>JBAMCJ010007103.1:0-17687 GCA_037075205.1 Drosophila prostipennis
CAAGTGGTTTTATCGATCAAGCTTTTCCATGTGCATAAAGTTAGCAGTGCAACTTTTGATTTAAAAATTTTTTTTCCTATAATTTGCCGTTAATTATCCGTAAATTATTCGTGAAAGAAAAAAAATTGCCGCTCAATTTTTTTAAAAGTTATTGGAAGCTCTGTACTTTCTTAATCTTTGACTTTTCAAACATTTTTTTTTTCAGAATTTGCCGTTAATTATTTGTGAAAAAATTAAATTTGTTGCTCTTCTCTAAATATTTTTTTTTAAACAGCTAACTTAATATCAAGTTTCTCAATCTTTGACTTTTCCAAGCCTTATAATGATAAACAATGTCGTTTACTTTCGTTGTAACTGATGGCCCTACAAAATCCACAAACCCCACCAATTCATACATTTCATGACATTTGGGACTTTTAAAAGTAGTAGGTAATGCTGAAATGTTCAGGGGATAGTCTATATCCACGCCGATCAGCACAATGTTTTTTAAAAATAGAATAAAAGCATTTTATATTTATATTTCTTAAATAAAATTATTTATATTACCAATCTCATGAACGCTGCTTGTGTTGACATTATCGCAGGAATTCTCTTGACATTTGGTCCCATCAAGGACGACATGATCTTGGATAACAACAGAAAGATTTCCTACTAACTCTTTGGATGTAATGGTAATTATGGGGAACTTAGTTATTCTTGGACTGCAGCCAGACGGACAAATTGATAATTCAGTAAAGGATGGAGTTGCCTTAAATATGAAATTGGCCAGGCTAACTACATTGCAAGTGCAATCAATATTTTTAATATGACCCCGTTTCGGTTCTTTTTAAAAAATGCTAACATAATTTCTGCTCTCTTTTTATATGTCATGGAATCTATTTGATGGTCAAAGACATGAGAAATGTTAGAAAAGTCAAAGATTGAGAAAGTGCACTGCTAACTTGATATCAAGTTAGCAGAGCATCCAATAACTTTTAAAATAATTGAGCGGCAAATTTTTTTCTTTCACGAATAATTAACGGCAAATTATAAGAAAAAAACATTTTTTAAATCAAATGTTGCTCTGCTAACTTTATATACGTAGCTTTTCCTTAGAAGACAAAGTAGAAGTTGATCCCATTTGTCTGTCTCTATGCCGATGTTAATGAGAGCAGATAATGTTTTCTTCACATTATCATGGAAATATTTAATTGGTTTGGAATCATTTGTTATCATTGAATGATTCAATAATTTTAGAATTAAAGTATTACTTAATACTCTTTTATTGCTGAAGCGTTCTTTAACTGTTTTCCACGCAGTTAAATAATTTGCCTCAGTTTGCGATAAATGACGAATAAGACGCTCTGCCTCTCCATTAACGTTAGTTTTTAAGTACCACATTTTTTGTATAGCTGAAACTGTTGCAATTTTAAATAATCCACAACAAATATGTGTATGGCTACCTTTGGAAAATGTAATGCATTTTGAACAGCATTTGTTGAAGAACTATTTGTTGTCTCATTTTTACATATGTACATTTCTGTTTGTACATTTATGACTGCATCTTCTGCTGCCATGCATCTGCTATCGTCATATCGAAGTTCTTTAGGGTCCTTAAATTTTTTATAAATTTGGTGATGAATATTTTTTATTTCATTCCAGTACAGTCGCGAGCGACATTTTGTTTGGTTTGTTCAGTCATTATACTCGTTACTAGTAGAGTAAAAGGGTATATTGTATTCGTGCAAAAGTATGTAACAGCTAGAAGGAAGCATTTCCGACCAGATAAAGTATGTATATTCTTGATCAGGGTCACTAGCCGAGTCGAACTAGCCGTGTCTGTCTGTCCGTCCGTATGAACGCTGAGATCTCGGGAACTATAAAAGCTAGAAGATTGGCATTTTGCATGCAGATTATTGGAGTTCCTACGCAGCGCAAGTTTGTTTCAGCCGAGGGCCACGCCCCCTCTAACGCCCACAATCGCTTATATACGATAGTCCCCGACTATCAAATACCCGTTACTCAGCTAAAGGGAGTGCGAGGGAGATGGAGATATAAAGTTTGATCAGCCATAACTTTTTAACGAATGGTCCGATTAAAAAAATTCTACATTTCGATAGGTATTGATAAGCACAACAAAACTGCATTTTTACTTTTCCGAAATATTTAAATATTTAAAATAGTTGATAAGCTATTGTGGGCGTTAGAGGGGGCGTGGCACCCTTTTGAAACAAACTTGCGCTGCGTAGGAACTCCTAGAATCTGCATGCCAAATGCCAATCTTCTAGCTTTTATAGTTTCCGAAATCTCAGCGTTCATACAGACAGACAGACGGACAGACGGACAAGGCTAGATCGACTCGGCTAGTGATCATGATCAAGAATATATATACTTTATGGGGTCGGAAACGCTTCCTTCTAGCTGTTACATACTTTTGCACGAATAAAATATACCCTTTTACTCTACACCCAAAAAAAATCGATATGAATCGTAGGTCAATTTGACCTTTTTTAAGATCATTTTTAACTTGATATGGGGCCAGGTAAATTTGACCTGGTCGAAAAGAGTACTTCATGTAAAAACGATATGGGTTTTGCCATATCGATTTTACGGTTACATGCTTGTTTTTGTGTGTACGAGTAACGGGTATAAAAATGCAGTTTGGTTGTGCTTATCAATACCTATCAAAATGTAGAAGAACTTTTTTAAATCGGACCATTTGTTAAAAAGTTATGTGTCATCAAAGTTTTATATCTCCATCTGCCTCGCACTCCCTTTGACTGAGTAACTTGTATCTGATAGTCGGGGCATCCGACTATAGCGTTCTCTCTTGTTTTATTCATGATGCGCTCTAAACTGTCAGCAACATCCCTTGTTCTCTGAACATCGATTCTATTTCAATGTCCTCTCCTGTGGATGCGAAGGATGCAACATCCATTTCCAAGAGAGACAACTGATTAGTGAATTCTGTGTTATAATCCTCAACCAGTTTTTTAGTTTTACTAAAGAATTCATTTTTAAAATAGTCGTGTTCTCAAGTGACTCCATTAGGAAAATTATGTATTTGTGTAAATCCGGAGTTAAATTTATCCCACAGGGATCCTAACGTAAATAAACGTTCTCTATGGTAGGTTGGCTTAGTCTTCCTGTCGGCGGATTCCTTTCTGTAGTTCTGAACGACATTTTGAATCTGCTCTCCTACTGAAAGCTGCTCAGTTCTGATGAATGCTGTTCGGTGCCATTTTTACCCTTTTTTGTATAATCCAATAATGATGTGAACAGTAGGGTTGTTAAAACATCGATGGTGGACACTATCGATGTTTTTGGCTATCGATGGTGGTCACTATCGATATTATCGATAGTATCGAAAATTAAAGAAAATAAAAAACAAACAAGAGAGAACGCTATAGTCGGGTTAGTGTCCCGACTATCTAATACCCGCCACTCGGCTAAAGGGAGTGCGAGGGAGATGGAGATATAAATTTTGATCAGGCCTAACTTTTTAACGAATGGTCCGATTTAAAAAATTTCTTCTACATTTCGATAGGTATAACTAAACACAACAGAATTGCATTTATACTTATCCAAAATCTTTAAACATGTGGGCGCCAGACACATTTTAGTATAGTTTGTGGGCGATTATGGGTGATTGTGGGCGTAAGAGGGGGCGTGGCGCTCGGCTGAAATAAACTTGCGCTGCGTAGGAAGCCAAAGAATATGTGTTGGTAATCCCAACTTTCTAGCTTTTGTAGTTTCCGAGATCACAGCGTTCATACAGACAGACAGACGGACAGACGGACATGGCTAGATCGACTCGGCTAGTGATCCTGATCAAGAATATATATACTTTATGGGGTCGGAAATGCTTCCTTCTAGCTGTTACATACTTTTGCACGAATACAATATACCCTTTTACTCTACGAGTAACGGGTATAATTACAAAAATTAAGACAAATAATAAAAAAAAGAATAATTAAAAATTAATGCTTGTATCATAAAACGTATGAGAAAAACAACGATCTTAATTTTACTGCGATTAAAGTGAAACAAAATTCAATGTTGAGCCCTAGCAATGGAAATACCGTCGTGACCTAAAATATATACTTTAAAATACTTTTTTGTTTCTTAAAATATACCGAAAATTACCTGTAAAATGGAATTATTTTTCTGAGCGATAGTATCGATTGTGGGCTTAAAACATCGATGTATCATAAATTTTTAAACCATCGATAGTATCGATAGTGCTATCGATTTTTTTACCAACCCTAGTGAACAGATCGATCAGTGGAACAGCAGTTTATCTGGTTCAAATCGCCTGGTTGAACTAAACCTGTCCATTTCCATCGTAGACATTTTACAGTTTTTAATCGCCAAGTTGATCGCACACCTAAATTAGTTGATTTTACCGTCTTATAGTCGCCTCGTTGACCGTTGAAGACTGTAATTGAAGTCGTGAATTCGGAACAAATGGATATTATATTTGACCAAAATATGCGGCTCAAAATTTTACCAAATTGACCTTTGGTTGATCAAACTATGATCGATGATGCAGGTTTAAATTGGAGTCCAAATTTGAACAATTGTTGGGGTTCAATGTCGGGGGTAACCAAATGTAGGATTTCTAACGAATTTTCGCCAAGTCGAAATCGTACAGGTATTTTCATAGTATCTCCATTACTTTCAAAAAATTTTGATTGTATGAACGGACGTACATATATAGTGTGCATTGAATTAAATTCGGTCTAAATCCTTCAGGATTTTTTTTATTTTATCGGAGATCTCCCTACCTTAAAGTCAACAAATGAAAATCCGTGATTTTTCCAATAAATGAATTGAAATTTTCCAAACTGCCCCTATTGGTTATTTATTTATTTATTTATTTATTTGTTTATATCCTAACGCTACAAGTAAAAACTTATATTTATTGCGCTCTTACCTGAGTAAAAAACAAGAGAGAACGCTACAGTCGGGTGCCCCGACTATCAGATACCCGTTACTAAGCTGAAGAAAAGTGAGAGGGAGATGGAGATATAAAACTTTGATCGGGCATAACTATAACGACAAAAATTTCTTCTACATTTCGATAGGTATTGATAAACACAATAAAACTGAATTTTTACTTTTCCGAAATATTTAAATTTTTAAAATTGTTTTAAAGCGATTGTGGGCGTTAGAGAGGGCATGGCACTTTTTTGCGCTGCGTAGGAACTCCAAGAATCTGCATGCAAAATACCAATCTTCTAGCTTTTATAGTTTCCGAGATCTCAGCGTTCATACAGACAGACAGACGAACATACGGACATGGCTATATCGACTCGGCTAGTGACCATGATCAAGAATATATTATATATACTTTATAGGGTCGGAAATGCTTCCTTCTAGCTGTTACATCCTTTTGCACGAATACAATATACTCTTTTACTCTACGAGTAATGGGTATAATTACCTTTCCTTTCCCACCTGCAAACATAAAACCTCCAACTTTTGGAAATACCATTTTACCATTCGGCCCGCTTTAGCAAAATATATAAGCTTTCGCCTATAAAAGCACCGTGCCGAATGAGAATATTTTATAAAGTGAATTGGCAACACTTGAAGGCCCTGCATCAGCAGTTCAGAGCGCGATAGAAAGAGGAGTACTTAAAAGAACTTCACAAGCGCAACAAGTGGCAGAATCCTTCCAGAGATATCCAAGTCGATAAAGACAATAAGTCAAAGAAGACAATATGCCATCAAACGAATGGCGGCTTGGCAGAGTTGTATCTGTTCTTCCAGGGGCCGATAGTAGAGTTCACGTAGTCGAAATCCGAACCGCTCGAGGGACTATAAAACGTCCCGTCCACAAGCTTGTACTTCTTCCTATGGAGGACAAAGCAACCTCCGCACTTCCACAATAATGCCTTCTGTCCTCATTATAGTACTTCTTCCAAAATAGTGCCTTGTGTCCTCATGCTTCAAAATTCGTTCACAATTGACTCTAAAGACGCTTATCATTTTTTTTTTATTAAGGCATTAAAACCATGGCTCCACGTCCTCGCAGCCCCCAAACTTTGGACGACAGACGTTCACGAGGTACTCGATCCTACCGCTGCCGAGTCTGTCGGGGAATCCATCCGTTACGGAAGTGCAACCGGTTCCTGAGGCTCAGCACTGAGAAGCGGCTCCGCGCCGTTATCATCAACAATTATCCACGGCGCCAAAAAACTGAAAAGTTTATTTTTGGCTTACCAAAATGTTAGAGGACTTAACATGAAGCTACCTAAGCTTTATGCTGACTCCTCGGCATTTACGGACGATATCTTAGCTTTTACTGAAACTTGGCTGAAGCCAGAGATAAACGACTCTAAAATTCTGTCAAACAACTTTAATATTTACAGAACCGATCGCCTTTCCCGTAGGGGGGGCGGCGTTTTAATTGCCGTTACCTCCACCATAAATTCGGAGAGAATTCACTCTCATGCCCCTAATGACATTGAATTTGTTTGTGTGAAAGTTTCCCTGCAATCCTTGTCTATCTTTATTACATGTTCTTATATTCCACCTGGCTCTGACCTAATAATTTATGAGCAACATCTATCTGCTATTAAATCTATTCCATCCTTTCTTTCCAATAGGGACCTTTTAATTGTTTTGGGTGACTTTAATCTCCCGGATATTTCTTGGACCCCTCCTACTGACTCTCTTGTCGCTCTGCCTTTATCCTCCCATAATTTTGTGGATGGTCTTTTATAATTATCGTTACAGCAAGTTAGCTTTATACGAAATTCATTAAATAGACAATTAGATCTTGTGCTTGTTTCAGAACCGTCTGAAGTCACAGTATCTAGAATCGACGCTCTTGTGGTACCAGAAGACCGATACCACCCAACTATGGAATTGACAGTTTGCCTCCCCTACCTGGATACCCTCCCTTCTTTAGTTTCTCCAACTAAAATGAGATGCTTTCGTAAATGTACGAAATATAATATTGGACCAATATAATTGGACTGACTTTTATAATTGTGTGGACATCGAAAGTGCCACTGAACTGTTTTATAGAGTTCTAAACAATTATTTTAATGGATGCGTTCCTGATAGGCTTCCTCCAAAGCCGAACAGGCCCCCCTGGTTTACAAATGAGCTTCAAAGACTTAAAAATTTTAGATCAAACACTTATAAAAAGTATAAAATATCGGGTATGCCATCTGATTTTTCGAAATATGTGGTGGCTCGATCTGATTTTAACGTTCTTAACAGTCATTGCTATTCTATGTATTTAAATCGTTGTAAATTTGAATTTTCAAACAATCCGAAGCAGTTTTATAACTTTGTAAACGCTAAGCGTAAGTCATCGGCTTTGCCTTCATCGGTTCGTTTTAACTCGATGGAGGCATCAACAGATTTTGAAATTGCTGATCTATTTGCCGACTTTTTCCAATCTACTTATAGCTCCTCTTTTTGGTCAAAATCTACTTACCCTAATCCCTTAAATAGGGCAAATTGTATTTTTTCCCCTGTAATTACCGAAAGTTCTCTTTTAAGAGATTTAAGAACATCAACGCCAACTTATTCTCCCGGTCCTGATGGACTTCCTGGGTGTGTGCTTAAGTTTTGTTCATCAACCCTCTGCAAACCTATTCTTAAACTCTTTCATTTGGGACCTTTGCTGTTCACTTTGTTTATTAACGATCTTCCCTCTATAATAACAAATTCTCGTGTACTAATGTATGCTGATGATGTTAAGCTTTGTTTGACATTCAAGAATATAGAATCTGGTCTTGGCTTACAATCAGACATTGATAATTTTCAAGTATGGTGTGAGAATAACCTCTTAAATTTGAACTGCCTAAAATGTAACGTAAGGGTATGTAACGTAGGGGTACATAGGGGTACTCCTAGGTTTATAAGTTATTTGCTTCAAAACTTGCCACTTGACCGTATATATTCTGTAAATGATTTAGGCGTTCTTCTAAACCCGAAGCTTATATTTGACTGCCACATAATGCAGACGGTCAACAAAGCTATGAGTGTTCTTCGGTTTATAAAGCGTTGGTTGATGGATGATGTCGCAGCGAAGACACGTGCAAAAAGTGTGGACAGGACCACCACACGCTGCTCCATTTGCGCGACTCTTCCAGTTCGCGTCACCGATCAATTTATTCGTTGAACTATATCTTAACATGCAGGAAAAGGAATCAGTTTTGGACCAGTAAAATACTAGTTGGGTCAGGAAAGTTAACTAGTTCAAGTTATGTCCATTTCCTTGTAACGAACTGGTCCATTTTTCATAGGCATGTCCTCGGAAACAACTAGTCCATTTGCTACTAGTTTTTCACTAGTGGCTGTTAACCAATTTACGGTTACAGCTGTTAACCTTAACTAAAAATAAATTATTTTTTCGAAAAATCTAAAAACTGGTCTATCAACCATTAAATCATTGGAATTTACTCGTACTTGAAGATGATTAATTTGACGCTAATTGAAAGGCGCGGTCTCTTAAAGGAATTGTGATTTTTATTATACATACGGCAAATGATAAATAAATGGAATTCAAACAAACTTACTTTTTTCGAGGCAAGTCGCCCTCTCTAGTACTTGAACCGGGGACCTTTGGATTTGTAGACACACTAGCTGATTGAGCCATACACGCATCACATTTTGTAATGCACTAACAAGGTTTATAAATTTTAGTGTAATATATTTTTAAAACAGTGATTTTTCACATATATATTGCCTACGACAGACTAAGTTAAAATTAAAACTAAAGCATCTCCTAGCAAACAAAAAAAAAAATAATTTACAAAGACCAATTAAATGGTTTTAGGTTTTTTCTTGTCAGAAAGGTACCAGTCCGAGACAATTTGCTTTTTCACTAGTTTTGTAATGTTTATTTTTTCGACTAGCACAAATTTACTAAGCCCTGTGTAGTCCAAATGCATCCAGACGAATTCCGGTAGCTTTTTGACTAGTTGTACAACTATTCAGACAAGTTCGAATTTTTCCTGCAGTTTGTATAAAAATTATATTCAAAGATATCAAAAATTCGACCAATAATTTTATTTAGTCTTCCGACCATCAATATTTAATTTACAACATAAATTAAATTAATTCGTTTAGAAACTATAAGCCTTCTAGCTTTTTTTTTAATGATTTCCTGCCAAACTACCGGTTTTTCCAAAACTCGTAGAACAAACGTTTTTCATATCTAGCTGCTTAACACAGTAAAATTTATTTCAGGATTCTAGAACCACGATTTGATGCATACTTTTTTACTTTCAGCGGGCTTTGACCCAAACCAATGGAAAGTGTGTAAGTCTTGATATGCAATCCTGTTAGTTTTTGTAATACCTTTCGATTAGTTTATCACTCGTTATGATCGGACCATTACAGTAGATTTTCAATTCTGCGGCTATATAATAGTAGTCTCCATCGCACACTCTCCTGGTGCGCTTCGTCACTACGTGGACTGCCGTCCACAGTGATTTGTTGTTTTTGAAAGAGAGTGGACAGTTTAATAAAAACAAAAGAGAACGCTATAGTCGGGTGCCCTGACTATCAGATACCCGTTCCTCGGCTAAAGGGAGTGCGAGGGAGATAGAGATATAAAATTTTGATCACGCATAACTTTTTACCGAATGGTCCGATTTGAAAAATTTCTTCTACATTTCCAAAGGTATTGATAAATACATAAAAAAACTGCATCTTTACTTTTCCGAAATCTTTAAAGGCACCTTTAAAAAAATGGCTTAAGGCGATTGTGGGCGTTAGAGGGGGCGTGGCACCTTTTTCAAACAAACTTGCGCTGCGTAGGAACTCCAAGAATCTGCATGCAAAATGCCAATCCTCTAGCTTTTATAGTTTTTAAGATCTCAGCGTTCATACGGACAGACAAACAGACGGACATGGCTATATCGACTCGGCTAGTGATCCTGATAAAGAATATAAATTGTCGGAAAAGCTTCCTTCTCCCTGTTACATACTTTTCCACGAATACAATATACCCTTTTGCTCTACGAGTAACGGGTATAAAAATTACAATAATATATAAGTTACATTTGTATTGAGTACTATTTATCAGTTTGTCACCTTACCTTACAACTTTTAAAATGCAAAAAAAGAATGGTTAACGCCAAAAGCTGTAGGATTTTGCTCCGTTGGAATTTTGAAACGCACTCTTACAGATGTATAATAAAGTATAATACTTTATGAGCTCTGTGCATGTCATGTGACTGATCTAGAGCCATAAACTATGATCTGCAATTTTAAACCCTTCAAGGAAGCGGTGTCAGTGCAGGCCACTTGAGGCTATCCGAAAATAATCACTTGAGATGTTTCTCGCACTGCGCCAAGGGTTCCTGTGAGGGGGTCAAATGATAACTCTCCCGCTAGGCAGACGCAGCCTCTGCGTAGGCCACAGATAAAACCAGAATAAGAATTTAATGTTAGTTTCCTAAGCAGGGACTTAGAAAATAAAATTCAGTTTTAATACAGAACTCAACTGAAAAGGTTGTTTTTATTCTAATAATATTCATCCCTTTCATTTTGGTCCTTCGACAACTTTTCCCCCACCAGTGGTAAGACACTCAGAACTTAGGCCAGCACCTAAAAAATAAAATCTGTAACACTTGCCGTTTTTGTTTAAGGTGTTAATGAATAATTGACTTTTGTTTTCCCCCACCGGTGGTAAGAAACAGAGTAAAAAATTTATAAAAATCAAAAGAGTATAAAGAATCTTTTCTGATATAATAAAGTTAGTTACGTAAGCAAAGACTTAATGAAATAAAATCAGTTTTTATATAGAACTCAAACGTGACGGTTGTATTCCTTATTATTGGGATTCTCCGTTCACCGACGGACTTTCAAAACGTTGTTTCGAGAAAAACGCATTTAAACATGTCATCTGTAAAACACATATGTAAAAAAGCGTTTTGCGGGGCTCACTGTATCATCGCTAAAATGTGATGGATTTCCATTCTGCTTTAACATTTCGTTTAAGAATAGAAAAAACCCGCCTCCTGAGAAGTTTTTTTTTTATTTTTTAACTTTAAATATTTTATTCAACCTTTTAAAATCAAAAATTATTTTTTCTTAGAAAAATTTTCCTAATACTAATTTTAGCCTAACTTTTGTTCGATTGTCTTAAAACTTTTTTTGTATAATCTTAAGATGTAAATCTACAAGAAGCCTCTACGAGTAACGGGTATAAATATGACACCAATCAAATTGCTCAGGATCAGTTCTTCAAAAGCAAATCAATACTGCATATCACTGGATCTTACTGTTGAGTTTCTCGATTCAATTAATGATGTTGAGATTGATCACCTCGAAATACGCAGGATTCTGATGTCGAGGTTATTGAAAACTCGGATCAGTAGATTGTGGAGGCTTCTGATACAGAAGATTCGGTTGATTGAGTATTTCAACCTGCTGCAGCTTCTACCCAAGAAAGGCAGCCTGAATTGTCCGCCCTGATGAGGACCACTACGCAGGCTGCTCTGGAGTCCATGATCATCAACGATGAAAGCCAGGATCAATTTCAGTGTGGACAGGCATTGGAATTGGATGAACTTAGCCCCTCGGCAGAAGACGAAATGTTTCCAGACGACGTTCTAATCTTAGATGAAGTTGTAGAGCCCCCATCACAACAAACAAAACAATTTTTGATTTTTTTTGGATGACGGAGATGATAACGCTTATCTGGACGTTTTAGTTAGTCTAGATTGTTAAGTTTTAAATTTTAACCATTAAAAATATAACAAAAACATTTTTTAATGGAGTTTTTATAATTGTCTTTTATTTATTTGACTATTATTGTGTTAACTAGAGAAATTAATGTGTGTTGTTATCTCTATGGGCGCGTTCAGCAGAACAACATGATACCTGATCACTGATGGATCAGTAATCAGTGATCAAGTGTGTTCTGCTGAACGCTCATGATACATTACGATGCTATAAAAGTAATCGGCTTCAATCTATCGGTATCGATGCACTCCGCTAGAAACAGCTGTCATTTTGCTTTGCTGAAATGGAGAGTACGTATATTTTCTTTAATAAAGAATATCTAATTGGCCTTTTTAACATTACACAGCGGAAAGCAAAGTCTGGACTACTGGGGTCACAAAGCTTCTTTTATCTTTGTATTTTGAGAAAAAAGAAGACTTTAGGAACCCCAAAATGAAAAATAACCATGTCTGGCGCGACATACAAGATGCAATGGAGGGCCACGGAATATCCGACCTGAACCCAGAGAAGCTGGACAGAAAGTTTAGGAACTTGAAGAAAACGTATGACAACATTAGGGTAAAAAATCGCAGCACGGGCCAAAGTGCGACAAAGTGGGAGTTCTTCTCCGAAATGGAATCCATTTTTGAGAATGACTTGGCCATGAACGGTTCCCGCACCTTGGCTACAAATATGACCGAGCAGGAGAACGACGAGCAGCTCTTAAACTTCACTGAGTACTTGGACGGGTACTACGACGAAATGGAATCGTCCTGCGCCACTCCGACAACGTCCTGCGGAGCAGAATCCCACGAGTCTGGAGAAGTCGACAAGGAAGGTGGGAGCCGCAAACGAAAAGCCAGAGTACAGAAGGGCCAGTATTATCAAAAGAAGAAGGCGCTGGAGGCAGAGAGTCAAAAAGTAGAGGAGCTTAAAAAGTTGACCGCCGTAATGGAGGAAAGCAATAGGCTGCAGGCTGAGCGGAACGATCTGCTGAAGGAATTTTTAAACAAAATGAACAAGTAAAACTAAATACCTAGTTAAATTTATGAGATCTCATTAAATGAAAACAAAATATACTTTATAACGTTTTTTTATTAAAAAAGTTTATTGTAACATATTTTTAATAGTATCTCTTTTTGTAGACGCCTCAGATAAATGTCTTTCCGATTCTGTTGACCAATTACAAGTCAGAATTTCCTCATCGTTGTCTTCGAAACTATCCCAGTCTTCGTCATCACCATTGATCAAAATAAAATTGTGCAACATGCATGACGCTAAAATAATGTAGTTTCCAAAACTAGGAGATTTAATTTCCAAATACTTCAACCTTCGAAACTTGCCTTTAAGTAAACCAAATGCTCTTTCTATAATAGATCTTATAGATGAAAATCTTACATTATATAGGGTTTGCGATGTACTTAAATGTCCATTATCTCTGTAAGGTGTCAACAAAAATTTACTTAATGGGTAAGCAGAGTCGCCTATTAAATGTCTGTCCTCAGAAAGAAGCGGATTTTCCTCTTTAGCCAGCTTGGAAAACTGCGGACATGACAATAGATTCAACCGAATTCATAGTTTTTCATTTATATTTGCCTTTGTTTACATTCTTCTTCTTATGTTTATTCTACTCGATATTTCGCCTATCGATACACGCCAACAGCTATGTATCATGTATCAAGAAAAGGTAGCGTACTATTTTTACGCTACCTGATACCTGATCACTGATGCAAAATTCTTGCATCATGATTAGTAATCATGTGCGTTCAGCAGAACTATCGTAAGAAATCCATCAGTGATCAGGTATCATGTTGTTCTGCTGAACGCGCCCTATGACTCTACAAGAAATTCATATAATATTCATAGTTTTGGATCAGTATAAAAGACCATGTAATTTTGGGTAAATGATTCAGTATACAACGGTTGGGTACTTGGTGATAACTAATCCAATCTCTCGCTGCACAATTTTTATTGTCTGTGATTAGTTGACATTATTTATGGCTCTGGGTTATCAAGTAGGGTTTTTTCTTGAACAGAAATTTATATATTTTCTTGTCGGCCCCTGAATAGATCGTTTACAAAAAATTCACTTCTATTTTTGTCGCGTGCGAAAGGCTTGCTTGTCCCCAATGTCCCCAAAGTCAGCCTTAGCACATATTACAGTGCTTATCGAGAGCTTTAATGTGAGCCTAGTGTCAAAAGAAAAGATGTCCTGGAAGATGATTTTTTCACCTGCAATGCGTACGAATGTCGTGTGCGACATCATCTATTTCAATACTGCTGATCTTCTTTTAATTCGTTTGCCGAATAAAGTCTTTGTTTTTTTGTGAACCATAAAGGGGTTTAAGTTGGTCTATACTATTCTACTAATTTATTTAAAAACAAATTTTTATTTCAAAGCATTGATGCTTTTTTCTTTTTTGAAAAAGTCGATGTTTTTCACCTCTACCGTAGGCTACTCTTGGGAATTCGGTGAACCTTTCCAGATCGGTAGAACCGATTGCGAACCTAATCCTTGTAGGAGCACTTGAAACTCAATTAAGATCCGACGAGTTGAGTAACGTCCTACTTAATCAACAGCTACTACCATTACCAATTTCTAAATACAAGAACTACTTTCCAGAACACTATCCTTGATATCTTCCACGACCGACCGCCGGAGAACAAGTGAACCATTCTGGTCTAGGTACCTCCTTTTATACCCGTTCCTGTCCGATAACTTGTTATCGGGATCCCAGGGCTGATTTCAAACTTTTTGATGTGACCAGCTGGCCCTTAGGTTGACACGCGCTCAAATATGGTCGCCGATTGGCGAATCAATGTGACCAGGCGCCTTGTGACTTGACGCGCTTTTTAATGTGGTCGTTGATTTGCGAACCGGAGTGACCAGAAAATTTGTGGGTGGGCGCGCGTTCAAATAATAAGTTTAAATTCTACATTTTTGAAACTTACAGTGGGGAGCAAAAGTGATTCCATGTTCATCATATGCATGTTTTACCGTTTATAAAACGTAAACCAATGAACCGAATAAAAACAAACTTTTTTTCTTGATTACACTAGTTTACAGCCAAAATGCTCCCCTGCAATTGATGGCAAATTCTGTTTGTGTTCGAGCCCTTGAACACGAAAATACCAACATTTTTTTTTTCAATGGCTCAGTTTTTATACCCGTTACTCGTAGAGTAAAAGGGTATATTGTATTCGTGCAAAAGTATGTAACAGCTAGAAAGAAGCGTTTCCGACCCCATAAAGTATATATATTCTTGATCAGGATCACTAGCCGAGTCGATCTAGCCATGTCTGTCTGTCCATCTGTCCGTCCGTATGAACGCTGAGATCTCGGAAACTATAAACTAAAATTGGTATTTGGCATGAAGATTCTTGTAGTTCCTACGCAGCGCAAGTTTGTTTCAAAAAGGTGCCACGCCCACAATAGCTTATAAACGATTTTAAAAATTTAAATATTTTGGAAAAGTAAAAATGCAGTTTTGTTGTGCTTATCAATACCTATCAAAATGTAGAAGACATTTTTTAAATCGGACCATTCGTTAAAAAGTTATGGCTCATCAAAGTTTATATCTTCATCTCCCTCGCTCTCCCTTTAGCTGAGTAACGGGTATCTGATAGTGGGGGCACCCGACTATAGCGTTCCCTCTTGTTTTAACATCAAATTCTATTTCACCAATCGTTAAATAAAAATCGACGGGCTTAAAATAACACCTAACTTCTTTTATTGCATCATAAATTTTCTTTGCTAAGGAGTATATCTTATATTTTCTTTTAATAAGAAAATCATTTCCTCTATCTGCTTGTCTGCACGTCTCAGCGCAATATTTGTTAAATTCCGAGACTTGAGCTACAAAGGCTTTACCTCGTTCATTATTAAAGAGAACGGACAACATCTTGATAATTTATCTTGAAATAAGGATCATTGTTATTAGATATAACTTATCTTGTGTTTTTTGTTTCCGATTGGAATCATCCTGCTGTAGTCGGCTCTGCTGTAGGTGTTTCCGTTGTAGGTGCCGCTGCTAGATGCTGCTGCTGTAGATGCTGCAGTTGTAGATGCGGCGGCTGTTATAATGCGGCCACTGTAGAGGCTGCAGCTGTAGATGCCGCGGTTGTAGATGCTGCCGCTGAAGACGCCGCAGTTGTAGATGCTGCCGCTGAAGTCCCCGCAGTTGTAGATGCTTCCGCTGTAGACGCTTCAGCTGTCGATGCAGTTGTCGCCGCTTTTGTATTTTCAGCTGCTGTAGTCTCTGCCATAATATTTGCTGCTGCCTTAGATTCGGCAGTAGTAGATGCAGCGGTTGTTGGATACGGCAGTTGTAAATGCTGCCGTAGCTCCGTTTTATTTGATTTAAAACTTTTTTTTACCGCACAAAAATTTTTTTTTTTGGATATTACCGGATTTTGTCGATTATCACTTTGATTAACGCACTATATACCGATGACCGTATCGCTGATGTTTAGGCCTCAAGCACGCCTTACCGCACTTTTTTTTTTAATGGATATATGGTAGCAACCTTAAGAAATATTTTAGGCCTAACAAAGGTGTTTTTTTTTAATTAAAACAATAAAAATTCTTCTGAATATTTATGTTTATTACACTAGTTTACAAAATAATATTCTTGGTGTGCTCCCCAGCAATTGATGGCAAATTCTGTTAGTGTTGGACCCCTAGATCGCGAAAATAGCATTAATTTTTTTTTCGATGGCACAGTTTTTTTTAAAGAATTTTTTAAAGTTCGAAATGTTAAATTTCGGACTTTTTTCGAACTTCTTCTTATATCTCGGCAGATATCCACCCGATTGGGCCAGTTTTAGTTTTATTTTAAAGTCAATAGATCAAAGCTCAACTTTGCCATACAGATCAATATGATTGGATAAGTAATGGCAGCGTAGAAACTTGACAAAGATGAAAAATGTGTTTTTTGGTCGACTGTAAGTCGGCTGTATATATCGTAAAAACTCGAAATAAATCCGTTGAAAAATCATAATGGGTACAAACTTAAAGTTTACATCCTACCGAATAAAACATGCCGGATATGGCCCAAATCCAAGGAAAACTGGATTTATGGTGGATTTTTAAAGTTCGGATTTTTCCACTTTTTTCGATTGACAAAGTCCAAATTTAAGATTTATCATAGGCGGCGACATGTAAACAAAAATGAGTGGTGATGGCAGCCGGGTCAAAAAATAGCTAAATCAGATATTTAAAAGCTAGAAATTTATAAAAATGAATTTAATTTTAAAAATTCTTTAAAAAATATTAAAATTCTTGCGTTATGACTGAGAGTATTTTTAATAAGTAATACCCTTTTAGCTAAGTAACGGGTAACTGATAGTGGGGGCACCCGACTATAGCGTTCTCTCTTTTTTTATTGAGTTTTTTAGCAAATCATCAGTTTAAGCTTAGTGCTCAGTACGACGAAGAACTGCTAGCTAACCTTAGGAGTAAGCGAGAGGCAAATGAGGTAGCTAACGTCTTTAGCTGGGACTTTTCCACCGCGGTACTCAGTTGAGCTAAGGAAATGGTAAGGAAATACCAAAAAAATGTCAGATTTAGCGGATGAACTCCGATGAACGCCCTTAGCCGCGGCCCAAAGAATAGGAAATTTGATCTTTTGGCTGTGTTTGTGCAGAAGCAGTGTGCCAATAACAAATTACACCAGCTTACGAGCAAAATGTATCGACCTCTTCCTCATCGAAGATAACCTTAATTTTCCGGTTAATTACATACTCCCTGATTAAGAAATGGGCACTTAAAATTTTTTGTACGGTGTCAATTTTTTTTTTAAGTGTATAAAACGTTTTTTTGCCACTTCTTTATTTCTCTATCTTGAGTTTTGATAACCTCGATTTGGGTCATAGTTTACTCAATTTACAGGTACTGTAGAATGTTCTTGAACTTTCCTATACACAGCATTGAGTTCCAGTCATTGGGTTTAGGAGGTACACTTCGTCAAAGCTTAAGAAGTTCAAAAAAGTGTGAAAAAATGCAAAAA
>JBAMCJ010007113.1:0-87810 GCA_037075205.1 Drosophila prostipennis
AAAAAGCGTCAAAAACGTTTTTTACACTTAAAAAAAAATTGGTACCATACAAAAAATTCTAAGTGCCCTTTTCTTAATCAGAAAGATGTACCTTACCGGAAAATAAAGGTTTCATGAAGTGCGTATTTCATCAATTTTTTTTTGTAAACTGGTGTTAACAGATGATTGAAGTTTCACAATGCAGCCATCAGCTAACATGCATGCGCTCTGTACGGAATTTTACAAAGATTTAAATGTGTGCTTGCAGGTAGAACCAAAAAGCACATATCCAGTTAAAAAAAATACATTTTCTTCGTATAAATTTAAATTTAAAAAACATTATCTGTGGGAATCGAACTCGTGCTTACAGCACGGGGGACCAACACACATGTCGGGTTGGATCTACACTCAGCGTCATATCTCTGCGTACAGGGCAAATAATTTTTAATTTGTCACTTTGACAGGAAAAATCTTGGGCTTAGACGTGATATAAAAAATTATGCTTTTTTTTACGGATAGTCCCAGCAATTACCTTTATATTCTATATTTTAGGAAATTTTTATCTTCTTTGGTACCCTTATAATTCGTATTTCCCCGAAACCCTTTAAAATAACATGCTTTCAAAAGTTTGCGTACAGCTGATGATAGTTGCATTTATTGGTAAGTTAGTGGTCCGATTTAAATCGCATTATCAAAGCAGGCAAAGATGCACTTGTCAAACGATTTGTCAATGCATTTTTAATCATGGACGGCAAAGGAAAGCAAATACAAGACTCCGAAAGGAAAATCATCTTAAAATTGCATTTGGAAGGGAAAAGCTTAAGAGTAATTGGCGGAATCTTAGGTCGCTCACACTCCTCAGTGCAGAGAGTCATAAATAATTATATTTCGACCGGTTCTATACTTCCCAAACTCCGAGAAGGCCGCCCATGTCGATTAACGAAAAGAGAAAAAAGGAAAGTTATATTTCTAGTTCAAAACAATCCGAAATTGACTTCCCGAGAAGTGCAGCAAGAGGTGGAAAGTCAGTTTTCTAAAACCGTTTCGTACTCGACTATCCGAAGGATTATAAAAAAATCCGGATACATGAGCTGCGTGGCCAGAAAGAAGCCCTATATTTCAAAAACAAATCGAGAGAAACGAATTCAATTTGCAAAGGACCACATTTCCAAGCCTCCAGAGTTCTGGAAGTCAGTCATTTTTTCAGATGAAAGCAAGTTTTGCATATTTGGAATAAAAGGAAAAAAATTGATCTGGCGCAAGAGCGGGGAAGCCCTCGAAAAGCAGAATTTACTTCCAACTGTTAAACACGGAGGAGGTGGAATAATGATATGGGGATGTATGGCAGCTAACGGTGTTGGAAATCTGCACTTCATTGATGGTATTATGGACCATAAGATATATATCCAACTGTTAAAGGATAATTTGATCCAAAGCGCAACCAAGCTGGGGCTACAGGACGATTTTATCTTTCAACAAGATAATGATCCCAAGCATACAGCTCAGAATGTCAAGCTCTGGTTGCTGTATAACGTAAGAAATCAGCTCAAAACACCGCCACAGTCTCCAGACTTGAACCCTATCGAGCACCTGTGGGATTTATTGGAACGGAGGATAAGGCAGCACTCAATTACGTCGAAGGCAATGCTAAAAACCATATTGCAGCAGGAATGGGACCAAATAGCCGAAGCTGAGACTGAGAAGTTGGTCAATTCTATGCCAAAGCGTCTCGCCGAAGTTTTAAAGCGGAAAGGTTATCCAACCTCTTATTAAATTGTGATAAAATTGTCAATAAACGCAACTATCATCAGCTGTACGCAAACTTTTGAAAGCATGTTATTTTAAAGGGTTTCGGGGAAATACGAATTATAAGGGTACCAAAGAAGATAAAAATTTCCTAAAATATAGAATATAAAGGTAATTGCTGGGACTATCCGTAAAAAAAAGCATAATTTATTATATCACATCTAGCCCAAGATTTTTCCTGTCAAAGTGACAAATTAAAAATTATTTGCCCTGTACGCAGAGATATGACGCTGAGTGTATGTGGAATAATTCATAACATCTTGTTAAGTCGTTTTACTAATATATTAATGACATAAAGCCCTAAGGTTGATACAACTTTTTGTATTTATGCATGTATTAAACATAAAACCGCGTTGTAAAAAATTTATTAAAAAAAAAACACCTTTTTTTATTAATTGGATGTGTGCCCCGTGGTTCTACCTACAAGCACAAATTTAAAACTTTGTAAAATGCCGTACTCGGTGTGTGCTCCGTGGTTCTACCTGCAAGCACAAATTTAAAACGTTGTAAAATTCCATACAGAACGGCTGCAATCTCACTTTGAGTGATATTTTTAAGCGAAATAATATCGCTCACATAATAATCATTGTTTCTGAGCGATATGTTTTTTCGCTTACAAAATAATTATTAAATAGATATATAAATCGGACCATTCGTTAAAAAGTTAAGCCTGATCAAAGTTAATATCTCCATCTCCCTCGCACTCCCTTTAGCCGTGTTACGGGTATTAGATAGTCGGGACACCAACCCGACTATAGCGTTCTCTCTTGTTTCACTTATAATGATTCTAAGCAACCTTTTATCAAACAATGTCAAACGTCATGTTAGACCATAATGTTCGCCAACATTGCTTAGAATGCTTTAAAGATTAAGTTCCCCTATACGATATTTGGGCTCCCAAATCGACTCACCCTAATATATGTATAGCTAGACACTTACTGTAGAGCTTTATGTTACCGTCCATGTCTCCGCGAGGATTTTTGGCAACGCACTTGTAGTTGCCGTAGTCGCTGCTCTGAACATTGGTAATCGTCAGTCGCATGGAGGCTTTGTACGTCGGATGGCCTGGAATCGTTTCGGTTCTGAAAGAAGAGAGTCCAAGGCATCAGCTTGAGGCAAGTTCAATAACAGCAATTGTGCTCGTTGTGGGTCAGCTGCGACAAGCAAATCAAGCGAATCGGGAATCAAGGCCAAGGTGAAACTGATAAGCGTACACTTATGCCTAATCAATGTGCGACCTAGCCAGCAGCAGAGTACAGTGGATCCATGTACTGTCAGCCCGAACTTTAACTAAAAATGCCAATCTGCTTTGGAATTTTAAAATTTTGAACAATTTAATATTTTTTGATATGCTAGAAAATGCGTAACAATATTTCACATCAAATATTTAAAGTCAAAAAAATATTAAATGTTTTTACAAGCGTGCTATCTAAAATTGTACTATTTAAATTAACCATATGGGACAAAAAACTGACCAAGGTAATAAAAGGGAAAAGGCGAAAAAAATAGTTGGTGCTTATAAATGCCAGTTATTCACTGCTCCTTCCACGATGATGACTGACAGGGGATTGCCAGCTCTAGTCCGCATTCTCCGGGCGATCCGATTCGTGCGAATCGTTGTCTGCCCAGTTACAATTTGTCACAGTCGAAAAGATCATGCTCAAGCTAAGCTTGGTGGCCTGGCTTATTTTTTCACTGGCATGGCGTACCACGCCCACTGCCTGTCGCCAAACCAACGCCCCCCAAAGCATCCAGAAAATGATGGCCGAACATCTGCAGAGCTACATGGACCCAAAGACGCGTCCCTGCGAGAATTTCTACCAGTATGCCTGCGGCAACTGGCAGATCCAGCAACAGGAGCAGCACTCTCAGCGCGATAGCGAGTGGGTCAAGAATAGGGCGTCGTACCAAGGGCAGCTGCTGCCGAGCGACACCTTGGAACTGATTGATCACTCCGTGAACCGGAAACTGGAACTCGTGCTGAGGCGAAAAAACGAGAGCTCCTCCGATTTGTATTCCACGATTTTGGAGCAGATGCGCCTCTATTACCGTTCTTGCAAACGCCTTAGACCGTATAACTTGAAAAAGTATCTACAGATTATGCCGCCAAGTAACGGCACCCAATGGCCTTCTGTGGGTCGAGGCTGGCGTCCAGAACAGTTCGATTGGATAACGACTTTGGGACGACTACGTTTGCACGGACTAAACGGGGTGCTGCTGAGGGAGGACGTCTTGCCGCGATGGGACGACTCGCGCATCTACTGCATCTACGTAAATAAACCGAGTCGCAAAGAGACGCTGCCCATGGGTGAGGGCGCCATCATCGAGCTGCTCCTGGACATCGGGCAAACAAAACGTACGGCAAACGTCTTGGCCCGCCTTGTGGACGATTTTGAACGAAAATTACACCACCTACAGGAGCTGGAAGACGACGAGCTCGGACGACGAGAAATGCAACTGGGCTATTTAGACACGTATCTGCCTCAGCTCCGATGGTTGTCTTTTATGCGCCAGGTGCGAATCGATTCCGAGTTGAATCTGCACTCCACACTAATTATCGAGAACATTCCTTACCTGAGGGCCCTTACTGAACTGCTGGCTGCCGAAGATCCAAACACCGTGTGCAGCTATATTATGCTTAAGTGGTTGGCCTTCCTCAAGCAACAGGGTCCCGCAGATATTTCGCGGAGTGAGTGCGTGGGCAGCCTCAGAAGGGCTATGCCCCTGGCCAGTAGTTGGATAGTTGGTCAGCAGTTTTTCGAACCTGACTCCGAGTCCAACGTGCGCTCTCTGTTTCAGCGCCTTAAGACGCGCTTTGGACAAACCCTGGTTGAAAACCGTCTTAAGCTATCGCCCCCCCTTTTGCACATTTTGCTGCAGAAGCTGCGCGCAGTGCAACTGCAGGTGGGATTTTTCCAGCCGGAGGAATCGGACAACTTGGAGCAATACCTGGTACGTGTTGACCTGAGTGACCATTCCTTCTACGACAATCAGCTAGTTCTACTACGTCAACGAGTGGAGGCGAATCACAATCTGCTCTTAATGAACTCCACAAACTCCACGGACAACAACATCAGCTACCTGGCGGAAAGCTGGGAGGCCAGTAACTCGTCGCCCCTGTATGTTAGGCCCCGCAACCTGGTGCTGGTTCCCCACGGTCTGCTCCAGTTGCCCGTGTGGCACTCAAACATCAGCGCCCTGCAGCAACATGCCGTATTGGGATTCGCGTTGTCTCATGAACTGGCACATGGCTTTGACATGTCGGGAATGGACTATGATGCCCTGGGAAACATCATGGGGCCAGTGGAGGAGATCGGTGCTAGCAAGCATTTCCGACTGGGACTCCACTGCCTGCAGCAACATATGGCCACCGGTTCAAACTGGATTGACGAGAAACTAGCCGATTTCGTGGCTTTGCGACTTTCGTATGAGACCTTCTTTGGAGTGCGGGCTGACAAAAATCTCCGCGATCCGCTAATGCCTCAATTTAGCCAGCGGCAGATATTCTTTATCAGCTTCGCTCAGTTCTTCTGTGGTCACACTCCTGTACTTGGCCAGCGGTCACAGTCGGAGGCTCATTTGAAGCACGCCTCCGATGAGTTGCGTGTGATGCAGACGCTGGCCAACTTTGAGGAGTTTTCTATTGAATTTGGCTGCGATAAAAAGGCAAAGATGAAGGCCAGTCAGCGTTGTCGCCTGTGGTAATGTTCCATCTCGGTCCTTCTCGAAATATCAAATTATTAATATCTTAAATCTCACTTTACTGCACACAAAAAAATTAGGTTGGTAAAATTGAGTAATAAATATAGTTCAGTAACTATTAAAAATAGTACTTTAACAATAAATATACTCGTCCGTGTATTTGTTTTTGCTTTTCGTACTATTAAATAGTTAGTTGTTCTAGCATCTGCATGACTGAAATCAAACAGGCTTTGAAATGATTCCATTCGAATAGATTGAGTTCAGTAAGTGCTCAGCACACTATGACTAGAATGGATTGAATATTGGTCCTTATGGAATATGACAGCAAAGGCCTAGAGCTAAACAAGTGATAAAAAAAAACACAGAATATCAAAAAAAAAAAAACTATATATGTATGTCAAAACAAATATAATTTTCCATTTTGCCCTTATTCGAATGGATTCGAATAAATTCGTCTGAATTGTTCGTGTTATCATTTACTCGATTCGTTTGCCATCACCTTTTCTGGTTCGACTGAGTTTTACGTCAGCACACTTATTTATTCAAGCCAGTTTCCCACTTATTCAACTGATTTTGAACATTGTCAATTAGAATACGTTGTTTTTCTATTCATGTAGATGTACATTTTGTTTTAAGGGGGAGGTATGGTTAATTCGGCCAAAAAAAGGCCTATTTTCATGAATTTTTTCACACGATACGGTTAATGTTAGATAAATTATTTTATTATTATATCAAAGTACAACACTTAAACTATATTTTCCAAAATTTTCATTGAAAAAAATTAAAAAATGAGCCGTCTGCGGCCAATCTCCGTAGGCGCCTCCAAAAAAAGAGGCTTTGCGGTGAACAGCATAACTCATTACTGGATCATTTGAAAAATATAAAAAAAATATGTCCATTACTTAAGATGTTTCTTTTTGGATTTTTGGTAATACTTTAAAGCAGCGGTCGGCAGCGCCCTATTAAGTGAGCATAGGGTTATGTTCTACCCGGCCGCTGTTCGCTCACGTATAACGTAGAACAGCGGTCTGCACACACACATCGATGAGCTGCCCAGTGCAAATTACTCACACAAATATAAAACAAAATGTCAAAAACGTGATTTTAGCCTAAAAAATTGGATATATTAGTTATTATAAAATAAAAAATAAAAATTAAAAACAAAAGCTCGACCTGATTACCTGCGGACTTAGGTTCAGAAAATATGTGCAAAATTTCAGAACGATCGGTACATTAAATTTCGATGGACAATGTTCACCGATTTAAAAAAACATACTTTTCAGGAGAACGATTTAAAGTTTTGGACGCGACGTGCAACTGTTCGGGACCCCTCGTTCAAATGGTCATATTTTCTTTAATTTTCATCCGATTGACATGAAATTTCCACACAACATTCTTAAATACAAAAAAAATCGAAAAAAAAATTAAATACCATACCCCCCCCCCTTAAGTCTTTATCCACACTAGCTGGAAGTCAAGTGCAATATGAAGTCACTTTTGGTAAAGTAATTGGACTGCTACAGTAAAAAACAAGAGAGAACGCTATAGTCGGGTGCCCCGACTACACAGGTACACAGCCAAAAATTTCCACGAACCATTTCAAGTTTTCCATGATATTTGGGTGCTCCTGAGTAAAAGTCCCATACAAAATTATTTTCCATCACCTACAGGTTCCGCGGTATAGCTAAGAATACAAAAAACCGATGTTTGTCGACATTTTGAATTACGTGGCCAATATAATTGGACTTACCTCAATTATTTTCGCTGAAACCTACTCTCAATACATCTCGGCATTCGTAAAAAATAGTCCGTATTGTGAACCATTGCCCATGTCTTTGGAATTCGACGCCAAAGTCGAAACTCCCAAAATTTTCAAAATTTTTCTGATGAAAAAACAAGTCTGAGAATTAAATCTTAAATGGAACTAATTTTAACTATTCGTTTAATCTATTGTTCATTGTATGCTTTATTTTCGGTTTAAAGCGTTTTTATGAAAATATTTTATTGGATTTCTTATTCCAATAAAACCGTTTTTTTTATTTTATTATCTACTCCTATGTGCTGTCAAATTTCAAATAAGTCAAGGCATCCTATAGAATGGGAGTAATCATGTATGTTTCTCTATGTATGTTCAGTGAACGTTTTTAATTTCTTAGTTCTAGAGGTTGCCATGACTTATTCAAAATTTGACAGCACATACATAGGAGTAGATAAAACAAGAGAGAACGCTATAGTCGGGTTGGTGTCCCGACTATCTAATACCCGTCACTCGGCTAAAGGGAGTGCGAGGGAGATATAAACTTTGATCAGCAATAACTTTTTAACGAATGGTCCGAATTAAAAAATTTCTTCTACATTTCGATAGGTATTGATAAACACAACAAAACTGCATTTTTACATTTCCGAAAAATTAAAATTTTTAAAATCCTATATAAGCTATTGAGGGCGTTAGAGGGGGCGTGGCACCTTCTTGAAATAAACTTGCGCTGCGTAGGAACTCCAAGAATCTTCATGCAAAATGCCAATCCTCTAGCTTTTATAGTTTCCGAGATCTCAGCGTTCATACGGACGGACAGACAGACGGACAGACGGACAGACGGACATGGCTATATCGACTCGGCTAGTGACCCTGACCAAGAATATATATACTTTATAGGGTCGGAAACGCTTCCTTCTCCCTGTTACATACTTTTGCACGAATACAATATACCCTTTTACTCTACGAGTAACGGGTATAAAAATAAAAAAAACGGTTTTATTGGTATAAGAAATCTAATAAAATATCTTCATGAAAACGCTTTAAACCGAAATTAAAGCACACAATGAACAATAGATTCAACGAATAGTTAAAATTAGTTCCATTTGAGATTTAATTCTCAGAATTGTTTTTCTATCAGAGAAATCTTTAAAATTTTGGGATTTTCAACTTTGGCGTCGAATTCCAAAGACATGGACGATGGTTCACAATGGGGACTATTTTTTAGTAGTTCCGTGATGTATTGAGAGTAGGTCCTAGCGAAAATAATAAGGGTAAGTACAATTACAAAGGCCACGTAATTCAAAATGTCGGCAAACATCGGTTTTTTGTATTCTTAGCTATACCGCGGAACCTGTAGGTGATGGAAAATAATTTTGTATGGGACTTTTACTCAGGAGCACCCAAATATCATGGAAAACTTGAAATGGTTCGTGGAAATTTCACAAAGTTTAATTTTGTGTTCCTGTGCTATCAGATACCAGTTACTCAGCTAAAGGAAGTGCGAGGGAGATGAAGATATGGAGAAACTTTGATCAGGCATAACTTTTTAAGGAATGGTCCGATTTAAAAAATTTCTTCTACATTTCGATAGGTATTAAAAACACAATAAAACTGCAGTTTTACTTACAAAATATTTAAATTTTGAAACAAACTTGCGCTGCGTAGGAACTCCTAGAATCTGCATGCAAAATACCAATCTTCTAGCTTTTATAGTTTCCGAAATCTCAGCCTTCATACAGACAGACAGACAGACAGACAGACAGACATGGCTAGATCGACTCGGCTAGTGATCCTGATCAAGAATATAAATACTTCAAATAATCATCATTTCTGATCGCGAGTTCTTCAATACAAACTGGAACAACTGATATCTTGAGTTAATCCACATAATCTAAAGAAGCTTTTCCTCTTATTCTTAAGAAGTCGCGATTATTGAAGAATCGATTAAAATATCAAACGAACCATTAGAAAAGGGTCCTCAGCCAAATAGAAAAAGTATCCACACAATCAGCTCCTCTTCTTCTTAAGAATTCGCGGATTTTGAAAAACTGATTTAAATATTCAACCAAGTATAAGACCTGGGCTTAAGGTAAGTAGAAAATGTACACAAAGTCTAATCTTTTTTTCTTCCTAAGAATTCACGGTTCTCAAAAAGACGATTTTAATTTTGAAAGGTGTCTGGCGCCCACAACTTTAAAGATTTCGGAAAATGCCGAAATACCTATCGAAATATAGAAAAAATTTTTTAAATCGGACCATTCGTTAAAATGTTATGCCCGATCAAAGATTGATATCTCCATCTCCCTCGCACTCCCTTTAGGTATTTGATAGTCGGTGCACCCAACTATATCGTTCTCTCTTGTTATACCCTTGCAGAGGGTATTATGATTTCAGTCAGAAGTTTGCAACGCAGTGAAGGAGACGTTTCCAACCCTATAAAGTATATATATTCTTGATCAGCATCACTAGACATGTCGATCTAGCCATGTCCGTCTGTCCGTCCGTGTGAAATAAATTATTGTTTCGTTGGGTTTTCTTGTATTCTTTTCTACTCTGGGATATGACTCTTTTTAAAGGTTTTCGAATTTCGATTTTAATTTTGTCAATATCGAACTACTATATCATATAGCTGCCATAGGAACGATCGGAAAATTATTGATTAATAGGAATTATCTGCAAGGGTATATAAGCTTCGGTTGGCCAAAGCTAGCTTCCTTTCTTGTTTTTAGTAATGCCGTAATGTATTAAGAGTATGTAATAGCGAAAAGAATAAAGGTAAGTCCAATTATATAGGCCACGTAATTCAAAATGTCGGCAAACATCGGTTTTTTGTATTCTTAGGTATACCTTTGAACCTGTAGGTGATGGAATATAATTTTATATTTACACCTTAGCATCGAAATGTTCGTGGAAATTTTACAAAGTTCAATTTTGTGTTCCTGCGTTATTTTATGAGTTCTTTTTCCGCTTGACAAGTAACGCTTGCTTTCTGATTTATTATACCCTTGCAGAAGTATTATAATTTCAGTCAGATGTTTGGAACGCAGTGAAGGAGACGTTTCCGACCGCATTAAGTTTTTTTTTGTTTTATCAGCACCAATAGCCGAGTCCATCTAGACATGTCCGTCTGTCCGTTTCCATGCGAACTAGTCTCTCAGTTTTAAAGCTATCACGATGAAACTTTCCCAAAAGTCTTCTTTCTATTGCAGGTAGTACATATGTCGGAACGTGCCGGATTGGACCACTATATCTTATGGCTCCCATAGGAATCACTCGAATAAAAACAATTTTATTCGAAATTCAGAATTAGATAAAAAATGTTATTTTTAAAGGTAGGAGGTTCTAGGTTAAAAAACACCAAAGATATAATTTTTTTTACATTTTTTCCCCGATTATTTCTATGGGAGCTATATGATATAGTTGTCCGATCTGGCTCGTTATATACTACCTGCAACAGAAAGAAGACTTTTGGGAAAGTTTTAGCCCGATAGCTTTAAAACTAAGAGACTAGTTTGCGTAGAAACAGACAGACGAACGGACAGACGGACATGGCTAGATCGAGTCATCTAGTGTTGCTGATCAAGGATATATATACTTTATGGGGTCGGAAACGTCTCCTTCACTGCGTTGCAAACTTCTGACTGAAATCATAATACCCTCTGCAAGGGTATAAATATATAAGAGTACGTTGTAACTTTGTAGAAAGTAGGCGTTTTCATTTTTGACAATTTAATAACTACATTTTTAATAGGCTATAATATATTTGGAATCCCAGGAACAGCGCCGATCGAGTGAGGACTAAACTTTGGGTACTTATTATAACTGCAAAGGTATATTAGCTTCGGCTGGCAGAAGGTAGCTTCCTTCCTTGTTTTCTGATTGAAAAATGAAACTTTTTTCTGAATTTAATTATACCCGTTACTCGTAGAGTAACAGTAACAGGTAGAAGGAAGCGTTTTCGAAGTATATAAATTCTTGATCATGATCACTCGCCGAGTCTATCTAGCCATGTCCGTATGTACGAATGAACGATATATGATATATTTTTTTTACATTTTTTCCCCGATTATTCCTATGGGAGCTATATGAATAGTTGTCCGATTCGGGTCGTTCCGACTTATATACTACGTGCAAATGATGGAAGAGTTTTGGGAAAGTTTTATCCCGATAGCATTAAAACTGAGAGACTAGTTTGCGTAGAAACGGACAGACAAACGGACATCCGGACGGCTAGATCGACTCATCTGTTGATGCTGATCAAGAATATATATACATTATGGGGTCGGAAACGTCTCCTTGACTGAGTTGCAAACTTCTGACTGAAATCATAATACCCTTTGCAAGGGTATAAAAATTATATCTTAGGTGTTTTTGAACATAGTACCTCAAACTTTTGGAAATACCATTTTTAATCGAATTCTGAATTTCGAATAAATTTTTATCAAAATCGGACGATTTTATCATATAGCTGCCATAGGAACGATCGGAAAATTAATGGGAATATAATAGGAAATAAATTATTGCTTCGTTGGTTTTTATCGTATTCTCTTCAAGATATACTATATCATAAATGTAGTTATTAAATTGTCAAAAATGAAAACGCCTACTTTTTACAAAGTTACAATGTATTCTTATATATTTATACCCTTGCAGAGGGTATAATGATTTCAGTCAGAAGTTTGCAACGCAGTGAAGGAGACGTTTCCGACCCCATAAAGTATATATATTCTTGATCAGCAACACTAGATGACTCGATCTAGCCATGTCCGTCTGTCCGTCCGTCTGTCTGTTTCTACGCAAACTAGTCTCTTAGTTTTAAAGCTATCGGGCTAAAACTTTCCCAAAAGTCTTCTTTCTGTTGCAGGTAGTATATAAGTCGGAACGAGCCGGATCGGACAACTATATCATATAGCTCCCATAGGAATAATCGGGGAAAAAATGTAAAAAAAATTATATCTTTGGTGTTTTTTAACCTAGAACCTCCTACCTTTAAAAATGCCATTTTTTATCTAATTCTGAATTTCGAATAAAATTGTTTCAAAATCGAACGCCTATATCATATAGCTAAATATAATAGGAAATAAATTATTGCTTCGTTGACTTTTATTGTATTCTCTTCTACTCTGGAATATGAGTCTTTTTAAATGTTTTCGAATTTCGATTTTAATTTTGTCAATATCGAACTACTATATCATATAGCTGCCATATAAACGATCGGAAAATTAGTGATTAATAGGAAGTATCTGCAATGGTATATAAGCTTCGGCTGGCCGAAGCTAGCTTCCTTTCTTGTTTTTCTTTAGGACCTTTTTTCTATTTTATGCAGTCCTCTATTATTTTCCAACATCCGTTCCACATCAGTTAAAAAAATAAGCAACGAGAAGCTTTAACTCGACGAAGACGTTGTAAAATGTTTTTTTTCGGCTTTTATTAATATCCACCTTTTTTGACAATTTCAAATCATTCAACAGAATATGGGGTACCTGATGGTCAAGGCATTCGACTGCAGTGTTCCTTATAAAGTGTGTTTCATATAAAATCAGATCAAAATTACTCAAATTTCACGTAAATATTTCTTTGTGTGTAGGAGTAACGGGCATGAATAAAATATATAATCAAAATATTCAGTTATGTGGTACCAGACACTCAAGTAAGGCTCTGCTTACCACAGCTGGCACTTTTCATGCTCAAAACTCCTTTGGCAGCCAAATGTCATGTGAAAGGGAACGAAGCCGTTCAGCATTTGCTGCAAACGCATTTGGTCATCGTCGTGATCAACGAAGTTAGATTGGTCGCCGTCTCCGCAGAAAAACTGCGCCAAGTTAAGAAAAAAGAGTCTATGCAGAGGAATGTTGGTAAAATCTGTATAGTTCCGGTCTTTGGCGTTCTGAAAGTACGCCGAATAGGCGAGATCTAGACCGGCAATATCCGCAATACGCTCGTCAATGAACTGCGTCTTGTTACGGTTCATGCACTGAAAACCTGCCTCGAAGAGCGGTAAGCCTAATATTTGTGTTCCAATTTCATGAATGTTTCCGTGACTGTCGAATAAGAGACCGGTGGTATCAACGGAATGAATCAGCTCATGAGCAAGAACGAATCCGAGCAGACTGTACTTAAAGACGCTATGACTGTCCGGGACAAAAAACGGTTCCTGCAGGGCCCCGTGTGGCACGATAATAACATTTTGGCGCACTAAGTAGTACGGGCTGGAGCTCATAGCCGTATTCGGATCTGGTAAGTATAAGTATTGATTTGGGTTGGAAGCCGGATAATGGAGCTGTGCAAGTATCTTTCGGTTTCGAAACTCCAGAAGCTTGAGATGTTCCCGACTATAGTCAAAGTCTACTGACTGATACACCAGGTCCTCATAGTGCCTGCTAACGAAGGTACGATGATCAACGCCCCTAGGCATGTTGCCAATGTTGAGGACGATATTCTGAGCCTTTGTGGCGACCACCCTGTTCTGCTCACTGGTCAGTCCAAGTCGGTTTTGATCGATTTGTAGCAGGAACTGTCGACGCAATTGCTCAAAGACCTCCATAATTTCCTGCGTGTACTGCTGCAGTATAATGGGGTCCAAAAAACGTTCCTTGTAGATTAGGTTTGAAGCGAGATTCATGCTACGGCGCACATCCTTTATGCACTCGATTGGCTCTTTGCTGTCCATTGAGTCATCCAGGAGGTAGCGCACAAACCGGGTCATGATATAGTTAACCACCGTCTGGGCGTCTGATGAGTTCATAAGACGTCTCAAAGCGATGAAGTAGGGCAAATTCTGCACCTGTAACCGGAAGTTAGGGGAAATTCGATGGCCAACTATTAACTCGACGAACCTCTGCCAGTCGTTGCCGGTTCTGCGCTCCCACTGGTACACACTTATAAATTGGCTTTCATCATCGTCGTCTACTTCGGTTAAGACCCGTACAGCCAATTCCAACCTTCTAATCTTTCGCGCGACAGGTAAAACACTATTTGAAGGCACCCCCATAGCACGAAGAGTCCCGAGTGTATCAACGAAACTGTTTAGGTGCTGCGACTCGCCATCGAAACTTGGCTTACTGATGACGAGTAGGAATTCACTACTATTCTGAACATTCGGTGTCACAATAACGTTAACTAAAACATTGGTGAAGCCGTATCGGTGGAGATACCCCAGGGACTTTATCCACTTAAATTGATCCTTGGGCCAAGGTGTCCCACGGGGTGTGAACTGGGGCCAAGTTAGACTCTCATCCGGAGGAGCCAGTCTCAGGTAGTGCTCTGCACTGCGCGTGCTTTGCGAAGCTTCGCGGCAGGTGAGGTAGAAGCGTAGGATTTTGGCCTCCACACTCGACACGTTGAAGTCTGGCGCCTGGGAGCGCTGGTGGAGTTCAACCATCAGTTGGACAAGGTTCTTGTTCACCTTGTAGTCTAACATCTGTGTGATCTCGGTGAAGGGGTCGTCGGTATGGCGCACCGCGTATTTGCCACAGGCATGCTCGTAAAAGTTGTCACATGCACTGGCATCCTCAGTCACATAGCTGACGATGTTATTTAGCAGTCGTGTGTTTGCATTAGATTTTGGAGCTGAACAGTCCGCCAAAATGGGAACAACCAACAGGCAGGCAATCCACATCATTGCGGTCGGAAAACTGAATACAGAACCCTGAATACACGTACCGACTGACATGTGTGTATCACTCTTACAAGGGAATAGCTGATCGCTTTCGCAAGAGATAACCCAAAACATTATCAATTGAAATGTGGAATAATAAATAGCTGCTGACTTTCAAGTCTACTCTGCACTTACTTGTACTTTGATGACTCAGTGATCATTTGATCGTTTTCGCGAGTCCAATAATTAAGTGAAGTCGGGTTTGCCTCGATGAAGCACTCAAGGGTGATATTGTATCCCATTGGTATGCCCACTAGCTGATGCGGTATCCAGACCATAGGTGAGACTAGAAGAATACCCCCAAGAACATAATTGGACTGTGACTTTACCCAACCAGGTTATTTATCGACTTACAGTCCACGCTGACCTTAATCCTCTTCGAAACGCTTGGCGGAACTCCGTTTGAGGCGATACACAGATAGGCGCCCATATGCAGGCGCGAAATCCGTTCCAGTTCTAGGAAGTCCGCTTCCCAGTCGGGCACTGCACAAATTAGAGGAAATGCGCTTATAAAAGTAGCATTCTAGAGGCTGAAATAGAGATAGTCTCACCTTCAAGCGTCTTGTTAATAACTATTTTGTTGCCGTCATCTCGTTTCCACTTAATGGTTGGCTCTGGACTGCCTTTCGCCTTGCAGCGCAGCGTCACGTTATCACCCTCACGCACGATGATGTCACTAGAGGTCAGAGCATCATCTATATTGGGCGGAACTGGGAAGAACAAAAAGTGGGCATTAAATATGCTTTAAATGCAGTATAAAATGGACTTCCTAAAACAAACAAAAAACAAGAAAGGATGCTATCTTCGGCCAACCGAAGCTTACATTCCCTTGCAGATCATTCCTATCGAATTACAAAATGTTTAATTTCGTATTATTTTGACATTAATATATATATTCTTCCTATAAAATATTGTCGTTCGATTATTGTAAAATGTAATTCGAAATTCTGAAACATTAAAAAAGAGGCGTATCCCAGAGTAGAGGAGAATACAATAAAAACCAACGGAGCTATAATTTCTTTCCTATGAATTTCCTCTTAATTTTTGCGATCGTTCCTATGACAGTTATCTCTATAGGGGAGAGGTCTGTCGGTTGGGACGGTCTGTATGTTTGGTGCAGCCCTGTGGGCATTAAATTGTGTTAATATAGACGTATATAAGCATATCTGCATACTTATTTTTCGCGTTTAACGGGTGGTATTTGTGCAATCGCGGTTTGAAAAAATAGCAACATTTAATGTTTTGATTTAAGATATATTCGAGGGTCTGTGTTCAATTGTATTATAACCTATGCCAAAAAATTGCTTAGAAGTCCTTCTACATAATTGCATTTAAGGTTCCATCATAATTTGAATCAATCAAAGCCTTTGAGCCATTTAAATAACTTGTTCACCTCTATTCACAACCAATTTGATGCGGTGAACAGGCTTAAAAAAATACAAGGAAAACAAGAAAGGAAGCTAGCTTCGGCCCCCCGAAGCTTATATACCCTTGCAGATAATTCCAATTAATCACGAATTTTCCGATCGTTCCTATGGCAGCTATATGATATAGTAGTTCGATATTGATAAAAATAAAATCGAAATTCGAAAACATTTAAAAAGACTCATATCCCAGAGTAGAAGAGAATACAATAAAAGTCATCGAAGCAATAATTTATTTCCTATTATATTCCCATTAATTTTTCGATCGTTCCTATGGCAGCTATATGATATAGTCGTCCGATTTTAAAAAAATTTTATTCGAAATTCAGAATTAGATAAAAAATGGCATTTCCAAAAGTAGGAGGTTCTAGGTTCAAAAACACCCAAGATCAATTTTTTTTACATTTTTTTCCCCGATTATTCCTATGGGAGCTATATGATATAGTTGTCCGATCCGGCTCGTTCCGACTTATATACTACCTGCAATAGAAAGAAGACTTTTGGGAGAGTTTTAGCCCGATAGCTTTAAAACTGAGAGACTAGTTTGTAAAAAAATTATATCTTGGGTGTTTTTGAACCTATAACCTCCTACTTTTGGAAATGCCATTTTTTATCTAATTCTGAATTTCGAATAAAATTTTTTTTAAAATCGGACGACTATATCATATAGCTGCCATAGGAATAATCGGGAAAAAAAAGTTAAAAAAATTATATTTTCGGTGTTTTTAAACATATAACCTCCAACTTTTGGAAATATCATTTTTTATCTAATTCTGAATTTCGAATAAAATTTTATCAAAATCGGACGACTATATCATATAACTGTCATAGGAACGATCGGAAAATTAATGGGAATATAATAGGAAATAAATTATTGCTTCGTTGGTTTTTATTGTATTCTCTTCTACTCTGGGATATGACTCTTTTTAAATGTTTTCGAATTTCGATTTTAATTTTATCAATATCGAACTACTAAATCATATAGCTGCCATAGGAACGATAGGAAAATAAGTGATTAATAGGAGTTATCTGCAGGGGTATATAAGCTTCGGCTGGCCGAAGCTAGCTTCCTTTCTTGTTTTACATTTTTTTTTCCCGATTATTCCAATGGGAGCTATATGATATAGTTGTCCGATCCGGCTCGTTCCGACTTATATACTACCTGCAATAGAAAGAAGACTTTTGGGAAAGTTTTAGCCCGATAGCTTTAAAACTGAGAGACTGGTTTGCGTAGAAGCAGACGGACATGGCTAGATCGACTCGTCTAGTGATGCTGATTAAGAATATATATACTTTCTGGGTCGGAAACGTCTTCTTCACTGCGTTGCAAACTTCTGACTGAAATCATACTACCCTCAGCAAGGGTATAAATATTTGGTATATCGATTGTTTACCCGTTACTCGTAGAGTAAAAGGGTATAATTGAATACGTGCAAAAGTATGTAACAGGTAAAAGTGCGTGGCGCTCGGATAAAACAAACTTGAGCTGCGTAGGAAGCCCAAGAATATGTGTGATTAATCCCAACCTTCTAGCATTTGTAGATTCCGAGATCTCAGCGTTCATACGGACAGACAGACGGACAGACGAAGAGACGGACAGACAGACATGGCTAGATCGACTCGGCAAGTGATCCTGATCAAGAATATATATACTTTATGGGGTCGGAAACGCTCCTTCCTTTTACTCTACGAGTAACGGGTATAATTAGACACTAACACAGCCAAAGAATCTAGGAAAATTATAAATCCACCAAAAATTTTGCCGTACATTCAGTTGTATGGGCGTTACACCGCTTAGTGTTTATATTCTCTTTGACGAAAATGTAGCTCACCTCAAAAGAAAGATGTTTTTCCTACACATGAAACAAGCAGTTACACAAACAATAAATAATTGTGATAGTTGTCAAATTCCAAAACCAAATAAGATTAAGTACAGTGTGACGGAGACACAGAGAAACCGATGGAAATAATACGCATAGACTTGTATTTTGTGAACAAGAAAAATGTACTAACCCTAATAGACAAATTTTCGAGGTACGCTTGGGGATTAACGATTCCAGCAAAGGAAGCGTAAATATAGTAAAGGCAATAAAAAGCTTCATGGCCTTATTTGGAAAACCTAAATAGATAGTTTGCGATCAGGGAGTAGAATTTTCTTTAAAGACTTTTGTAGGCAGTACGATTTGGAACTGCACACAACGTCCTTTCAGCAATCTTCCAGCAATTCCACGGTTGAAAGATTGCACTCCACGATTACAGCAATATAATCGAAAACTAAGAAGACAAATAAGTTTGAAATTAAGCTTGAAGAAGTACTGGCGAAGCGTTTTTAACTTATAATAACGCTATTCATTCAGCTACTAAGTTAAGACCGCAGGAACTATTCACGGGAAGAACAAATAGATTCTTAAACAACGTGTCTTTTAATAACGAACACGATTATTTGCAAAAGATCAATGCGTTTCAGGCAGAACTATACACAAAAATTAAAAGAAATATATATGGAAGTTGATGCACTACGAGAAGTATTGGGTTGGTAAGAAAGTCATGTCGTTTTTTGTAGTAATCGTTTTAATCTAATTTATTTACGACTAATCGAGCACCAGGGTCACACTTTTAGTATCTTTAGTATCGTTTTAAAGCTCATTGTCTTAGGTACTACCGATGAAAATTTGGTAATTATTCGATAACATTTGTGGAAGCTATCGAATTAAACATGGAGGATCAAAGTGAGCATTTTCGGCATATTTTGCTTTTTTACTTCCGAAAAGGAAAAAAAGCGGTCGAAGCTCGCGAAAAATTGTGCGAAGTGTATGGTAAAGATGCCATGAATGATCACCAATGTCAGCGCTGGTTTGCTAAATTCAGGCTTGGAGATTTTTTTTTTTTTTTTGATATGCATAACAAATGTTTATTGGAGAGTGTTATGTGAAACTCAATTCACTTTCACCCATGAGATTTTGGAGTTAAAGACGCCCCATGTTCTGGTCGACCATCGGCCATTTTTGACGAATAAATTCAGGCTTTGCTGGATGAAAACCGGCGTTATTCAACGCAGGAGATGTCAGAGAAGCTCAGTGTGTCGCATACAATGGTTTAAAACCATTTGAAGAAACTTGGCTACGTAAGCAAGTTCGATGTTTGGGTTCCGCAGGACTTAAAGGAAATTCACCTAACTAAGCGTATAAATATCTGCTATTCTCTGCTGCAACGGATTAAAAACGATCCTTTTTTGAAGCGGATCATTACTGGCGACGAAAAGTGGGTTGTTTACAATAATGTCCAACGAAAAAGATTATGGAGCAAGAAAGATGAGCCAGCCCAAGCCACATCAAAGGCCGATATCCATCAGAAGAAAGTTATGCTGTCTGTTTGGTGGAATTGGAAGGGTGTAGTGCACTTTGAGCTGCTGGGACGGAATGAAACCATCAATTCAGATATGTACTGTCGCCAGCTATCCAATTTGGCGGAAAAAATTAAAGAAAAGGAGCCGGCACTAGCTAATCGCAAGGGTATAGTCTTTCACCATGACAACGCTAGGCCCCACACATCTTTGGTCACTCGGCAAAAATTAACGGAGCTCAATTGGGAAGTGCGGCTGGCGAAAATCCTCCAGCTGAACCCTCCACGAGGGTGCCGGCTGGGCAATGGGCACTGCATTACCCCGAGCAGGGTAATGCATTGTCGCTTGTCCTGCCCGAGGCAATGCAGTGTCTAGCTAAGGCAACTGGTTCAACCCCTTTGAATCAGTAGCCATGGTTGGAGGTGCCTGGCGGTAGGCATAAAACGCAAGTGGGTGGTTCCCCTGAAAAACAAACCAGTATGGACGGAGATAAGGAGCAAATCAGGGCTGGGATTTCAGCCCAAACGTCGGTGGGAAGTACGACTGCTACCACCGGCGGGCACGGGGAGGAGCAATCCTCTCTGCGTGTCGCCAGCGGTCGAACCCCTGGGATGACGGGAGCAGGTCATTCCAGAGGCAATGTTACTGCCACAACAACAACATCTCAGGCAAAGTTAAGCCGCACGGGTGCCGTAGTTGCAGTAGACTCGGACTCGGAGAGCGTGCTACACGAAGCCAAATCAAGCCATACCCGCTTGCCGGTACCAGGTTCCAACTCCCCGCGCAGGGAAGGGCCGAAGCGTACAAGCGAGGGGATGAAGGCCAAGGCGCAGTACAAGGCAGCCCTCAAGATCAAGAGCCGGCTCCAGGACAAAGCGGACCTTTCCCAGGAGGAGAAGGAAAAGCTAGCCTGGGCAGAGCAAAGGATTGAGGAAGGAAGGCTGCACTTCGCAAGCAAACCCGCGATGGCATCGACAGGCGGATTTGCCAACAAGGTGGAGGAGATGCTGGCCAACAAAAGGCAACGCTCACACGAGAGTGCCGCCAAGGACATTCCGGTGAGCAAGCGGAAACGCGGGCCCAAGGAGACAGGCCCTCCGCCACCCAAAGCAGCACAGAAGCCCAACAAGAGGGCTAAAATCAGTGACGTAGTCAACCGACACCTGATCGTGGCACTCATTGACAGGAACGATGAAAATGGGAAGATGACGGAGGCGCGCTGGAAGATCGTCCATGCGCGACTGATCGAGTCTCTCTTTGCACGGATGGATGAATCACCCACAGCCCCCATGCCCACATTTGATGGTGCAGGGTGGTTGAACGGCGTGAAAATCCTGAAGTGCAACGACGATCCGACCAGGAAGTGGCTGACGCAAACGGTCTGCCAACTGGAGGCGCTGTGGGAGGGCGCCAAGCTAGAGGTTGTGGACAGGGAATTAATCCCAACCATACCAAAGGCGAAAGTGCTCTTCCCCGTCGCAATCCAAGGGGATCGGGCGCTGAAGCTGCTTCAACGGCAGAATCCAGACGTCCCAACGGCGAATTGGAAGATTCTGCACATGGCCAGCCCTCTACCCAACGAGGGGGGCCAAAGTGTGGTTCTCCAAATCAACAAGGAGGCGGAGGATCTGCTGTACCCAAGGTTCGGGAAGATGGCGTGGGGCATGGGCAGCGTCTACCTGCGCCTCAAGAAGCGACACCCCAACGATAAAGGCGCACACATCCTGCAGGCAGGCGAGGTGGAAAAGGACCTAGGTCTGGAAGCCATCGTGGATGCCGCCCAGGAACTTGCTCTGGACGACTCGGAGGACGAAGAGGACGGTGACCTGACTGTGATAGCCAACCCGTCGAGCGGAGATGAGCCAGCCACCCATGACTTTGAGGGTGCTGCAGCTCAATCTTCATAAAAGCAGACTCGCATCGGCGGAGCTCCTGATTGCCCTAGAGCAAGGGCCCGTCGACATAGCCTTGGTTCAAGAGCCATGGATTGCCTCGGGCAATATCGTGGCCGGACTAAGGTCCTCAAACTACAATACATTCTACTCACCAACGGTAAGCAGGAACAGAAGCGCCGTACTTGTGCGGAAGGGTATCCATGCTAACCTTATGCCTCATTACAGCTCTGACGACTTGACTGCGGTGATGCTAGAAAGCGAGGAGCAGCGCCTCTTAGTAGCCTCCTGCTACATGGCACACGACAGATCGGCGCCACCAGACGAGCTGAGCAGCTTGGTGGAGCTATGCTCGAAGGATGACCAACTCCTCATTGGTGCAGATGCCAATGCACACCACAGCGTGTGGGGAAGCTCGGACATCAACGACAGAGGTGAGTCACTCTTAGACTTTATTCTATCTACCAATCTATATATAGCAAACGTGGGGGAGGAGCACACCTTCGTAGGTCCCACCTCGTCAAACGTGCTAGATATAACACTTGTAAAGGGACAGAGTACGTTGGTCTCCGAATGGAAGGTCCTAAAAACGCCATCTTTTTCGGACCACAGGTATATTCAGTTCAGATATGATTTTAAAAGCACTCCAAAGGTAGCTGTCTATAGAAACCCCCGGAACACGAACTGGGAAAAGTTTACAAGGACAGTGACCTCGAAACTCGCGACCAGCCCAGGCGTAGTAAAATCCGAGAGAGACATAGAGAGGTCCCTAGAGACCCTGTCCAAGGAATTACTGGATGCGTATCACGCATCATGCCCGACCTCAAGAACAAGGAAGAAGACCAGGCCACCATGGTGGAATCGGGAACTTACACTCCAAAGACACAACCTCCGAGAATTCTTCAAAATCGCCAAAAAGGCAGACGATGAGATCATTAACGAGGAATACAAAATCCTACTGAGGGATTACAAGAAGGAAACACGCAGGGCACAGAGAAGCTCGTGGAGAAACTTCTGCTCCAGCATTGAGAATGTCCCGGAAACAGCTAGACTCCGGAAGCTGCTTTCAAAGCAACCTACCATACAGAGCCAGCTAAAACGCGACGACGGACAGTGGACTGAGGGCAGTGAAGAGGCCCTAACAGCACTTATGCAATCGCACTTCCCAGGATGCACGGATGTCTTAGACGCCAGCACGCACCAAGACATAGCAACCGGCGAAGAACGCCCCCCAGACGATCTAATAACAACTACGAGAATCAACTGGGCCATAGACTCCTTTGCGGGCTACAAGGCACCAGGACTAGATGGAATATTTCCAGCCATGTTACAGGCGACCAAGGAAAGGATCACCCCATGGCTATATGAAATATACTCTGCATGTCTAAGCACGGGCTATATCCCAATCCAATGGAGGACCTCTCGGATTGTCTTCCTCCCAAAAGCGGGAAAGTGCAGTCACGCGAGCCCCAAGGATTACAGGCCGATAAGCCTCACCTCTTTCATACTCAAGACACTGGAGAAGCTGCTGGATCTACACATCAGGAATGATGTAGGGAGGCTCATGTCATCCAACCAGCACGCCTACACCAAGGGGAAATCTGTGGAAACGGCACTACACTCGCTAGTAGCAACCGTTGAGAGAGCCCTACACATTAAGGAATATGCGCTTGGAGTATTCGTAGATATATCCGGAGCATTCAACAATGTCAAGACGGATGCTATAATGGATCGCCTAGAAGCAACCAACACGCACCCCGCAATAAGCCTCTGGATAAGAAACCTGCTTAGTTGCAGGCGGGTACATTCAGAGTGGGGCACCGCTTCCATGGTAAAGGGAGCACACAGAGGCACACCACAAGGTGGGGTCCTCTCGCCTCTCCTATGGAATTTGGTGGTCGACGATCTAATCAAGAGATTCGAGAGGAGAGCCCCGAAAATAACAGCCTATGCGGACGACATAGGCATAATTATTACGGGAGTTTGCCCATCGACCCTCAGCTCTATAATGGAATTAACACTTAGGGAGATATGTGAGTGGGCGGAAAATGTGGGACTCAGTATCAATGCGGACAAAACGGACCTCATTCTCTTTACTAAGAGATACAAGGTACCAACATGGATCCCCCCGAAAATCGGCGTAACCAGGCTGACCCCAAAAACACAGGTCAAGTACCTAGGCACAGTACTGGACTGCAAGCTGGCATGGAGACCCAATGTAGTGGAAAGGGTGAAAAAGGCCACCATTGCGCTATATGCATCCAAGAAGATGCTTAGCAGCACATGGGGCCTGTCACCTGCTCTGATGCACTGGATCTACATCTCGGTGGTGCGTCCGACTCTGCTGTATGGAGCTTTAGTGTGGTGGCAAGCCACTGAAAAGACGACGTACACCGAGCTTATGGAGAAAATTCAGCGGCAGGCATTGGTCTGCATAACGGGGGCGCTGAAGTCAACCCCAACTAAAGCTCTCGAAACGATCCTCGGAGTCGACCCCATAGACATCCACGCACAACTGACTGCAGGAAAGGCAGCACAACGTCTAGTTGCATCAGGTAACATGACGGCGCAAAGCTTCGGGCATAGTTCAATCGGCCGAAGCATGATCAACCAAACGGACCATATGACCCCCAGAACGTGCCCGGAGGTTAAAACAACCTCGTTCATGGGCCCAGATGACTGGAAAACGGGTCGGGATCAGACTCAACACCTCAATATATACACGGACGGCTCCAAGATGGAAGGAGGAGTAGGAGCGGGCTTATACTGTACGGACCCTGAAATAAGGATGTCCTTTAAGCTACCCAACGACTGCAGCATATTCCAGGCGGAAGTCTTCGCCATAAGGAAAGCTGCTGAAGTGGCTCAAAATATAAACCGACCACACGATGTGGTCAACTTGTTCGTGGACAGCCAAGCGGCGATAAGATCCATGCAATCGTCAACAGTCAGTTCCAAAAATGTGATGGCGAGCAGGGAGGCATTAGACAACCTTAGCACGACAAAGTCAGTGCGGATCTATTGGGTTCCCAGTCACCAGGGCATCGATGGCAACGAGACAGCTGACGTTCTTGCAAAGGAGGGCGTAGAGCTGGCGAACGACAGAACGGAGAACGTGCCTGTTTCCCTCCGAACGCTCCAAAGCGCCCTGGAGAAACAGGCGGACACGCGAGCAAAAAGCAGGTGGAGGAATACCAAGACCTGCCGAATCTCAAGAACTATGTGCATAGAGCGCAACGACAAACTCAGCCAGTATGTACTGCGTCTACCAAGGAAAGACTGCAGACTGTTAGTGGGAATCCTTACAGGCCACTGTCTGGCCGCATCACACGCAACAACACTCGGAATACTCAACAGCCGCGCCTGCAGGAAATGTGATGAGTCGGGGGCTATCGAAACCCTGGAACATCTTATCTGCAACTGCCCGGCTCTCTCAAGAGCGAGAAGAAGATACCTCGGTGCCCCAGTACTGGCATCACTAGGAGACGCCTCCAGTAGGGAACCAGGAGAACTACTTGCCTTCGCCAAAAACACCTCGATCCTTATGGACATAAAAACCTCTTAACTTGTCTCAAGGTTCATGCGCATCAACCGGACAACTAAGGGCCATACTGGCCTATGCGTGGCCCCGTGAGGGCCGTCCGGGTTAACCTAACCTAATTGGGAAGTGCTACCACATCCACCTTGTAATCCGGACTTAGCACCTTCAGATTACCATTTGTTTCGCTCTCTTCAAAACTCTTTGAATGGTAAAAACTTTGATTCAGATGAGGCTGTCGAAAACCACTTGTCTCGATTCTTTGCTGGAAAAGACCAAAAGTTCTTCGAGCGCGGAATTATGCAGCTGCCCGAGAGATGGTCATTAGTGGTCGAACAAAACGGCCAATACATAATTGATTAATTATAAGTCCTGATATAAATAAATCATCTTTGAAAATATTGAAAAAAACGACAGCTGGTTTTTGCGGCTCGCCTGGTCGGCGACGTGCCTTCCTCGGCTGACGATCACTGCGTGCGTTTCTCGGCGGCGCTCCTCGACGGCTTCGCTGCTCTTCGGCTCCTGCTTCGCTGCTCTCCGGCTGTTTACATCGCTGCTCTCCGGCTCCTGCGTCGCTGCTCTTCGGCTGTCTGCGTGCTCCTCGTCGACTCCTGCGGCTCCTCAGCGGCGTCCCTCTAGTTCCACCCGGCTTGTAGGACTCAAAAAGTCTGCACAACCTTCTCTTAGGGTCCGACCAGAATGCTCGTGAGAACACTTGTATTGCCGTAATCCCTGAGGTCGGTCTGGCTCTAGCCTGAGAAACAAGTGTCCCGACAGGCCAAATCCGGGAATTCAGCCTTGTCGTCAGTTCACCGTAACCCCGACGCCTGGCACAAACTCTTGATCCGCGCTCACCTTGCCGGTAGCTCGTCCTTCTCTCGTACTTTTCTCGTCCTGCTCTCGTCCTGATCTCGTCCGGATCCAATCTCTGCGTCCTGCAGATCTCACCGTTGCAGTCTCAGCCTTGTCCTAGCGTCTTGACTCTGGTATCTTGATCTGGGTGTAGAGCACTCGGTTGTAACGGTACTCTTACGGCCACGCACTCGATTAAATCCTCGCACTTTTATTCTTGATTTTTTGGTAAATTGTCGCACGTATACTTCCGCCTGTGCCTCCTGACAGCTCGAACTGCCTCGCGAACTTTCACTGACTGCCTCGCGAACTTCCACTGACTGCCTTGAGCTGCGCCTGCGCCGTTCTTTTTATAGGCTGCGGCGGTGTCCCGTTATTTCCCTTTTTGCACACGGCTCGCTAGGGTCCAATGTCCAAGGGTGTCCCGTTAGTTCCCTTTGCACACTGCACGCATCGGGTCTAAGGACTAGATCTCCCGCTAGTTCACGGTGCATCCTCTTTGTGCCGGTTCAAGTCCACGGATTTACCGTTCTACCTCATTGCCCTTTGGCAGACAGGGTGCAAGGTGCGGCGCGGTACCGTTACTTCACGGTCTCTCCGCTTTGGCTGGGTCCAAGGTCCAGTATTTACCGGTGGACCTGGATGCCCTCGGATTCTGCCGCATTCTCGCCGCCTACACTGTTGCTAGGGGCTCCTGCCTCGAGATTTGTGGGGAGTTTTAAGACTCCTCACAACCTTTTGTTAAATTGAAATGTTATATGGGCACGCATATATTATATTTTGTTTTTTAAAGTGCATAAATGCATTTGTAGGTTTTTGTAATTTCTTTACAGTTTTCGAGTAGAGCTCACAAACTCAAGGTAGGTAGGTAGGTAGAAGTGGTGAGGTCCTCTCTGAGGACCTCCAAGTAGAGCTGAGCTCCGTTTTGATCATACATATGTAAAAATATGTTTGATCTTTTTGTTATTTTTTGTAAATTACCAAGCTTCCCTTAGTTTTAGCTCGCTACAGATAACAACAACATTTTCATATTTAAATCCTAAGAATTCGCGGACCATGGAGGAGAAGCACCAAGTGGTGTGGAGGATTATATTATTACTACTAGCAAGGTGGACCGCAGCTTCGCCCGCGGAAATTAAAATAGAAAATATGTATGTATGTATGTAGAATAGCTACATATATTTCCATACCTTTAGCTTTATATTAATAAAGAATAGCTACATATATTTCCATACCTTTAGCTTTATATTAATAAAGAATAGCTACATATATTTCCATACCTTTAGCTTTATATTAATAACTAGCAAGGTGGGCCGCCGCTTCGCCCGCGGAAATTAAAATAGAAAATATGTATGTATGTATGTAGAATAGCTACATATATTTCCATACCTTTAGCTTTATATTAATAAAGAATAGCTACATATATTTCCATACCTTTAGCTTTATATTAATAAAGACAGGTGGGGGACGCCGTGAATCAAATTGTTTAAACATTTGCATTTGTTTAAACAATATGAGGCACGTGTAATAAAGAGCGTGAGAATCAATTGGTTTGAATATTTAATGTTCTTTTAATATTATCAATGCGATTTGAATTTTAAATCACAAAAATCGGTTACAAAATGTCTTAAATCTGTTGTGGAAATGTAAATTAAATATTCTTTTAGCAAAAGGATATCAGCATTATCTTGAATTTGAATTTGAGCGAACCTCAATTCCTTAGTCAGCTGCAATGCACACACACAAACGTACACACGTATATATGTATCTAATGGCTGTGTGTGAATACGCATTTTTTTAATATATATATTTTGTGCGTGTGTGTGTACATATCAGAGCGAATCATTGTTTATTTTTGTTTTTTACAAATCCAAAGTTTGTAGATAACTCAACATTTGAAAACAAAAGAAAAGATTTGCGATATAATCGATTTTTTAACCGCGCATTTTAAATTTTTTGTTACTGGTATTTTCATTTTTTCCACTGCGCGGTCACACTTAAAATGCTACATACACACATTTACGACTTAATGCAAAGTGCGCCAGCCGAACATACATACATACATATGTGGAGGCCGTGACGTCACGCACAACAAAATTGGAAAATATTGGGGACTTGGTTAAGGAGGCTGAATTCTCCAAAAATTTAAATGCAGTTAGTTGCGGCTATGCCATAAGATTATGATCATAATTTTTTTAAACCATTTTAACAACATTTATAACAGAAAAATGGCAAAAGAAAGAATTTAAAAAAAACGAATCGAATTTTGGGGCACTTTGGGGTCGTTTATTGTTTTAATTTGTACCTCACACACGTCTTCTAATAATTTCAGAATTATGCTGATTTTTCTAGATTTTTATGTCAATCCGCTCTGGTAGGAATTAACCAGGGTTTGAAAATGCTGTGAATGCTTCCTATGTTTTGCTTTTACTGTGCTACTGCTATGAAAGTTTTTGGAAGTCGGAAGCAAAGCCGAAGCAAAATCAACGACAGCCACAGTCGACTGTTAAAATTTCGTCCGAAGCAATGTTATAGCAGCATTTTACATTTGAAAGCAGCAGTTTACATTTGAAAGCAGCAATTTACATTTGAAAGCAGGGACCGTAATCATTATAAGTTAAATAACAAAAATTACTTTGTAATGATTAAAATTCAATTTTTATATTTTTCTTAGAGCAAATTAATTATTTTTGATCAACAAAAATAAGACTCAAAAATAATGATTAGTGATGATTTGTATTTTTTTTGCTCAAAATAAAACTCATCAGATCCTCGGGGCCGTCCTGTAAGACTTTTCTCCAATCTGATTTCACAGCCGTTAAAGACGTTATTAAAACTACTCCCACGATTCTTAACAAATTATTTTAAATTACTTGAATTTAATACATTAAATGGAATATTGTCCTCCGTTACTAATCCGACATACGACCGAATTAATTGATTTTTATTCAATTTTACCTGTATCGACTGGGTTTTTGTGGAATACGGCTTTTTCACCCCTCCATCTTCGATTTTAATTGCCTCCTCTTCGATTCCGTGGACTTTCCATAGGTGGCTTTTTAAATTGTAAGTCCGGTCATTCTTCATCAAAACTTTGCACAATGTGCAAATGGCTTTGTCAGGGTCACTTGTATTTACAAAGTATTTCCAGACAAAAGAAAATTTTTTATTTCTGGCAGCCATTTCGATCAGGAGATATTTTTGAATGTTAAAGTTGCTTTCAGAGTGCTGACAGCAACACGAAAGCAATGCTTTTTGCTTTCGGAAGGCTGTAGTACTGTTAATGTTGCTGTGCTTCCAAAAGCCAAAGCAAAGCAAATGTTAAACTATTTTGTCATTTCATATTTTTGCTTTTGCTTTGCTTTCCTGTAAAAAGTCTGTTGATCTCACAGTAACAGCAAAGCATAAATATAGGTGCTTTTGCTTCTCAGCTCACAGTTTTTGAAACCCTGGAATTAACCACTAACCCATTTTTTATTCGAAGACTTATATTGGTTTAGAAGACAGGTGGGGGACGCCGTGAATCAAATTGTTTAAACATTTCCATTTGTTTAAACAATATGAGGCACGTGTAATAAAGAGCGTGAGAATCAATTGGTTTGAATATTTAATGTTCTTTTAATATTATCAATGCGATTTGAATTTTAAATCACAAAAATCGGTTACAAAATGTCTTAAATCTGTTGTGGAAATGTAAATTAAATATTCTTTTAGCAAAAGGATATCAGTATTATCTTGAATTTGAATTTGAGCGAACCTCAATTCCTTAGTCATCTGCAATGCACACACACAAACGTACACACGTGTATATGTATTGACTCCGACTCACGGTTGTTGATAAGTGCTGACGAGTTTTTCCGCGCTCTCCAATCAGACACGAATTTCGACCGGCGTAAAGGTTGAAAATACCTAAAAGTGTGACTTGTTTAGTGCGGGACACCTCAGGTTGCAGGTACGTACCACAGACGCGACAGTAAGGTTCCATCCAGCCAACAAACCACATTGCTACGCTTGCCACGGGCGACCAAGCTTGGTGGTCGGAATTTTTTTTTAATATATATATTTTGTGCGTGTGTGTGTACATATCAGAGCGATTCATTGTTTATTTTTGTTTTTTACAAATCCAAAGTTTGTAGATAACTCAACATTTGAAAACAAAAGAAAAGATTTGTGATATAATCGATTTTTTAAATTTTTTGTGACTGGTATTTTCATTTTTTCCCCTGCGCGGTCACACTTAAAATGATACATACACACATTTACGACTTAATGCAAAGTGCGCCAGCCGAACATACATACATACATATGTGGAGGCCGTGACGTCACGCACAACAAAATTGGAAAATATTGGGGACTTGGTTAAGGAGGCTGAATTTCCAAAAAATTTAAATGCAGTTAGTTGCGGCTATGCGATTTATAACAGAAAAATGGCAAAAGAAGGAATTTAAAAAAATGTTAAGTCACAAAAATCGGTTACAAAATGTCTTAAATCTGTTGTGGAAATGTAAATTAAATATTCTTTTAGCAAAAGGATATCCCGCGGCCAGGGCAAGGATTCTGGAGGCCCTAAAAAATATTCCAAAGAAAACCGATGTGGCGGTGGCTGACTTGGCCGCCACTGAGGATAAAGCACCAAGCCAAGAAAAAAATTATGAAGAAGGGCCCTTGGCCTTTAGGAAAAGCAGCCGGCTCATGCGATCCCCGGTTCGTACGCCGGGCGGCACCTTGGAGCCATACATGGCCACTGAGCATGGGGACAACAACACCCCCAAAAGAGCCCTGGAAGAGACCAGCCCAAACGCTCAGAGGAACACGCCGCCAAAAAAAAGCAAGGCAACAGAGGAGCCTTCCGTCCTTGACAACCTGTCGGAGCTAGGGAGGATCCTGGACGAAGTCCTGATCAGCGTGAACGATGGCAAGGTGCGCCACATCACGATGGCTACAAAGGCCAAGCTAGCGCGCATGAAGCAGCTACAGTCCAGCATCGGAGCGTGGCTGAACGCACCGAACGTAGCCGAGAAGGAGGGGCGCACTGAGGCTGAAATGGTATGCCCAAACTGCTCGCACCGCAAGGAGGATACCGCTGAAAAGGCTCAGCAAACCATGAAGGTCTGGACTAAGGCGAGAACAGTTCAAACCGAACAGAGTCTCCCCGAGGAGGTAGCCCAACCCATAGAGGGCAGCAGGCCGCAGCAGCGCGATCGCACAAAGTCGGCGCCCGTGGCGACCAAGGCACCAGCCTCTAGAGTGCCACAGGTCCAGCAGACGGTCAGCGCACAACAACGCAGACCAGCCTCAAGCGTCGGCATGGAGCCAGGAAACGGATGGAGCACCGTGACCAGGAGAGCGAGAGGTAAGACCAAAAAAGGCAAGCGTGAGCGCCCGGAAGCCGTCATTGTCCAAGCGGAAGGGAAAACATACAGTGAAATTTTGGCGATGGTCACCAGAAGGGATGATAACCAGCTCTCAGACTTGGGCAGCTGTGTGAACAAGGTCCGGCGCACGGCAAATGGCAACCTTCTCCTAGAAGTGGCCAAAGCAAGCGAGAAGAGCGCAGACAAAATGAGGGAGAACATAGCGCAAGTCCTTGGCAGCAACGCCGAGGTCCGCGCTATAACTGAGGACTCCAAGGTGACGGTCTTCGAGGTCAGAGGTCTCGACGCGCTGGTGAGGGAGACGGAGCTTTCAGCTGCAATCGCTAAGCAGTATGGAATAGATGCGAGAAAGGTGAAGATTCGCAGTATCCGCCCTAGCTTTTCTGGTACACAGACGGCCGTGTTCAGCCTGCCAGTCCCTCAAGGAAAAATGGTCACGAGCCACAGGCAGATCAGGATCGGCTGGTCCTTATGCCGGATCCGGGAGTTGGGTGGTCCACCGCGGTGCTTCAAGTGTCTGGAGCTAGGCCACATCGCGATCAGATGCAAGAGCCCTATCGACAGGAGCGGGAACTGCTTCAAGTGCGGTGAGCCGGGCCACATGGCCGCAGGCTGCTCCAAGGAACCGCGGTGCCTCACCTGCGCCTCAGCGGGCATAAAGGACACGACGCACCAGACAGGCAGCAAAAAATGCCCCTCCGGTTGCAGTGGTGCTAGCACAACATCGACTTCATGCAACTGATTCAGCTAAACATGAATCACTGCAGGGCGGCTCAAGATCTGCTCAGGCAGACCGTTCGAGAGCTGGGCGTGGAGGTGGCAATTTTGAGCGAACCTTACAAGGTCGGAAACGACCGACGATGGGCCGCTGATATAAATGGCACAGCAGCCCTATGGCTTTGCGGCGGAGACGGGCTCGAGATGACCAACATCAGGGCGGGCGATGGGTTCGTCCGAGCAAAAATTGGAGACTTCTGGGTGTACAGCTGCTACCTAGCCCCAAGCGTATCCGTGAAGGACTTCGAACGGATCATGGACGACCTCTGCAGCGACCTCCGAGGGAAAACCAAAGTGGTGGTTGGAGGGGACTTTAATGCCTGGGCCGAGGAGTGGGGTTGCCCATCTACAAACGCCAGGGGACGCGCTGTCACAGACACCGTGGCCTCGCTTGATGTTGTCCTGCTCAACGAGGGCTCCCAGCAAACCTTTAGCAGAGCCAGTGGTGGATCCATAATTGATCTCACGTTCGTGAGCAGCTCCTTAGCCAGCCGAACATCCTGGAGGATCGGCGATGTGTACTCAGCCAGTGATCACGAAGCCATACTCCTGACCATTGGCGTCACAGCGAGCAACAGACTGCCGCCGGCTGTACACAGGAAGGCCTACCGACAGGACACGTTCAGGACCCAAGCCTTTGCCAGAGCGCTGGAAGGCTTGTCGGTCTCCGATGGGGACACTGCAGACGATGCAGCAAACAAGCTAGCAGCTCGTCTAGAGGAAGCCTGCGATCAAAGCATGGACCAGCGAAGGACATTCCGCAAGGACCATTCGCCTGTGTACTGGTGGACGGAGGAAATCGCGAGTCTGCGGAGGACCTGCCATCGGGCAAGAAGGTTGGTCCAGCGTGCCAGGGGCACACCGAACCTGGAATCCCTCAACGTAACGTACAAGGCTGCGAAGAAGGCACTTAAGCTATCGATCAGGGACAGCAAGAGGGAATGCTACTGGAAGCTCTGCGACGAACTCGAGAACGACCCTTGGGGAAGAGCGTACAAGATGGTTGTGAAGCGTATGAGTGCTGGCAATAGATCGCCAACAGACCCGTCGGCCCTAGAAGCCATCGTACAAGAGCTTTTTCCAGCGGGACGTAGGCACTCCATTCCCCGCTGCACTAGTGGAATCAGCGACTCCATATGTCCTGTCACGGAGGCTGAACTCCTGGCGACTGCTAGGGTCCTACCCAATAAAAAGGCACCTGGACCGGATTCAGTCCCGAATGGAGCAGTCAAGGCCCTGCTCTCTCTTCAGACGAAGGCGGTAGCAGATTTGTTTAACAAGTGCCTAGTGGAAGGGACCTTTCCCGACCGGTGGAAGCGCCAAAAACTTCTGCTACTCTCGAAGCCGGGCAAGCCAGCGGGAGAACCCTCGTCGTACAGGCCCATCTGTCTGTTGGACACCATCGGGAAGGTCTTCGAGAGGGTCATAGCAGCAAGGCTGAACGCCGCCCTTGAGAGCGCAGGAGGACTTTCTCCCAACCAATATGGGTTCCGAAAGGGAAGATCAACCCTGGATGCGATCGGGAAAGTAACCAGGATTGCGGCTGAAGCCATCGCAGGCGCAAGATGGAAGGGAGGGACGAAGGAGTATTGCCTTTTAGTGACCCTCGACATCCGGAATGCGTTCAACACGGCGGATTGGGGAAGGACGCTGGAGTCACTAAGGTCCTTCAACATCCCCGGGTACTTGCTGAACGTAGTCCACAGCTACCTCAGCAAAAGGCAGCTGTCCGTCGACACCTCATCCGGACCAAGGATCTACGAGGTCACTGCCGGAGTTCCACAGGGTTCGGTGCTCGGGCCTTTGCTGTGGAACACTATGTACGACGGTGTCCTAAAGCTCCCAATGCCAAGCAACACCAGCATAGTCGGCTTCGCCGATGACGTGGCGCTGGTAGTGGTTTCCAAGCATGTGCCAACTATAGTCGCGACTGCCAACAGGGCGATCAAAGCAGTGGAGGCGTGGCTTTCTGTGGCGGGCTTGAAACTGGCAGCACAGAAAACAGAGGCTGTCCTAATCACGAGCAGGAGAGTGGTGGAGACGGCGGAGATCCTGGTCGGTGGGACCACAATTCAGTCGCAGCGTGCCCTGAAGTATCTGGGAGTAATGCTAGACACACGCCTGTCGTTCCGCGAGCACCTCGAGTACGCGAACAAGAAAGCGAGGGAGACGACAAGATCGCTCTGCAGGATCCTGCTGAACACGAGAGGGCCGAAACAGGACAAGAGGATACTCCTCGCGAGCGTGGTCAAGTCACAATTGCTGTACGCGGCACCGGTGTGGGCGGAGGCCACGGCTAAGGATAGCTATATGCGAGAGGTCAACTCGACATATCGTCTGTGCGCTATCAGAATATCGTGCGCCTTTAGAACCATCTCTGACGATGCGGTTCTAGTCATCGCTGGCCAAGTCCCGCTGGGAGAACTGGTACGGGAATCCAAGGATATCCGCACCACCCTGAGTCTCATCCAGGATGATCCGAGGGCCAAAGCCGAGGCCAGGGCCCGCTCCAGAATGCAGAGCGTCAGCAACTGGCAGAAAGCATGGGATATCTCGAGCAAAGGACGGTGGACCCACAAGCTCATCCCTTGCATCGAGGCGTGGGTAAATCGCAAGCATGGCCAGGTGGACTACTACCTAACGCAGGCGCTAAGCGGGCACGGCTGCTTCCGGAGATACCTAAAGCAGTACGGACACGAGACGGAGGATGGGTGCCCGGAGTGCGGTAGCGGGATTGCGGAGGACGCTCAGCACGTCCTGTTTGAGTGCCACCGGTTCAACCATGAGCGCCAAGTGCTGGAGGAGATAGCCGGGGCAAGAGTCCAACCTGAAACCCTCGTTCCCCTGATGATAGGGAACCAAAGGACGTGGGAGGCAGCAGCAGCATTCGCAGCAAGCGTTCTGCGGACGCTGCGATCGCTGGAGAGGGAAAGGAGAGGAGCAGCGGTTTAGGTGGCCATTTTTCGCGCGAAGCAATGCCTTGCGGCGGTACCGTGCGAAGTCGCCCCTAATCACGCATAGTCAATACTGTTAGTTTAGATAATCGTTGTTGTTAATAAAGGAATACAAAAAAACGTATATATGTATCTAATGGCTGTGTGTGTAAAATACGCATTTTTTTAATATATATATTTTGTGCGTGTGTGTGTACATATCAGAGCGAATCATTGTTTATTTTTGTTTTTTACAAATCCAAAGTTTGTAGATAACTCAACATTTGAAAACAAAAGAAAAGATTTGCGATATAATCGATTTTTTAACCGCGCATTTTAAATTTTTTGTGACTGTGGTATTTTCATTTTTTTCCCTTGCGCGGTCACACTTAAAATGCTACATACACACATTTACGACTTAATGCAAAGTGCGCCAGCAGAACATACATACATACATATGTGGAGGCCGTGACGTCACGCACAACAAAATTGGAAAATATTGGGGACTTGGTTAAGGAGGCTGAATTTCCAAAAAATTTAAATGCAGTTAGTTGCGGCTATGCCATAAGATTATGATCATAATTTTTTTAAACCATTTTAACAACATTTATAACAGAAAAATGGCAAAAGAAAGAATTAAAAAAAAACGAATCGAATTTTGGGGCACTTTGGGGTCGTTTATTGTTTTAATTTGTACCTCACACACGTCTCCTAATTATTTCAGAATTATGTTGATTTTTCTAGATTTTTATGTCAATCCGCTCTGGTAGGAATTTACCACTGACCCATTTTTTATTCGAAGACTTATATATTAGTTTAGAAGACAGGTGGGGGACGCCGTGAATCAAATTGTTTAAACATTTGCATTTGTTTAAACAATATGAGGCACGTGTAATAAAGAGCGTGAGAATCAATTGGTTTGAATATTTAATGTTCTTTTAATATTATCAATGCGATTTGAATTTTAAATCACAAAAATCGGTTACAAAATGTCTTAAATCTGTTGTGGAAATGTAAATTAAATATTCTTTTAGCAAAAGGATATCAGTATTATCTTGATTTTTTGGATATACATATTTCGTGCGTGTGTGTGTACATAGCAGAGCGAATCATTGTTTATTTTTGTTTTTTACAAATCCAAAGTTTGTAGATAACTCAACATTTGAAAACAAAAGAAAAGATTTGCGATATAATCGATTTTTTAACCGCGCATTTTAAATTTTTTGTGACTGGTATTTTCATTTTTTCCCCTGCGCGGTCACACTTAAAATGCTACATACACACATTTACGACTTAATGCAAAGTGCGCCAGCAGAACATACATACATACATATGTGGAGGCCGTGACGTCACGCACAACAAAATTGGAAAATATTGGGGACTTGGTTAAGGAGGCTGAATTTCCAAAAAATTTAAATGCAGTTAGTTGCGGCTATGCCATAAGATTATGATCATAATTTTTTTAAACCATTTTAACAACATTTATAACAGAAAAATGGCAAAAGAAAGAATTTAAAAAAAACGAATCGAATTTTGGGGCACTTTGGGGTCGTTTATTGTTTTAATTTGTACCTCACACACGTCTCCTAATTATTTCAGAATTATGCTGATTTTTCTAGATTTTTATGTCAATCCGCTCTGGTAGGAATTTACCACTGACCCATTTTTTATTCGAAGACTTATATTAGTTTAGAAGACAGGTGGGGGACGCCGTGAATCAAATTGTTTAAACATTTGCATTTGTTTAAACAATATGAGGCACGTGTAATAAAGAGCGTGAGAATCAATTGGTTTGAATATTTAATGTTCTTTTAATATTATCAATGCGATTTGAATTTTAAATCACAAAAATCGGTTACAAAATGTCTTAAATCTGTTGTGGAAATGTAAATTAAATATTCTTTTAGCAAAAGGATATCAGTATTATCTTGAATTTGAATTTGAGCGAACCTCAATTCCTTAGTCAGCTGCAATGCACACACACAAACGTACACACGTATATATGTATCTAATGGCTGTGTGTGTAAAATACGCATTTTTTTTATATATATATTTTGTGCGTGTGTGTGTACATATCAGAGCGAATCATTGTTTATTTTTGTTTTTTACAAATCCAAAGTTTGTAGATAACTCAACATTTGAAAACAAAAGAAAAGATTTGCGATATAATCGATTTTTTAACCGCGCATTTTAAATTTTTTGTGACTGGTATTTTCATTTTTTCCCCTGCGCGGTCACACTTAAAATGCTACATACACACATTTACGACTTAATGCAAAGTGCGCCAGCAGAACATACATACATACATATGTGGAGGCCGTGACGTCACGCACAACAAAATTGGAAAATATTGGGGACTTGGTTAAGGAGGCTGAATTTCCAAAAAATTTAAATGCAGTTAGTTGCGGCTATGCCATAAGATTATGATCATAATTTTTTTAAACCATTTTAACAACATTTATAACAGAAAAATGGCAAAAGAAAGAATTAAAAAAAAACGAATCGAATTTTGGGGCACTTTGGGGTCGTTTATTGTTTTAATTTGTACCTCACACACGTCTCCTAATTATTTCAGAATTATGCTGATTTTTCTAGATTTTTATGTCAATCCGCTCTGGTAGGAATTTACCACTGACCCATTTTTTATTCGAAGACTTATGTATATTAGTTTAGATTTAAAATTAAGTATTTTTTAAGAGAATTTAAAATTAGAAAACATCTGTACGCCGGAATACACGCGGTTTCCGAATACAAAAATTATCCCCATATTGCTTTATCAATTCTTCACAAAGTGGTAAAATAAAATTTTTGTAATCGCAAGACGTACTAGTAAAGACAGCGATTTTAGTTTAGCGACTTTGCATCAAGCAACTACAGCGCAACGTGTAAGAAAGGGAAAGCACTATTCCTGCTCTCCCGCGCTCGTATTGCTAAGAAATTCAGCGACGTAGCCAGAGACAGCCTCGCGATGGCAGTGGTGGACGACCTGCACGACGACGGACGCCTGCTGTCAGAGAAGTGGAAGGAGATCGAGGTTAAGGTGGCCGACATGATAGCTGAAAGGTTATGAGCCGTGCCAAATGGTCCGATTACTTTTGGCCTAATCTAAACTAATATAATTGTTCCAATAAAAAAGGGGTCAGAGGTAAATTCCTACCAGAGCGGATTGACATAAAAATCTAGAAAAATCAGCATAATTCTGAAATAATTAGGAGACGTGTGTGAGGTACAAATTAAAACAATAAACGACCCCAAAGTGCCCAAAAATTCGATTCGTTTTTTTTATATTCTTTCTTTTGCCATTTCTTTGTTATAAATGTTGTTAAAATGGTTTTAAAAAAAGTATGATCATAATCTTATGGCATAGCCGCAACTAACTGCATTTAAATTTTTTGGAAATTCAGCCTCCCTAACCAAGTCCCCAATATTTTCCAATTTTGTTGTGTGTGACGTCACGGCATCCACATATGTATGTATGTATGTTCTGCTGGCGCACTTTACATTAAGTCGTAAATGTGTGTATGTAGCATTTTAAGTGTGACCGTGCAACGGAAAAAAAATAAAAATACCACTGTTGGGGCGGGGTGGCTTGATTGGAGAAGAGATGCTGAGTTCCAGGAAAAACGGGTGAAAACCGCGCAGGAAATATATCGAAAACACGGTTTGGAAACTTCGTGTGTTTATTTGTGTGTGTTTATTTGCGTGTGTTTATTTGTGCACTTGGAAATATGAACCGTTACATAAAGCTTAGCTTAGCGGCTCCAGAGCGGAGCGTAGAGTTGCGGGAGAGTTGGAGAGGGAGAGCGAAGGGCAGTGCGAGCGAGCGAGATGTGGAAATCTGGAGAAAACTGCCGCTCGACACTGACTCCCGAAATTAAACGCCCTTTTGGCGTGAACATTCTCCCCCCCCCCCCCCCTTGCGAGCACAACCGTAGCAAAACATCAGGAGAAGTTTCCGCAGGATAGCGGGAGCGATCGTCCAAGTGTAGAAGAGTGTGGTGGTCCTTTCCACACTTCAGTGATTCCCACTGCGGCACGAGTTCTGGAAATGATCGTGGGCCAAGCAATTCGAGCAGTACTTGTGGATACGTAGTACGTATTACGTACTTCCTGGAGCCGTTTCTCGGCACTAAGCCGCAGAAAGCGGTGGCATTTCCGTAGTGGATGGATCTTTTGGCAGACTCGGCATCGGTAGGATTTAATACCTCGGAAACGTCTGCCATCCGAGGCGGGATATGGAACCCAATAGTTAGAATTCGTTGTAGGAAGGACCCTTATAATCGGGTCCGGAGCGGAAATTTTTGCAATCTCATGTGCGTTGGAAACCTGCGCTGAAAAAGATGAAATTTTATGTGGAATTGAGGCAGACAATGGCCTAGTAGAAGGTGTTGGACTCGAAATCGTTGGAAAAGTGTTGTCTGGATGCAACAACTTGTGGTGCCGACTATGGCAATCAAAACAATTGTGAGAGCTTGTGCAATCCTGCAATTTATGGCTGCTTGCAAAACAGTTGGAACATCACTGTTTATCTTGGATGTAGGCTCATTGATCATTTACCCGCATTTGGAGAAAACGTGGACATATACGAACGGGGTGTTTCTCTTTTAAACACAGATCGCAGCCTTTGGGTGTTGGAAATACCCTCGTGGTTAAAGAATTTATTCTTGGCAATTCTGCCATTCGATTTCTGTCTTTAGATTGAACTTGGAGGGAATTAACAGATCGGATGCTATCGACGGCCTCTAGAGTTCGATGGCGCTCGGTTAAAAAGGAATCAAGCTCGAGCCAAGTAGAAATTTCGGCTTTATTTTGGATGGATTGCTCCCATAATGAGAGCGTCAGCTTTGGCAGTTTCGTAGAGCACATGTAAACGAGGATAGGGTCCCAATTCTCAATGTTGATGCCGGAAAATTGTAAGGAGGTTAAGCACCCTTGAATGGTGCGTTGAAGTTCCTTTAAGGCGGCTCCAGATTCTTGTCCTATGGATTGCACATTAAAACAAGAGAGAACGCTATAGTCGGGTTCGTGTCCGCTATTAATCCGTGGGGGAGGGGGGGGGGGGGGGGGGGGGAGATATATAAACTTTTTTGGGGGTCTTTTTTTTAAAGGGGTGTGTTTTAAAAATTTTTTTTTTTCTTTTTTTGTTTGGTGGATAAAAAAAAAAAAATTTTTTTTTTTTTTTGAATTTGGGGGGGGGGGTTTTTGGTGGGGGTGGGGGGGGGTGGGGGGGTGGGGGGGGGGGGGGGGGGGAGGGGGGGGGGGAGGTGGTGTTTGTTTTTTTTTGTTGTGGGGGGGGGGGGGAGGGGGGGGGGGGGTGGTAATTTTGGTAGCTGTTACATACTTTTGCACGAATACAATATACCCTTTTACTCTACGAGTAACGGGTATAAAAAGTTTTAAGGTGGCTGTTCACCTGCAATCGCTTATTTTCGAAACGCTCAGTTAGATTTGTCCAAGCTGAGCGGAAGCCATCATTGGTGAGTGGGAATTTTGAAACTATGGAATGAGCTTCGCCACTAGTTTTGGAATTTAAATGAAATAATTTTTCAACGGGCGTGAGACGCGGATTGTCAATATATATCGCCGTGAAAAGGTCCCGGAAAGTCGGCCAGCGAAGATAGTCGCCCGAGAAAACCTCTGTGTCGATAGGAGGGAGTCGACAGCCATATGATATTGAACTTTGGGATGGAGTTACTGGAGCTTGAGGTATTTGGGAGGAGCCCTGTTGGATTTCGATTTGCTCGAGGATCTGAGCGGCGACCTTTTCGTATACATCGTACGTTATATTGTATTTCGCCTTGAGCATGGATTTCGTATCTGCGGCGCTATCGCCTGCAGCCAAAATGCAATCGAAACATATGTCATATGATTCCTTAACCTTTTGCCACAAGGAACTGACATGCTCTCTACGGATTTTGAGGACGGATAAGTTAGGGGTGGATGCACCTGGAACATTTATGATGGCCTCAAAATGGATCAGAGTGTCAGCTGTGACAATAAATTTATTTAAAGCAGATTTTGCTTGGGATGCCATTTCGAACAGAAAATTTAAATTTATACGCAACAAAAATAATTGTGAGGATCAGGGTTAATTTCTTGAAACCGGGGACTTTCTTGGAATTTAGGAACCAATTGAAATTCTGTAAGGATATACGGTCACACTGTGTTCGCATTTTTTTTTATATATATATTTTGTGCGTGTGTGTGTACATATCAGAGCGAATCATTGTTTATTTTTGTTTTTTGCAAATCCAAAGTTTGTAGATAACTCAACATTTGAAAACAAAAAAAAAGATTTGCGATATAATCGATTTTTTAAATTTTTTGTGACTGGTATTTTCATTTTTTCCCCTGCGCGGTCACACTTAAAATGCTACATACACACATTTACGACTTAATGCAAAGTGCGCCAGCCGAACATACATACATACATATGTGGAGGCTGTGACGTCACGCACAACAAAATTGGAAAATATTGGGGACTTGGTTATGATTATGATCATAATTTTTTTAACCATTTTAACAACATTTATAACAGAAAAATGGCAAAAGAAAGAATTTAAAAAAAAACGAATCGAATTTTGGGGCACTTTGGGGTCGTTTATTGTTTTAATTTGTACCTCACACACGTCTCCTAATTATTTCAGAATTATGCTGATTTTTCTAGATTTTTATGTCAATCCGCTCTGGTAGGAATTTACCACTGACCCATTTTTTTTTCGAAGACTTATGTATATTGGTTTAGATTTAAAATTAAGTATTTTTTAAGAGAATTTAAAATTAGAAAACTTCTGTACGCCGGAATACACGCGGTTTCCGAATACAAAAATTATCCCCATATTGCTTTATCAATTCTTCACAAAGTGGTAAAATAAAATTTTTGTAATCGCAAGACGTACTAGTAAAGACAGCGATTTTAGTTTAGCGACTTTGCATCAAGCAACTACAGCGCAACGTGTAAGAAAGGGAAAGCACTATTCCTGCTCTCCCGCGCTCGTATTGCTAAGAAATTCAGCGACGTAGCCAGAGACAGCCTCGCGATGGCAGTGGTGGACGACCTGCACGACGACGGACGCCTGCTGTCAGAGAAGTGGAAGGAGATCGAGGTTAAGGTGGCCGACATGATAGCTGAAAGGTTATGAGCCGTGCCAAATGGTCCGATTACTTTTGGCCTAATCTAAACTAATATAATTGTTCCAATAAAAAAGGGGTCAGAGGTAAATAAGAGCGGATGAATAAATTAGAAAAATCAAAATTCTGAAATAATTAGGAGACGTGTGTGAGGTACAAATTAAAACAATAAACACCCCAAAGTGCAAAAATTCGATTCGTTTTTTTTATATTCTTTCTTTTGCCATTTCTTTGTTATAAATGTTGTTAAAATGGTTTTAAAAAAATATGATCATAATCTTATGGCATAGCCGCAACTAACTGCATTTAAATTTTTTGGAAATTCAGCCTCCCTAACCAAGTCCCCAATATTTTCCAATTTTGTTGTGTGTGACGTCACGGCATCCACATATGTATGTATGTATGTTCTGCTGGCGCACTTTACATTAAGTCGTAAATGTGTGTATGTAGCATTTTAAGTGTGACCGTGCAACGGAAAAAAAATAAAAATACCACTGTTGGGGCGGGGGTGGCTTGATTGGAGAAGAGATGCTGAGTCCCAGGAAAAACGGGTGAAAACCGCGCAGGAAATCATATCGAAAACACGGGTAGAAAACTTCGGGTTATTACGCGACGTGCGTGCTGTTTATTTGTGACACTTGTAAATAGGAACTGCTTAAGCCTAAAGCTTAGCTTAGCGGCTCCAGAGCGGAGCGGAGAGTTGCGGGAGAGTTGGAGAGGGAGAGCGAAGGGCAGTGCGAGCGAGCGAGATGTGGACATCTGGAGAAAACTGCCGCTCGACACTGCCTCCCAAAATTAAACGCCCTTTTGGCGTGAACATTCTCCCCCCCCCCTTGCGAGGACAACCGTAGCAAGAACATCAGGAGAAGTTTCCGCAGGACATAGCGGGAGCGATCGTCCAAGTGTAGAAGCGTGTGGTGGTCCTTTCCACACTTGTGGCAGTGATTCCCACTGCGGCAGGAGTCCTCGAAATGATCGTGGGCCAAGCAATTCGAGCAGTACTTGATGCGATATGTACTTCCTGGATGCCGTTTCTCGGCAGTTAGCGTCAGAAAGTGGTGGCATTTCCGTAGAGGATGGATCTTGAGGCAGACTCGGCATCGGTAGGATTTAATACCTCGGGAACGTCTGCCATCCGAGGCGGGATATGGAACCCAATAGTTAGAATTCGTTGTAGGAAGGACCCTTATAATCGGGTCCGGAGCGGAAATTTTTGCAATCTCATGTGCGTTGGAAACCTGCGCTGAGAAAGATGAAATTTTATGTGGAATTGAGGCAGACAATGGCCTAGTAGAAGGTGTTGGACTCGAAATCGTTGGAAAAGTGTTGTCTGGATGCAACAACGTGTGGTGCCGACTATGGCAATCAAAACAATTGTGAGAGCTTGTGCAATCCTGCAATTTATGGCTGCTTGCAAAACAGTTGGAACATAACTGTTTATCTTGGATGTAGGCTGAACGATCATTTACCCGCATTTGGAGAAAGCGTGGACATATACGAACGGGGTGTTTTTCTTTTAAACACAGATCGCAGCCTTTGGGTGTTGGAAATACCCTCGTGGTAAAAGAATTTATTCTTGGCAATTCTGCCATTCGATTTCTGTCTTTAGATTGAACTTGGAGGGAATTAACAGACCGGATGCTATCGACGGCCTCTAGAGTTCGATGGCGCTCGGTTAAAAAGGAATCAAGCTCGAGCCAAGTAGAAATTTCGGCTTTATTTTGGATGGATTGCTCCCATAATGAGAGCGTCAGCTTTGGCAGTTTCGTAGAGCACATGTAAACGAGGATAGGGTCCCAATTCTCAATGTTGATGCCGGAAAATTGTAAGGAGGTTAAGCACCCTTGAATGGTGCGTTGAAGTTCCTTTAAGGCGGCTCCAGACTCTTGTGCTATGGATTGCACATTAAAAAGAGTTTTAAGGTGGCTGTTCACCTGTAATCGCTTATTTTCGAAACGCTCAGTTAGATTTGTCCAAGCTGAGCGGAAGCCATCATTGGTGAGTGGGGATTTTGAAACTATGGAATGAGCTTCGCCACTAGTTTTGGAATTTAAATGAAATAATTTTTCAACGGGCGTGAGACGCGGATTGTCAATATATATCGCCGTGAAAAGGTCCCGGAAAGTCGGCCAGCGAAGATAGTCGCCCGAGAAAACCTCTGTGTCGATAGGAGGGAGTCGACAGCCATAAGATATTGAACTTTGGGATGGAGTTACTGGAGCTTGAGGTATTTGGGAGGAGCCCTGTTGGATTTCGATTTGCTCGAGGATCTGAGCGGCGACCTTTTCGTATACATCGTACGTTATATTGTACTTCGCCTTGAGCATGGATTTCGTATCTGCGGCGCTATCGCCTGCAGCCAAAATGCAATCGGAGCATATGTCATATGATTCCTTGACCTTTTGCCACAAGGAACTGACATGCTCTCTACGGATTTTGAGGACGGATAAGTTAGGGGTGGATGCACCTGGAACATTTATGATGGCCTCAAAATGGATCAGAGTGTCAGCTGTGACAATAAATTTATTTAAAGCGGATTTTGCTTGGGATGCCATTTCGAACAGAAAATTTAAATTTATACGCAACAGAAATAATTGTGAAGATCAGGGTTAATATCTTGAAACCGGGGAATTTCTTGGAATTTAGGAACCAATTGAAATTCTGTAAGGATATACGGTCACACTGTGTTGTGTGAAGGAAATTGTGTGGAAATGTATTTTATTTTTGCGGAATAATTTGGAAATTAAATATTAAAGCGTGTGCCCCAAAAATAATTATTAAATTTTGTTTTCGGAAAATATGGTCACACTGCTGCACGAACGGGGAAAAAATGTTAATTATTTAACAATATTAAAATTCGGATTTATGGTTGTTTTTTTTTTTTTAATTATTGTAAGCACTTGACCCACTGTGCGCTGCCGAATACTTGGAGAGTACGTAGCTGTGTGTATGTATGTATATATGTGGCTAGCTAACAGCTGGATATTGTAAGTCACCGATTGCGGGAGTTCTGGAGACTTATTGCGAATAGCGGAATAGCTTTGAAATGCAAAATATGTTTGCGGGATTTTATTGAAACAATTAGCTCAAAAATGTATGTAGATGAAGTGGACCAAAGACATTAGAATATAGATTATATTGGTCTTTGAGTGGACTGTATTTTGGAATATTAATGTAAAAAACAGCAGGAAACACAGTAAAATCACAAAAGCTGCCAATTTCGGCGGATCACTTTGATTTTGAAATATTCACTGTGGCTGGACTATATATTTTTTAAACACGGAAAAATTTAGTTTATTGACCACGGAAATATATTAGGGTCTTGGAATTTATTTAGTAATGCAGAGTAGTAGAAGTGGACTGTATTAGAATATTTATGTGAATATATACGCGCAGCTGGAACACAGTAAAAAATGCAGAGTGCAATTTTTGCGGAACAATTGTAGATCGGAAATTTTCACTGTGGCTGGGTTATATTTTTACAAACGCAAATTATTGAAGATATTTGTAATATCCATGTAGAGCTAGAAATATTTATCTTCTTGGATGTGCACAATTGTAAAATATTTGGCACTACGGAAATGGAAATATGTATGCGGAATAGTTTCGAGTGTACGAAATTTTGGAAAAAAGGAATGCAAACAAGAGAGAACGCTATAGTCGGGTTGGTGTCCCGACTATCTAATACCCGTCACTCAGCTAAAGGGAGGGCGAACGCTGTAGTCGGGTTGGTGTCCCGACTATCTAATAAACGTAACTCAGCTAAAGGGAGTGCGAGGGAGATAAAAACTTTGATCAGGCATAAGTTTTAAATGAATGGTCCGATTTAAAAAATTTCTTCTACATTTCGATAGGTATTTATAAACACAACAAAACTGCATTTTTACTTTTCCGAAATATTTAAATTTTTAAACTCGTATATAAGCGATTGTGGGCGTTAGAGGGGGCGTGGCACCTTTTTGAAATAAACTTGCGCTGCGTAGGAACTCCTAGAATCTGCATGCAAAATGCCAATCTTCTAGCTTTTATAGTTTCCGAAATCTCAGCGTTCATACAGACAGACAGACAGACATGGCTAGATAGACTCGTTTTTTAAAATTTTTTTTTCGAAATTCAGAATTAGATAAAAAATGGCATTCCAAAAGTAGGAGGTTCTAGGTTCAAAAACACCCAAGATATAATTTTTTTACATTTTTTCCCGATTATTCCTATGGGAGCTATATGATATAGTTGTCCGATCCGTCTCGTTCCGACTTATATACTACCTGCAACAGAAAGAAGACTTTTGGGAAAGTTTTAGCCCGATAGCTTTAAAACTGAGAGACTAGTTTGCGTAGAAACAGACAGACGGACAGAAGGACAGACGGACATGGCTAGAACGACTCGTCTAGTGATGCTGATCAAGAATATATATACTTTATGGGGTCGGAAACGTCTCCTTCTGACTGAAATCATAATACCCTCTGCAAGGGTATAAAAAAGATTATGATCATAATCTTATGGCATAGCCGCAACTAACTGCATTTAAATTTTTTGGAAATTCAGCCTCCTTAACCAAGTCGTCAATATTTTTCAATTTGTTTGTCAGCATGTGACGTCACGCCCTCCACATATGTGTGTATGTATGTTCTGCTGGTGCACTTTGCATTGAGTCGTAAATGTGTGTATGTAGCATTTTAAGTGTGACCGCGCAAGGGAAAAAAAATAAAAATACCACAGTCACAAAAAATTTAAAATGCACGGTTAAAAAATCGATTATATCGCAAATCTTTTCTTTTGTTTTCAAATGTTGAGTTATCTACAAACTTTGGGTTTGTAAAAATCAAAAAAAAAAAATGATTCGCTCTGCTATGTACACACACACGCACGAAATATGTATATCCAAATAATCAAGATAATACTGATATCCTTTTGCTAAAACAATATTTCATTTATATTTCCACAACAGATTTAAGACATTTTGTAACCGATTTTTGTGATTTAAAATTCAAATCGCATTGACAATATTAAAAGAAAATTAAATATTCAAACCAATTGATTCTCACGCTCTTTATTACAAGTGCCTCATATTGTTTAAACAAATGCAAATGTTTAAACAATTTGATTCACGGCGTCCCCCACCTGTCTTCTAAACTAATATAATTGTTCCAATAAAAAATGGGTCAGTGGTAAATTCCCACCAGAGCGGATTGACATAAAAATCTAGAAAAATCAACATAATTCTGAAATAATTAGGAGACATGTGTGAGGTACAAATTAAAACAATAAACGACCCCAAAGTGCCCCAAAATTCGATTCGTTTTTTTTAAATTCTTTCTTTTGTCATTTCTCTGTTATAAATTTTGTTAAAATGGTTTAAAAAGATTATGATCATAATCTTATGGCATAGCCGCAACTAACTGCATTTAAATTTTTTCTAAATTCAGCCTCCTTAACCAAGTCGTCAATATTTTTCAATTTGTTTGTCAGCATGTGACGTCACGGCCTCCACATATGTATGTATGTATGTTCTGCTGGCGCACTTTGCATTAAAGCCTAGTACTCAGTTCGGCTAAGAGTTTTACTAGTCGAAAAATATTAATCTTTTAGTGTGGCCGAAGTTTTTGGAGTTCATCCGCAATGCCTGTAGCATGGTCTTACTGGGTTTGTTAACAAACAGCAAAAATCAACTGGCGCCAATTTTAAAATATTACAAAATGTTGAGCCGACCTGGGTTGCAAGATTTAAATTTGCTGATGGCATGGCGATTTGTATTGCCGCAACTCCTACAAGCAGTTTTCCATTGGTTTTTGGGGTTTTCTTTCCATTTATATCTTGTTATTGGCTCACCGCTTCTGCACAAACACAGCCACAGATTAAATTTTCTATTCTTTGGGCCGCGGCTAAAGGCGTTCATCGGAATTCATCCGCTAAATTTAGTATTTTTTTGGTATTTCCTTACCATTTCCTTAGCTCAACTGAGTACCGCGGTGGAAAAAAGTCCCAGCTAAAGGCGTTAGCTACCTATTTGCCTCTCGCTTACTCCTATGGTTAGCTAGCAGTTTTCGTCGTACTGAGTACTAGGCTTAAGTCGTAAATGTGTGTATGTAGCATTTGAAGTGTGACCGCGCAAGGGAAAAAATGAAAATACCAGTCACAAAAAATTTAAAATGCGCGGTTAAAAAATCGATTCCATCGCAAATCTCTTCTTTTGTTTTCAAATGTTGAGTTATCTACAAACTTTGGATTTGTAAAAAACAAAAATAAACATTGATTCGCTCTGCTATGTACACACACACGCACGAAATATGTATATCCAAAAAATCAAGATAATACTGATATCCTTTTGCTAAAACAATATTTCATTTACATTTCCACAACAGATTTAAGACATTTTGTAACCGATTTTTGTGATTTAAAATTCAAATCGCATTGATATTATTAAAAGAACATTAAATATTCAAACCAATTGATTCTCACGCTCTTTATTACACGTGCCTCATATTGTTTAAACAAATGCAAATGTTTAAACAATTTGATTCACGGCGTCCCCCTCCACCTGTCTTCCTGCTATCTATCTAAACCAGTGGTGGCCAGCAGAAGCAGCACACATACAATGAAAGAACGCACTGCGTTTGTGAGAGTGCGAGCATGCACGAATTTGACTGTGTGCGTGACGCTTTTCAGCTTGACAGCGTACGTGAGCGTCGAAAAGCGAGCAGCGCAGCGGCAGAGAAATTGCCTATCCCGTGGGCCCTGCGCGCTGCTTCTGCTGGCCACCACTGATCTAAACTAATATATGAGTCTTCGAATAAAAAATGGGTCAGTGGTAAATTCCTACCAGAGCGGATTGACATAAAAATCTAGAAAAATCAGCATAATTCTGAAATAATTGGGAGACGTGTGTGAGGTACAAATTAAAACAATAAACGACCCCAAAGTGCCCCAAAATTCGATTCGTTTTTTTTTTAATTCTTTCTTTTGCCATTTTTCTGTTATAAATGTTGTTAAAATGGTTTAAAAAAATTATGATCATAATCTTATGGCATAGCCGCAACTAACTGCATTTACATTTTTTGGAAATTTAGCCTCCTTAACCAAGTCCCCAATATTTTTCAATTTCGTTGTGCGTGACGTCACGGCCTCCACATATGTATGTATGTATGTTCTGCTGGCGCACTTTGCATTAAGTCGTAAATGTGTGTATGTAGCATTTTAAGTGTGACCGCGCAGGGAAAAAAATGAAAATACCAGTCACAAAAAATTTAAAATGCGCGGTTAAAAAATCGATTTAATCGCAAATCTTTTCATTTGTTTTCAAATGTTGAGTTATCTACAAACTTTGGATTTGTAAAAAACAAAAATAAACAATGATTCGCTCTGATATGTACACACACACGCACAAAATATATATATTAAAAAAATGCGTATTCACACACAGCCATTAGATACATATATACGTGTGTACGTTTGTGTGTGTGCATTGCAGCTGACTAAGGAATTGAGGTTCGCTCAAATTCAAATTCAAGATAATGCTGATATCCTTTTGCTAAAAGAATATTTAATTTACATTTCCACAACAGATTTAAGACATTTTGTAACCGATTTTTGTGATTTAAAATTCAAATCGCATTGATAATATTAAAAGAACATTAAATATTCAAACCAATTGATTCTCACGCTCTTTATTACACGTGCCTCATATTGTTTAAACAAATGCAAATGTTTAAACAATTTAATTCACGGCGTCCACCACCTGTCTTTATTAATATAAAAGTAAAGGTATAGGAATATATGTAGCTATTCTGCATACATACATACATATTTTCTATCTTAATTTCCGCGGGCGAAGCTGCGGCCCACCTTGCTAGTTAATAATATAATTCTAATCGGGGTGAAAAATTAATGAAAACTAAAATACTGAAAACAAAATAACAATTTTAAAAATTAATTTTTATACCCTTGCAGAGGGTATTATGATTTCAGTCAGAAGTTTGCAACGCAGTGAAGGAGACGTTTCCGACCCCATAAAGTATATATATTCTTGATCAGCATAAGTAGACGAGTCGATCTAGCCATGTCCGTCTGTCCGTCAGTCCTTCTGTCCGTCTGTCCGTCTGTCCGTCCGTCTGTCTGTTTCTACGCAAACTAGTCTCTTAGTTTTAAAGCTATCGGGCTAAAACTTTCCCAAAAGTCTTCTTTATGTTGCAGGTAGTATATAAGTCGGAACGAGCTGGATCGGACAACTATATCATATAGCTTCCATAGGAATAATCGGAAAAAAAAATGAAAAAAAATTATATCTTGGGTGTTTTTGAACCTAAAACCTCCTACTTTTGGAAATGCCATTTTTTATGTAATCCTGAATTTCAAATAAATTTTTTTCAAAATCGGACGACTATATCATATAGCTGCCATAGGAACGATCGGAAAATTAATGGAAATATAATAGGAAATAAATTATTGCTTCGTTGAATTTTATTGTATTCTCTTCTACTCTGGGATATGAGTCTTTTTAAATGTTTTCGAATTTCGATTTTAATTTTATCAATATCGAACAACTATATCATATAGCTGCCATAGGAACGATCGGAAAATTAGTCATTAATAGGAATTATCTGCAAGGGTATATAAGCTTCGGCTGGCCGAAGCTAGCTTCCTTTCTTGTTAAACTTAATTTATGCAAAAATTGACGTATACGGATAGTTACGTAACTATAAAAAAAGATTTACTTTTTTTTGTTTTTGCTTTGGGTGTGTGTATATGCGAATTGTGTGTATTTGTTAATGTGACAGTAATTATTTAGTTGGTAGTATTGTACATTTTTGTGGTTGAGAACGGTTTAACAATTATATTGGTTAATTTTACCAATTTTTTTTTTGAGTGTAGGACATAATACTGTTGTTTTTGTGGAAACTAATATTGGGAATTTTTAAAATTTTTTAATAAGTAGTAAAGGTAAAGGTATGTCAATATATGTAGCTATTCTACATACATACATCTTTTCAATCTAATTTTCCGCGGGCGAAGCTGCGGCCCACCATGCTAGTTCAGAATAAAACTCTATGTACATTTATATGTGCAATGCAATTTTAGAATTATCTTGATTTCCCATGCAAAATTTATGCACAGAACACAGCAGGCCTATACTTCTTACTTTCTAGAGAAAACCCATTTTTCTGACTTTTATTTAACAGTAGTCTTTCAGAAACCCTTTTAGGTGACTGTCAACTTAAAAGGGTCTCACCGAGTGGTTACTGAAAGAGAATTTGCGTAGAGAATTTGCGACAACGCCACAGTCTTAAGCAATCTCCTGGTATCTTGCCTGGTGTTTAGGAGAATCCGGGATAGTCCCCTCACCATATAGGTTGCCTTTTCGTGCGCATATTTCAGGTGCTCCCGGATACCTGATCTCTGCGATGTTATCGATGTGCCGCGTTGAGCCTTGCCGAGATGACTGACTCCAAGACCTTGCCTATGGTGTCCAAAAGGCAGATAGGTCGGTAAGACGACGGTGGTTTCCCTGGCTTCGCAAGCAGCAGAAGCTTTTGCCTCTTCTATCTTATTGTCTTATCGTCCTTCTCGGAGGTACTTGTTGAGCATCTCCGACACTGCTCCCGGGTACTCGGCCAGGACCAGTTTCAACGCCCTGTTTGGGATCGATGGGATAAGCCGCCGGATGCCTCTAGTGCCGCGTTGAGCCTTGCCGAGATGACTGACTCCAGGACCTTGCCTTTGGTGTCCAAAAGGCAGATAGGTCGGTACGACGACGGTTCCCCCGGTGGTTTCCCTGGCTTCGCCAGCAGCAGAAGGTTTTGCCTCTTTCACCTTATCGGGAATTAGCCTTCTCGGAGGTACTCGACACTGCTCCCGGGTACTCGCCAGGACCAGTTTCAACGCCCTGTTTGGGATCAAGAGTGGGCCAGGGGCTTTCTTAGTTTGCAGTCTCCTGCCGGCCGCTGCGATTTCCGCCGGTGTTACCTCCTCTCCCGCAGGAAGACTATTGCCTCTTGGACGCTCTTATGGCCACTTTTAGAGCCCTACTCTTCTCTTTGAAGTGTTGGTGGCACTCTTCGAACCTGTCAGATCCTCTCGATCGCTGCAACTGCCTCCTTGCGTGTAAGCACGATCGTCAGATCTCCGCAATGTCCTGGTTCCACCAGTACGATGGTGCGTGGTTCTGCCGGTAATGTTTCCGCTGTTGCATCCCTCTGTTGCATGCGGACTCTAGGCATGCTGCGAAGGTGTCAACTGCCTCATTAGCGCATGTACGTTTATGGCTTCGTGATCGCTGGCGCTAGGCTGGGACTAGCAAACGTCAGGTCGATTAGTGAGCCAGCTCCTGCCCTGTTGAATGTCTGTTGGGAGCAGAGCTCGTAAATATATGCTCAATCATTTTTCTCTAGCCTGTCAGGCTCCGATCAGAACATGAAAAATGTTTCGAGCCAGTCTCTGTCTGAGCAAAGACACTTTGTTTTGTTTCACTCGTGTCAGGTGTCTCTACCTAACTAGTTGAGAAACACATGAAAGTATCCCAAAATAACAGTTGGGGTCTCAGTCAAAACAGGTTATGTTCAGGAAGTAAACAAAACAATTTCAACTGGAATTACGAAGTGTCGTTCCTGTTTCTGTTAGAAAATCTGTTGGCCTGAATTTGATTCTAAAATAAGATAATATATATTTGCATTTATGTCAGTGACCGTAATATTTATGCGTTTAATTTTAATTTTTTAATTAAGAGAAAAAAATTTCTAAGCTTCAAAAAATTTCTCTGTTAAACGATTTTTTTTTAGAAATTCTCAAAATGAGAAAAATCCTTTTTTTTCTAAATTATAAGTGTTTTTTTCTAATCTGCCTTTCTTTATTTGAGGGTTAAAATCGCCATTGCCTTTAGAAAAAAAAAGACTAAACATTTCTAAAAATAAAAAAAAATCGCCATTCAAATTACAAAAAATTCTTAAATAATAGAAATATTGTTTTTCTAAAAAACAGAAAAAAATGTTTAAAATTTTTCTAACATTCAGAAAAAATTGTCTGTTTTTATGAAATTTTTTTCTAAAAAATGAAAAATTCAACCTCATTTAATCAGTTTCTCTTCTTATACACTTTTTAGAAATTTTTTTTTTAAACCTAAGAAAAAAACGCCTTTAATCAAAGAAAATTTGGTACCCTAGGGGTCTAACGCGTGCGTGCATGAATATGTTATTCAAGCTAATAGCCGCAAGTGTGAGTTCAATCCCACGTGGAGACGAAAAATTCATGGTTTCTTTTTATACCCTTGCAGAGGGTATTATGATTTCAGTCAGAAGTTTGCAACGCAGTGAATGAGACGTTTCCGACCTATAAAGTATATATATTCTTGATCAGCATCACTAGACGAGTCGATCTAGCCATGTCCGTCTGTCCGTCCGTCTGTCCGTCCGTTTCTACGCAAACTAGTCTCTCAGTTTTTAAGCTATCGGGATGAAACTTTCCCAAAACGAGCCGGATCGGACAACTATATCATATAGCTCCTATAGGAATAATCGGGGAAAAAAATTTATAAAAATTATATTTTGGGTGTTTTTGGACCTATAACCTCCTACTTTTGAAAATGCCATTTTTTATCTAATTCTGAATCTCGAAAAAAAAGTTTTCAAAATCGGACGACTGTATAATATAGCTGCCATAGGAACGATCGGAAAATTAATGGGAATATAATAGAAAATAAATTATTGCATCGTTTGTTTTTATTGTATTCTCTTCTACTCTGGGATATGACTCTTTTAAAATGTTTTCGAATTTCGATTTTAATTTTATCAATATCGAACTACTATATCATTTAGCTGCCATACGAACGACTGGAAAGTTAGTGATTAATAGGAATTATCTGCATGGGTATATAAGCTTCGGCTGGCCGAAGCTAGCTTCCTTTCTTGTTTTTTTTTTTTTAATCCCTAATATTTTTACAAAAAAAACTTTGGTTTATATTTTTAAGATTTTTTTTTATTAAATGGTAACAATTCAAACTTCATAGAAAAATTGTACTACTTTTTTTTGGGCAAGCTAGTCAGACTCCGAATTCGAGTCACAGCTGTCGTCAGTGTTTCCACCTTTTGATACAAGTTGAGACACATCTTCTGGGAGCTTTAAGTGTCTAGTTTTTGGTGGTGCTCTCAAACTTGCTATAAATGGATCGGATGATATCAGTAATTTTAGTATGCTGCCGCAAGGTATTGTACTGGTGCATTGATAATTTACTGTCTATCATAAGGGCAAGTGCTTGATCTGCTGAAAGGCGTTTTGCAGTGCTATTAGAAGATAATTTAGCTTTCTTAATTATAGTCCCCGTCGACGCGGGAGCATTTGATAATTCATTAATTAATTTAGCTGAATCCCGTTTACCTTCCGCCCGCAAAGCCTGTTCTGCGGCTGATAGCAATTGATCCTCATCTATCGTTGACAACAATTCTTGGCTTTTCCTCTTTTGTGTTTTAGGACAACACTCAGAATAGGCTTTTTGTGCCCTCCCTCTTGTACTTGAGGTGGAAGCAATGACATCAATGCGATAGTCTTCGCCATTTAATGTGACCTAAAGCCAACTTGCATTATGAGCAAAAAACCTGGCCTTGTCTCTCCTAGATTTCTCAAATCTGTTTTGAAACTCAAAAGACAGTTTACTCATGTGTAATTTCAATTTGAAGTGATCAATGTCATTGCCAAACACCATCACTGCGTGCTTTACAAGAGCGTCTCGCTGAGCGGTTTTTATGTTTTTCAACCAAACCTCGAAAAATGCATCACGGCTTATTTCAGTCATTTCTAAATAGAAGGTCTTTGGGCAAAATATGGGCAAGATTTTATTTTAGATTCTGAATCAGAATGAATGCATGCGAATGATGTATGTTCTGGTTGGATAGAATGCGATAGAATAATATAAGTTTTTTTCTACCAAAAAACAGAAATATGAAAAAACACACTTACTTTTTAGCACTTTTTTCAAAAAATAAAAAAAAAATTTTTGGTCCCAAAAAAATTTTTTTGGTTTTAAAAGTAGATTAAGAATTGTCCAAAGTTTCTGGGAAAAATAACTTTTGGCTGCTCCCACTGATCACGCGATGCAATTGATAAGACTAAACTTTGTCAACTGTTGCTCGCTTCCCAGTCCAATTTTGCATGAATTTCTAAAGTCCAACTTTAAAAACCGTTATCTTCCAAAAAAAAATTATTTGTTTTGTTTTGTGCCTGTTTTCGTAATAGTTGAACATTTCTAAAAGTGCTGCTAAAAGCTCATCGACCTCAAAAATAGTTCAACTTTTGCTAAAAGTCCCGCTAGATTGGCAAAATCTTACACTGTGGTACGGTAGGGTTCGCTCAGGATCGCGTAGTGCGTCTTCTGCTCGCGCACGGTTTACTGAAGCAAGTAGTGGGCCGCCCTACAGTAATTCAAGTTTGATTGAATCACTTCCATACTCTAGGCTTGCGTACGGGTCTCGTTTCGTGCGGGCACTGGCGACTGCCTGCCATATGCTATATGCACAAAAAAAAATTTGCTTGGTAAAATCGACCAATGAAGATAGTTCAGTAACTATAAAAAATAGTAATTTAACAATAAACAAGAAAGGAAGCTAGCTTCGGCCAGCCGAAGCTTATATACCCTTGCAGATAATTCCTATTAATCACAAAATTTCCGATTGTTCCTATGGCAGCTATATGATATAGTAGTTTGATATTGATAAAATTAAAATCGAAATTCGAAAACATTTAAAAAGACTCATATCCCAGAGTAGAAGAGAATACAATAAAAGTCAACGACGCAATAATTTATTTCTTATTATATTCCCATTCATTTTTCGATCGTTCGAAATTCAGAATTAGATAAAAAATGGCATTTCTAAAAGTAGGAGGTTCTAGGTTCAAAAACACCCAAGATACATTTTTTTTACCTTTTTTTTCCCGATTATTCCTATGGGAGCTATATGATAAAGTTGTCCGATCCGGCTCGTTCCGACTTATATACTACCTGCAATAGATATAATACTTTTGGGAAAGTTTTAGCCCGATAGCTTTAAAACTGAGAGACTAGTTTGCGTAGAAACAGACGGACAGTCGGACATGGCTAGATCGACTCGTCTAGTGATGCTGATCAAGAATATATATACTTTATGGGGTCGGAAACGTCTCCCTCACTGCGTTGCAAACTTCTGACTAAAATCATAATACCCTCTGCAAGGCCTATACGTGTAAGTGTCAAGCAGGTCCTTCCACATTTTTTTTTTCTCCGCAATTAAGATTTGAGTTCAGCTTCACATCCTAAAGGATAAATGAATTAAAAACTCAAAGGATCTTAAAATATAAATTAATTTTTGATTTAACTAATAAAATGACCCATGGGAAGTGCATATTTTTACGCAGATTTAGCTCATCCAGAGCTGTCGAGAGCTAATGATTATGAATTAAAGGTGTCTTAACATTTCCACAAAACAAAATTGGAAGTCCACATAACGAAAAAAGGTTCGAAAACACAATATTTTTAGACGAAACTACGCCAAAAGTCCTTTCCAAGGGTCGAGAGTAGTTTTTACTTCGCAACAACAACAAAAGGCATTGTATCCATGTAAAGTTAACTTTAAATTGTTGGTAAACAAAATGGTAGTCATGCCAAATTTAAAAAAAAAAGTTATTGGCCACTATGTTAATTTATTCGATTTGTTTGTTAACTGGTTGAAATAAGCTGTGCCCTTTTTTTTTGGCTTTTTTTGTAATTAATTCATAAAAAATATTTGTAAAATATTTAAAAAATCATACAATTATTAAACACTAATGTGTATCATCATAGATGTATTCTGCGTTTAAATTATTTTGATAACATGTTTTGTTTAGTTTTTATGGGATGTTAAAATTTTTGGTGTAGACTGGTTGAAATAAGCTGTGAACCACTGTACGTAGGCAGCGTCATTTTTGTCAAACGCGTCTCACACGTATTCATTCTATTTATAGAGTGCCGTTACTTTACTTCTCTCTCTCTCTCGCTCACTTGATCTCTCGCTCTCAGCACTCCGCGGTGCCAAAAAGTCAAAATTCAATTTTCGTCTCATTTGTCGATTCTTGAACTATGTTGCCGAAAAGGAATCGTCCTAAAAGGCACATTGCGCATTACATTTCAACATGGGCTGTGGCGCATTGCGTAAGTTGCTGGCCCGCGAGCAATGCGATCGAGGTTCGACTCCACTCTTAGGTGAACTAGTTATACCCGTTACTCGTAGAGTAAAAGGGTATATTGTATTCGTGCAAAAGTATGTAACAGCTAGAAGGAAGCGTTTCCGACCCCATAAAGTATATATATTCTTGATCAGGATCACTAGCCGAGTCGATCTAGCCATGTCTGTCTGTCCGTCTGTCTGTCTGTATGAACGCTGAGATTTCGGAAACTATAAAAGCTAGAAGATTGGCATTTGGCATGCAGATTCTAGGAGTTCCTACGCAGCGCAAGTTTATTTCAAAAAGGTGCCACGCCCCCTCTAACGCCCACAACAGCTAATATACGGTTTTAAAAATTTAAATATTTCGGAAAAGTAAAAATGCAGTTTTGTTGTGTTTATCAATACCTATCGAAATGAAGAAAAAATTTTTTAAATCGGACTATTCGTTTAAAACTTATGCCTGATCAAAGTTTTAGATGAGTTACGTTTATTAGATAGTCGGGACACCAACCCGACTACAGCGTTCGCACTCCCTTTAGCTGAGTGACGGGTATTAGATAGTCGGGACTCCAACCCGACTATAGCGTTCTCTCTTGTTTTTTATTCGATAGAAGATTGAAAAATAAGGATCGGTTTTTTTTATACCCGTTACTCGTAGAGTAAAAGGGTATATTGTATTCGTGCAAAAGTATGTAACAGCTAGAAGAAAGCGCTTCCGACCCCATAAAGTATATATATTCTTGATCAGGATCACTAGCCGAGTCGATCTAGCCATGTCTGTCTGTCCGTCTGTCTGTCTGTATGAACGCTGAGATCTCGGAAACTATAAAAGCTAGAAGATTGGCATTTTGCATGCAGATTCTAGGAGTTCCTACGCAGCGCAAGTTTATTTCAAAAAGGTGCCACGCCCCCTCTAACGCCTACAATAACTAATATACGATTATAAAAAATTCAATATTTCGGAAAAGTAAGAATGCAGTTTTGTTGTGTCTATCAATACCTATCGAAATATAGAAGAAATTTTTTAAATCGGACTATTCGTTAAAAAGTTATGCCTGATCAAAGTTTTATCTTCCTCGCATTCCCTTTAGCTGAGTTACCATTATTATATAGTCGGGACACCAACCCGACTACAGCGTTCGCACTCCCTTTAGCTGAGTGACGGGTATTAGATAGTCGGGACACCAACCCGACTATAGCGTTCTCTCTTGTTTTATTTTTATTTTTTTAATATTTATTTTACTTTGTTTTTTTTTTAATTTTTTATATAAATTTTTTTGTTTGTTTTTTAAATTCAACAGGAACCATTTAGTGCCATTCCCTTAATTGCTGAAATTTCCTGTAGAATTTTTAACAATTCAGCAATTCAACAATATTAATTAATCCTGAAATCAAAATAATTACTGAACACTTATGAAATTATTTCAATAGATGTTTTAAACGCTTATGATATTTTATCATGATCAGCAAAAAAAGTGGAAGAAAATTGGTAAGAGTAACGTAAGAGTAACAATTGACAATTGACAATTTTTGTGGTTGGGGCCTGTTTGACCATTATTTCAGTTGATTTTACCAAGTTTTTTTTTGTGTGTAATATATAAGTCGGAACCGGCGGGTCGGACAACTATATCTTATAGCTCCCATAGGAAGGATCGCCAAAAAATTTAAAAAACCTTCAAGCTAACCGAAGCTTTCGGGAAGCGGGTAAAAAAGAAATTGTAGGACACAAATAAAAAACAAGAGAGAACGCTATTGTCGGGTTGGTGTCCCGACTATCTAATACCCGTCACTCAGCTAAAGGGAGTGCGAACGCTGTAGTCGGGTTGGTGTCCCGACTATCTAATAATCGTAACTCAGCTAAAGGGAGTGCAAGGGAGATGGAGATAAAACTTTGATCAGGCCTAACTTTTTAACGAATGGTCCGATTTAAAAAATTTCTTCTACATTTCGATAGGTATATGTAAACACAACAAAACTGCATTCCTACTTTTCCGAAATATTTAAATTTTTAAAATCGTATATTAGCTGTTGTGGGCGTTAGGGGGGCGTGGCACCTTTTTGAAATAAACTTGCGCTGCGTAGGAACTCCTAGAATCTGTATGCAAAATGCCAATCTTCTAGCTTTTGTAGTTTCCGAGATCTCAGCGTTCATACGGACAGACAGACATGGCTATATCGACTCGGCTAGTGATCCTGATCAAGAATATATATACTTTCGGAAAATTTTGATTGTTGTAACATATACGCACACCAAAAAAAATCCTAAGTGTCAATTTAATAATTGTGGGTTAAAATGATACTGCTCCTAGGATCAAATTTTTGGGGTCAATTTGCACCCAAAGGAGTGTCAAAAGTATACCGCATTTTTAGAAAAATCGCAATTGATACTAAATAGTGTCATTTTTATAAAACTAGGTTCACATTAATGGCCAATAATTACCATTGATTTTCGAATTTCGAACTGAGTCTATCGCGACGGCGATTACCAGTGTTCGTTTTATATTTGTCAAGAGTGCATTCGCGAGAAACATGGCGCGATGGCCCAATGGTTAAGGCGTTTGACTATGATGCGAGAGGACCCTGGTTCAAAACCGGCTAAGTTTTTAAGTTTTTTTTTTCCTTAACAATTTTAAGAACAATATTCTATTAGATAGTGTGTTAGATTATATTACTACTTACCAAAAAAAAAAAGAGTTGTGCTTTGAGCAGGATTTGAACCTCGAACCCCCGAGCACAAAATAATACCAGAGCCTAGCACCTTGGCCCCTGAGTCATGCCCATATTTTTTTCTCCCATGGCAGAATGGTTACAAGAGCATGCAAACATACTAAAAACAAGAGAGAACGCTAAACTTTGATCAGGCATAACTTTTTAACGAATGGTCCGATTAAAAAAATTTCTTTTACATTTCGATAGGTATAACTGTTAAAATATACCAAATTTAGGTATCAATAAGATCACATTGTACTCATCCCTAATCGATTGTTCTCTCTATCTCTAAGTCTTTTGCCGCAAGCGCGTGTGTCGCGCGTATTACTGAATAAAGTACACATATTATTACTTTCAAATCCCTCCTTTAACAACAGGTTATGATCCCAGAACGCTTAAACTGCGCGTAAAGTGAGAGTAGTAAGGATTAAGTGGATAATTTGTAAAAAACCAAATTAAGTGCATCAGCAGAACGAAACTTGCAATCTATTTCAAAATGATTCGCAACGACGAAGAGTAGAAAGTAGCAAACACGAAAAAGACGCCACAAAAACTTTCGGGAAGCGTGTAAAAAAGAAATTGTAGGACACAAATAAAAACCAAGAGAGAACGCTTTAGTCGGGTTGTTGTCCCGACTATCTAATACCCGTCACTCGGCTAAAGAGAGTGCGAGGGAGATGGACATATAAACTTTGATCAGGTATAACTTTTTAACGAATGGTCCGATTTAAAAAATTTCTTCTACATTTCGATAGGTATAACTAAACACAACAGAATTGCATTTATACTTATCCAAAATCTTTAAAAATGTGGGCGCCAGACACATTTTAGTATAGTTTGTGGGCGATTATGGGTGATTGTGGGCGTTAGAGGGGGCGTGGCGCTCGGCTGAAATAAACTTGCATTGCGTAGGAAGCCCAAGAATATGTGTTGGAAATCCCAACTTTTTAGCTTTTGTATTTCCGAGATCACAGCGTTCATACAGACAGACAGACGGACAGACGGACAGACGGAGAGACGGACAGACGGACAGACGGACATGGCTAGATCGACTCGGCTAGTGATCCTGATCAAGAATATATATACTTTATGGGGTCGGAAACGCTTGCTTCTAGCTGTTACATACTTTTGCACGAATACAATATACCCTTTTACTCTATGAGTAACGGGTATAACAAGAGAGAACGCTATAGTCGGGTTGATGTCCCGACTATCTAATACCCGTCACTCAGCTTAAGGGAGTGCGAACGCTGTAGTCGGGTTGGTGTCCCGACTATCTAATAATCGTAACTCAGCAAAAGGAAGTGCGAGGGAGATGGAGATATAAACTTTGATCAGGCCTAACTTTTGAACGGATGGTCCGATTTAAAAAATTTCTTCTACATTTCGATAGGTATTTGTAAACACAACAAAACTGCATTCCTACTTTTCCGAAATATTTAAATTTTTAAAATCGTATATTAGTTATTGTGGGCGTTAGAGGAGGCGTGGCACCTTTTTGAAATAAACTTGCGCTGCGTAGGAACTCCTAGAATCTGTATGCAAAATGCCAATCTTCTAGCTTTTATAGTTTCCGAGATCTCAGCGTTCATACAGACAGACAGACAGACGGACAGACGGACAGACAGACATGGCTAGATCGACTCGGCTAGTGATCCTGATCAAGAATATATATACTTTATGGGGTCGGAAACGCTTCCTTCTAGCTGTTACATACTTTTGCACGAATACAATATACCCTTTTACTCTACGAGTAACGGGTATAATGACAAACAAGAGAGAACGCTATAGTCGGGTTGATGTCCCGACTATCTAATACCCGTCACTCGGCTAAAGGGAGTGCGAGGGAGATGGAGATATGTATAAACTTTGATCAGGCCTAACTTTTTAACGAATGGTCCGATTTAAAAAATTTCTTCTACATTTCGATAGGTATAACTAAACACAATAGAATTGCATTTATACTTATCAAAAATCTTTAAAAATATGGGCGCCAGACACATTTAAGTATAGTTTGTGGGCGATTATGGGTGATTGTGGGCGTTAGAGGGGGCGTGGCGATCGGCTGAAATAAACTTGCGCTGCGTAGGAAGCCCAAGAATATGTGTTGGTAATCCCAACTTTCTAGCTTTTGTAGTTTCCGAGATCACAGCGTTCATACAGACAGACAGACGGACAGACGGACAGACGGACAGACGGACAGACGGACATGGCTAGATCGACTCGGCTAGTGATCCTGATCAAGAATATATATACTTTATGGGGTCGGAAACGCTTCCTTCTAGCTGTTACATACTTTTGCACGAATACAATATACCCTTTTACTCTACGAGTAACGGGTATAACAAGAGAGAACGCTATAGTCGGGTTGGTGTCCCGACTATCTTATACCCGTCACTCAGCTAAAGGGAGTGCGATTGCTGTAGTCGGGTTGGTGTCCCGACTATCTAATAAACGTAACTCAGCTAAAACTTTGATCAGGCATAAGTTTTAAACGAATGGTCCGATTTAAAAAATTTTCTTCTATATTTCGATAGGTATTGATAAACACAACAAAACTGCATTTTTACTTTTCCGAAATATTTAAATTTTTAAAATCGTATATGAACTATTGTGGGCGTTAGAGGGGGCGTGGCACCTTTTTGAAATAAACTTGCGCTGCGTAGGAACTCCAAGAATCTTCATGCCAAATACCAATCCTCTAGCTTTTATAGTTTCAGAGATCTCAGCGTTCATACAGACAGACAGACAGACAGACGGACAGACGGACAGATAGACATGGCTAGATCGACTCGGCTAGTGATCCTGATCAAGAATATATATACTTTATGGGGTCGGAAACGCTTCCTTCTAGCTGTTACATACTTTTGCACGAATACAATATACCCTTTTACTCTACGAGTAACGGGTATAATGACAAATGACTACAGAATGACAACAAAACGATAGAGTTGTGCGGAGTAGTAGAGTGTTCAGGATTCATTCTTTCGAGAACCTTCGAATGGGCAACACGAACAATTGCGACTCGCTGCGGATCCTAGTAAGAAAACCAAAGCGAAAGTAAAGTCATGATGGGCAAATCAACTCGCGAAGCGGCTAAGAGACCCCTTTTTCCGACATATACATATGTATGTCTGTATAGCACCTATATTGCATACGCAGTTGTACCGTTGCCTACCTCGTTAATTCTAGTTTTAAAGTTAGCTGAGTAACGGGTATCTAAAAGACGAAGCACTCGAATATAGCGTTCTCCCTTGTTTTGCCTACAGATAGTAATCTTATTTTTGTACCCTTGCAGGGGTATTATTATTATATCAGTCAGATTTTTGCAACGCAGTGAAGGACGCGCTTCCGATCACACAAAGTATATAAAGAACGCTGTAGTCGGGTTGGTGTCCCGACTATCTAATAATCGTAACTCAGCTAAAGGAAGTGCGAGGGAGATGGAGATATAAACTTTGATCAGGCCTAACTTTTGAACGGATGGTCCGATTTAAAAAATTTCTTCTACATTTCGATAGGTATTTGTAAACACAACAAAACTGCATTCCTACTTTTCCGAAATATTTAAATTTTTAAAATCGTATATTAGTTATTGTGGGCGTTAGAGGAGGCGTAACACCTTTTTGAAATAAACTTGCGCTGCGTAGGAACTCCTAGAATCTGTATGCAAAATGCCAATCTTCTAGCTTTTATAGTTTCCGAGATCTCAGCGTTCATCCGGACGGACAGATGGACATGGCTAGATCGACTCGGCTAGTGATGCTGATCAAGAATATATATACTTTATAGGGTCGGAAAAGCTTCCTTCTACCTGTTACATACTTTTGCACGAATACAATATACCCTTTTACTCTACTAGTAACGGGTATATTGAGTTTCGCGAACATTAAAATAGATCCGCTCGGAAGTGATAATTATAATACGTGGAAAATACAAATTCAAGCTCTTAAAATTAAGAATGATGTGTGGAAATACGTGAGTGGTCAGTGTAGTAGGCCAACAAATTCCCAAGAAAAAGCCTTGGAGTGGGACATAAATGACTCAAAAGCGAAATCGGATTTAATTCTATCTATTTCCACAACTGAGTTGAGGCAGGTAAAGAACTGTGAAACATCGAAACAGTTATGGGAAAAACTAGAAAGCATATACCAGTCAAAAGGTCCAGCGTGTAAGGCGCATTTGTTGAAATCGCTTTTATTGCTGAAAATTCAAAACGGAGATGATATGCACAGTCACTTGCAAAAGTTTTTTGACAATCTCGAAAAAATTCGTGAAATGGACATGCAAGTAATGGATGATCTCGTAACGATCCTACTGCTTTACAGCATTCTAGAGGAGTATGAACAATTTAGAGTCGCCATTGAAACACAGGACAAATTACCTGAGCCAGAAGTACTAAAAACGAAAATGATGGAAGAATACGAAGCGCGTAAAAGAAACAACATTGAATCGGTACACGACGCCATGTTTACGCGGAAAAATTATAAATTCGCTCCAAATGCAAATACAAACTTCAAATTCAAGTGCTTTAATTGCGGAAAAATAGGGCACAAGGCCAAAGATTGTAAGGAAGGCAATCAAAAAGAGAGAGAATACAGCGGCGAACCGAAAAGCAACAGTGCGGTCGCCATGCAAGTGGTGTCTCGATTCAGGTGGAACATCGCACATGTGCTTTCAAAAGGAGAAATTCGAAAACATTAAAAGTGAATCGCTAAACTTAAAATTAGCAAACGATGAATCCGCTCCAGTTGTCGGCAGTGGAAAAGTTCTTCTAGAAACTTCGATCGTGACGGCAAGCCTAGAAGAAACTCTAGACCGGCACATCGTAAATCCAATCTGTACTTTATAAATCAATGCCGTGAAAAGTGTAACGCAGTGAGCACCGTAAACAGGGACAGTGATTTACAGAAATGGCATGAAGTATTGGGACACATAAACGAAGTTGACTTAAAAAGTATGATTCGAAACGAAAAAGTGATTGGCATAAAGCTAAATCTTAACGAGAACATGAAAAACTGTAAAATTTGCATTCAGGGGAAGCAATCGAAAAAACCATTCACGAAGTCGGATCCAGTGATCTACTGGAGTTGGTACACTCAGACGTTTGTGGACCAATGCGGGTCAAGTCGCACGGAAGTTTCAGATACTTCGTAACATTCATCGACGATAAAACTAGGTGGTGCGAAATATATTTTCTAAAATAGAAAAACGAAGTCATTGAAAAGTTCAAGGAGTACATGCACCTCGTCGAAAATCAAACTGGCAGAAAAATCAAAACGCTGCGTACAGACAATGGTAAGGAATACGTTAATAACGAGTTTTCCATATTTCTTAAGAAAAAGGGCATTAAGCATGAACTTACAAACGACTACACGCCGGAACAAAATATAGTTGCCGAACGCAAAAACCGAACTCTAATTGAGATGTGTCGGTGTCCCGATGACGTCCAGGGAGAAAACAGTGCATTTCTCAGTGAGCAGAGCGACCCGAAAGATGCAACAGAGGCACTATCTTGCCCGGATAGTGAGGAATGGAAGGCAGCCATGCTTCAAGAATACCGTGCTCTGGACAAGAACGAGACGTGGACTCTGGTAGATCGACCTACAAACGCGGAAATCATCAAGACCAAATGGGTCCTGCGTACAAAACGACACGCCAACGGTCAAATCGAAAGGCGAAAGGCAAGACTTATCGCCAAATGATTTGCGCAGACACCCGGTGTAAGCTACGGCGAAACTTTCGCGCCCGTGGCACGCATGAGTTCCATTCGAATGCTCATGGCCCTATCAGTTGAGCTCGGAATGCAAATCCAACAGTTGGATTTTATCAGCGCATACCTCAACGGCGAAATAACCGAGGATGTCTACATAGAAATACCGAAGGAATTTTAAGCGATTTTAAGTAACAACGACCTAAAAAAGTATGCTTCAAATAAAGTCTGCAAAATACGCAAGGCGCTGTATGGCCTCAAACAGTCCGGAAGGCTGGTATCGAAAGCTTGATGAAAAGCTACAAAGTTTGGGACTGCAGCCGCTAAGTTCTGATCCTTGTGTGTACGTCATAAATAAGAACGACATGCTTGTTATCGTATTAATTTACGTAGACGACTTAATGGTGGCATCAAATGACGAGAGGGCACTTACAGCATTAAAATCAGAACTTTCAGGCATGTTTGATATGAAGGACATGGGATTGTTGAAGTACTGCCTTGGAATTGAGTTCGAACAGAACCTTGAGAAGCATGAAATCAAAATGCATCAGCAGAGTTATGCAAATGAGGTCATCAAACGGTTTGGCATGGAAAACTCCAATACAGTGTCAACACCATTGGCCGCAAATGAGAAATTGACGTCGAATGATCAAGAAGGATCTCCTGAAACCAAGGACCTACCGTATCAAAGTCTTATAGGCTCATTGATGTATCTGGCAGTATGCACTAGGCCAGATATTTCTCATGCAGTAAGTTTACTAAGCCAATTTAACAGTAACTTTACTCAACAGCATTGGACAGCAGCAAAGAGGGTCCTCCGGTATCTTAAGGCAAGTGAGAAAAGTGGACTCACATTCAAGAAAACAGGCAAGAATCTTGTTGGCTATGCGGATGCCGACTGGGGATCAAACATCGACGACAGACGATCATACACAGGCTTTGCATTTATATTTGCAAACGCAGCAGTAAGCTGGGAGTCCAGGAAACAACGCACAGTGGCACTCTCAACGACCGAAGCCGAATACATTGCCATATCCGATGCTGCGAAGGAAGCCGTTAATCTAAAGTTGTTCCTGAAGGAAACCTTAGGTACGCAGGACGTTGTCGTGATCTTTAACGATAATCAAGGCGCAGGTGACCTGACACGTAATCCAGTATTCCACAACCGTGAAAACAGCGTTAGGGTGCTAAAAAAGTGTGCCAAGGGTTTTACAATAGGAGATAGGTGGGGTTAAGGTGAGGTAACGTTGGTCTTAATGGATGGGTAGAATATAAGTGCAAGAGGTGGGTTTACTGTGGTGCTCAGCTAAAGAATTAATAGGATCTTATTCTGAACAAGAAGAGAAGTTAACTTCGGTCAGCCGAAGTTTATATACCTTTGCAGATATGCCTATTAAAAATGATGTTTTTAAATTGTCAAAAATTAAAACGCATACTTCCTACAAAGTTACAATGTTTATCTATTATATTTTTGATTATTCCTATGGGAGCCATAAGATATAGTGGTCCGATCCGGCATATGTACTACCTGCAATAGAAGGAAGACTTTTGGGAAAGTTTCATCGCGATAGCTTTAAAACTGAGAGACTAGTTCGCATGGAAACGGACAGACGGACATGGCTAGATGGACTCAGCCATTGGTGCTGATCAAAAATTTATATACTTTGTGTGATCGGAAGCGCGTCCTTCACTGCGTTGCAAAAATCTGACTGAAATAATAATACCCCTGCAAGGGTACAAAAATAAGATTACTATCTGTAGGCAAAACAAGGGAGAACGCTATATTCGAGTGCTTCGTCTTTTAGATACCCGTTACTCAGCTAACTTTAAAACTAGAATTAACGAGGTAGGCAACGGTACAGCTGCGTATGCAATATAGGTGCTATACAGACATACATATGTATATGTCGGAAATAGGGGTCTCTTAGCCGCTTCGCGAGTTGATTTGCCCATCATGACTTTACTTTCGCTTTGGTTTTCTTACTAGGATGCGCAGCGAGTCGCAATTGTTCGTGTTGCCCATTCGAAGGTTCTCGAAAGAATGAATCCTGAACACTCTACTACTCCGCACAACTCTATCGTTTTGTTGTCATTCTGTAGTCATTTGTCATTATACCCGTTACTCGTAGAGTAAAAGGGTATATTGTATTCGTGCAAAAGTATGTAACAGCTAGAAGGAAGCGTTTCCGACCCCATAAAGTATATATATTCTTGATCAGGATCACTAGCCGAGTCGATCTAGCCATGTCTGTCTGTCCGTCTGTCTGTCTGTATGAACGCTGAGATCTCGGAAACTATAAAAGCTAAAAGATTGGCATTTTGCATGCAGATTCTAGGAGTTCCTACGCAGCGCAAGTTTATTTCAAAAAGGTGCCACGCCCCCTCTAACGCCCACAATAACTAATATACGATTATAAAAAATTCAATATTTCGGAAAAGTAAGAATGCAGTTTTGTTGTGTCTATCAATACCTATCGAAATATAGAAGAAATTTTTTAAATCGGACTATTCGTTAAAAAGTTATGCCTGATCAAAGTTTTATCTTCCTCGCATTCCCTTTAGCTGAGTTACCAACCCGACTACAGCGTTCGCACTCCCTTTAGCTGAGTGACGGGTATTAGATAGTCGGGACACCAACCCGACTATAGCGTTCTCTCTTGTTTTATTTTTATTTTTTTAATATTTATTTTGCTTTGTCTTTTTTTTTAATTTTTTATATACATTTTTTTGTTTGTTTTTTAAATTTAACAGGAACCATTTAGTGCCATTCCCTTAATTGCTGAAATTTCCTGTTGAATTTTTAACAATTCAGCAATTCAACAATATTAATTAATCCTGAAATCAAAATAATTACTGAACACTTATGAAATTATTTCAATAGATGTTTTAAACGTTTATGATATTTTATCATGATCAGCAAAAAAAGTGGAAGAAAATTGGTAAGAGTAACGTAAGAGTAACAATTGACAATTGACAATTTTTGTGGTTGGGGCCTGTTTGACCATTATTTCAGTTGATTTTACCAAGTTTTTTTTTGTGTGTAATATATAAGTCGGAACCGGCGGGTCGGACAACTATATCTTATAGCTCCCATAGGAAGGATCGCCAAAAAATTTAAAAAACCTTCAAGCTAACCGAAGCTTTCGGGAAGCGGGTAAAAAAGAAATTGTAGGACACAAATAAAAAACAAGAGAGAACGCTATTGTCGGGTTGGTGTCCCGACTATCTAATACCCGTCACTCAGCTAAAGGGAGTGCGAACGCTGTAGTCGGGTTGGTGTCCCGACTATCTAATAATCGTAACTCAGCTAAAGGGAGTGCAAGGGAGATGGAGATAAAACTTTGATCAGGCCTAACTTTTTAACGAATGGTCCGATTTAAAAAATTTCTTCTACATTTCGATAGGTATATGTAAACACAACAAAACTGCATTCCTACTTTTCCGAAATATTTAAATTTTTAAAATCGTATATTAGCTGTTGTGGGCGTTAGAGGGGGGGTGGCACCTTTTTGAAATAAACTTGCGCTGCGTAGGAACTCCTAGAATCTGTATGCAAAATGCCAATCCTCTAGCTTTTGTAGTTTCCGAGATCTCAGCGTTCATACGGACAGACAGACGGACAGACAGACATGGCTATATCTACTCGGCTAGTGATCCTGATCAAGAATATATATACTTTCGGAAAATTTTGATTGTTGTAACATATACGCACACCAAAAAAAATCCTAAGTGTCAATTTAATAATTGTGGGTTAAAATGATACTGCTCCTAGGATCAAATTTTTGGGGTCAATTTGCACCCAAAGGAGTGTCAAAAGTATACCGCATTTTTAGAAAAATCGTAATTGATACTAAATAGTGTCATTTTTATAAAACTAGGTTCACATTAATGGCCAATAATTACCATTGATTTTCGAATTTCGAACTGAGTCTATCGCGACGGCGATTACCAGTGTTCGTTTTATATTTGTCAAGAGTGCATTCGCGCGAAACATGGCGCGATGGCCCAATGGTTAAGGCGTTTGACTATGATGCGAGAGGACCCTGGTTCAAAACCAGCTAATGGTATGTTAAGTAAAAAGTTTTTAAGTTTTTTTTTTCCTTAACAATTTTAAGAACAATATTCTATTAGATAGTGTGTTAGATTATATTACTACTTACCAAAAAAAAAAAGAGTTGTGCTTTGAGCAGGATTTGAACCTCGAACCCCCGAGCACAAAATAATATATGATGGACGTTGATGCACTACGAGAAGTACAAACAAGTGGCCCAACGACACCAAGCACGTGCTTGTTACGCGCGGGGCCCTTTTGTAAATTTGGGCAAAAATGCGAGTTCGCGAGGAAGAATACATAAAACCAATAAAGACGGGACAAATAATGAAAAAAACATGCAGTTAGGAGTGAAGCAAATGAGTTAAAATATTAGTTTTTAACACTGGGATAGAAGTTGATGTGCAAATTAAATGATAAAGAACGTTATAGTTATTACATAGAACGCGAAAGGGCTCGTGCAGACCAAAATTTGATGTACATCGAGGTAAATTAAGAGGATGATAATTACGTGTTAGTCTAACGGGGACATTAAAAGTTAGGCGGCTAACAAGTTCTACAGAATCAATATCACCTCTTATAAGATTATGCATAAAAATAGTACCAAGCATTTTTCTACGATTTGCAAGTGTCGGTAAATTAAGCAATAATAATCTACTCTGGTAGGAAGGTAGCCTTACGTTTTGATCCCAGTTCAAACTACGAAGGGCAAAAAGGAGAAATTTTTTTTGTACCGACTCTATACGGTCAATGTGGACTTGGTATTGTGGGCTCCAAACCGAAGAACAATATTCCAATATAGGACGGACAAGGGAGGTAAATAATAATTTGGTTATATAAGGGTCATCAAATTCTTTTGACCAACGCTTTATAAACCCAAGAACACTCATTGCTTTATTGACTGTCGACATTATGTGGCAGTCAAATTTAAGCTTCGGGTCCAGAAGAACGCCTAAATCATTTACTGAATATATACGGACAAGTGGCAAATTCTGAAGCGAATAACTTATAAAGGTAGGGGTAACCCTATAAAAGGTCATTACGTTGCATTTTAGGCAGTTAAAATTTAAGAGGTTATACTCACACCATACTTGAAAATGATCAATGTCTGATTGTAAGCCAAAACCAGACTCTATATTATTATATGTCAAACAAAGCTTAACATCATCAGCATACATTAGTACACGAGAATGCGTTACAATAGAGGGAAGATCGTTAATAAACAAAGTGAACAGCAAAGGGCCCAAATGACTACCCTGAGGTACTCCAGATGTCACATGGATCGTTTTTGAAACAGCGTTCTTAAATATAACCCTCTGAGTCCTCCCATTCAAATAGCTTGAAATCCAAGTTAATAGATTACATGGAAACCCAAGCAAATCTAATTTGAATAAAAGAAGAGAGTGGTTAACAGAGTCAAAGGCTTTACTGAAATCTGTATATACAACGTCAGTCTGCATTTTATTGTTAAATCCATTTATTACAATTGATGACAATTCAAGTAGGTTGGTGGTAGTCGATCTTCGCTTAACAAAACCGTGCTGACACGGTGATATTAGCGAGGAACATAAATGTTGCAAATGAGAAGTGATAATACGTTCAAAGGCTTTTGGAATAGCCGACAATTTAGAAATACCTCTATAATTCTGGGCATCCGCCTTCGCACCCTTTTTGTGAAGTGGAATAATAAAAGAATCCTTCCAGATAGTTGGAAAAACTGATGATGAAATAGACAATTGAAAAAGTTTAAGAATAGGTTTGCAGATGGTTGATGCACAAAACTTAAGCACACACCCTGGAAGTCCATCAGGACCGGGAGAATAAGTTGGCGTTGTTGATGTTAAATCTCTTAAGAGAGAACTTTCGGTAATTATAGGGGAAAAAATACAATTTGCCCTATTTAAGGGATTACGGTAATTTGATTCTGACCATGAAGAAGAGCTATAAGTAGTTTGGAAAAAGTCAGAGAATAAATCAGCAATTTCAGAGTCAGTCGATGCCTCCATTGAATTAAATCGAACCGATGAAGGCAAAGCTGATGACTTACGCTTTGCGTTGACAAAGTTATAAAACTGCTTCGGGTCATTTGAAAATTCAAATTTACAGCGATCTAAATACATAGAATAGCAATGACTGTTAAGAACGTTAAAATCAGATCGAGCCACCACATATTTCGAAAAATCGGATGGCCTACCCGATTTTTTATACTTTTTATAAGTGTTTGATTTAAGATTTTTAAGTCGTTGAAGCGCATTTGTAAACCAAGGGGGCCTGTTTGGCTTTGGAGGAAGCCTATCAGGAACGCATTCATTAAAAAAAGTGTTTAGAACGCTATAGAACAGTTCAGTGGCACTTTCGATGTCCATACAGTTATAAAATTCTGTCCAATTATATTGAGAAATCATTAAATTAAGTTTACTAAAGTCACATTTACGAAAGCTTCTCATTTTAGTTGGAGAGACTAAAGGAGAGAGGGTATCAACGTAGGGGAGGCAAATTGTCAATTCCATAGTTGGATGGTATCGGTCTTCTGGTACCACAAGAGCGTCAATTCTAGATACCGTGACTTCAGACGGCTCTGAAGAAAACACAAGATCTAGTTGTCTATGTAATGAATTTCGTATAAAGCTAACTTGCTGTAACGATAATTCTAAAAGGCCATCCACAAAGTCATGGGCGGATAAAGGTAGAGCGACAAGTGAGTCAGTAGGAGGGGACCAAGAAATATCCGGGAGATTAAAATCACCCAAAACAATCAAAAGGTCTCTATTAGAAAGAAAGGATAGAATAGATTTAATAGCTGCTAGATGTTGCTCATAAATTATAAGGTCAGAGCCAGGTGGAATATAGGAACATGTAATAAAGATAGACAAGGGTTGGAGGGTAACTTTCACACCAACAAATTCAATGTCACCAGGGACATGAGAGTGAATTCTCTCAGAATTTAGGGTAGAAGTAACAGCAATTAGAACGCCGCCCCCCCTACGGGAAAGGCGATCAGTTCTGTAGGTATTAAAATTATTTGCAAGAACTTCAGAGTCTGTTATCTCTGGTTTCAGCCAAGTTTCTGTAAAAGCTAAGATATCGTCCGTAAATGCCGAGGAGTCAGCATAAAGCTTGGGTAGCTTCATGTTAAGTCCTCTAACATTTTGGTAAGCCAATAATAAACTATTCAGTTTTTTGGCACCGTGGAAGGCCTATTATTTGTTCTCGGTTTATTAGGAACAAATTCTTTTATAACCAGATCATCATTAAGCCAGAAGCTTTCAGAAAGCAGTTCTTTAAACACATCAGGCGGAGCAAAAATTTTGAAAGACGATATCCTACGGGCGTATGAAAATCGAAATTGTTCAACCGCAATATCCTCGGATGGGAATTTTTCACGAATGAATTCCAAAACATCCTCAGATGTGGTATCAGGCGTAAATCTTGAAACAAATAGTTGCTTCCTATGTGGAACAACTGAGAGTTTCTTACGCCCCCCAGCAGCAGTCTGAACCTCACTCAGCTGAGAGCCAGAAGCGGCACCTACTGTACGTCTGGGTACAACTGAGAGATTTTTACGCCCCCCAGCAGCAGCCTGAACCTCATTCGGCTGAGCGACAGAAACGGCGCCCACTGTACCTATGGGTATGGTCGGCAGCGGATTGGTTGGTTCCGCCGGATCTGGAGCCTGACTTTCAGATACAGGGGCTACAGGGACAGGGACTACACCTGAACTAGCAGTATCCATTGGCACAGATGGTTCACTTACCTCTGTGTCACCAGAAACTGCAGCAGCTACCAAGTTTGGATTTAAAGTGGATTCAACACTCGCCTTTACTGTCGTTGAGCTAGCTTTTTTGCGTTTGGGCGACTCGGTTAATAATTTTTTATTCAGGCAGCAGCCTGAACCTCATTCGGCTGAGCGACAGAAACGGCGCCCACTGTACCTATGGGTATGGTCGGCAGCGGATTGGTTGGTTCCGCCGGATCTGGAGCCTGACTTTCAGATACAGGGGCTACAGGGACAGGGACTACACCTGAACTAGCAGTATCCATTGGCACAGATGGTTCACTTACCTCTGTGTCACCAGAAACTGCAGCAGCTACCAAGTTTGGATTTAAAGTGGATTCAACACTCGCCTTTACTGTCGTTGAGCTAGCTTTTTTGCGTTTGGGCGACTCGGTTAATAATTTTTTATTATTAAATTGTTCACATACGGAATTAAATCCATCATTGAGCTGTTTAAAAACTCGTGAAAGATTACATAGGCCGTCTCGAGTCTGCCTCATAAAGCTGCTCATCTCAACTGCCAAATCCCTGCAGTGCTCACATACCCACATGAGACCAATCCGCATTTCAATAAAGTCTTTAACTCTGCCAGTAAATCCTGCACATTTAGAATGCATCATTGCTTCGCAGAGCCAACAGTAAACAAAAGGGTCATTAGATGCAGTCCTACAATTTTTCTTACTACAGATAAGAGTCATTATAAGAAAAATATGTTTGAGAACAAAGAGAATAAAATAAAAAGTATATAAAAGTATAAAAAAATACCTCAAGTAAAAACACAAAAAGTATAAGAGCGCGAGATCGCGAATTAAATCGAAAGAGAGCGCGAGAGAAAAGTCTTCTATCGACTGAGCGTGGCTTGTGGGGCACCAAAACAACTCAACGCACGAACAGTTAGATGTAAAGCAAGCAAGAGAGAGAGAGACTATGAGAATAGGTCTACAAGAAATTCGGCAGGTTCAGAGAGAGTGAAATTACAGTTATAATAGAGCGGCAGAGAGAGAGAGAGTAAGAGTAAGAGAGAGAATATAAGAGCCAATTTAGAGAGTGCAAATTACACTAACAAAGCCAAGATATTAAATAAATCAAATGGAAATGTTAAAATAACTAAAACCACGTACCCGTAATCAGCGAGATCTATGAAAGTCACTAACACGATTGTTAGGCTAAAACTTTGTTAGTAAATAAACACAAAATACTTGCGGAAATAACACAATATAAAACAAAAACTCAGAGCACAATGGTAAACACAACCGTTCACAAGCGACGCTAAATCGAACGAATAATACCAGAGCCTAGCACCTTGGCCCCTGAGTCATGCCCATATTTTTTTCTCCCATGGCAGAATGGTTACAAGAGCATGCAAACATACTAAAAACAAGAGAGAACGCTAAACTTTGATCAGGCATAACTTTTTAACGAATGGTCCGATTAAAAAAATTTCTTTTACATTTCGATAGGTATAACTGTTAAAATATACCAAATTTAGGTATCAATAAGATCACATTGTACTCATCCCTAATCGATTGTTCTCTCTATCTGTAAGTCTTTTGCCGCAAGCGCGTGTGTCGCGCGTATTACTGAATAAAGTACACATATTATTACTTTCAAATCCCTCCTTTAACAACAGGTTATGATCCCAGAACGCTTAAACTGCGCGTAAAGTGAGAGTAGTAAGGATTAAGTGGATAATTTGTAAAAAACCAAATTAAGTGCATCAGAAGAACGAAACTTGCAATCTATTTCAAAATGATTCGCAACGACGAAGAGTAGAAAGAGGCAAACACGAAAAAGACGCCACAAAAACTTTCGGGAAGCGTGTAAAAAAGAAATTGTAGGACACAAATAAAAAACAAGAGAGAACGCTATAGTCGGGTTGTTGTCCCGACTATCTAATACCCGTCACTCAGTTTAAGGGAGTGCGAACGCTGTAGTCGGGTTGGTGTCCCGACTATCTAATAATCGTAACTCAGCTAAAGGAAGTGCGAGGGAGATGGAGATAAAACTTTGATCAGGCCTAACTTTTGAACGGATGGTCCGATTTAAAAAATTTCTTCTACATTTCGATAGGTATATGTAAACACAACAAAACTGCATTCCTACTTTTCCGAAATATTTAAATTTTTAAAATCGTATATTAGTTATTGTGGGCGTTAGAGGAGGCGTGGCACCTTTTTGAAATAAACTTGCGCTGCGTAGGAACTCCTAGAATCTGTATGCAAAATGCCAATCTTCTAGCTTTTATAGTTTCCGAGATCTCAGCGTTCATCCGGACGGACAGACGGACATGGCTAGATCGACTCGGCTAGTGATGCTGATCAAGAATATATATACTTTATAGGGTCGGAAACGCTTCCTTCTACCTGTTACATACTTTTGCACGAATACAATATACCCTTTTACTCTACTAGTAACGGGTATAATGAGTTTCGCGAACATTAAAATAGATCCGCTCGGAAGTGATAATTATAATACGTGGAAAATACAAATTCAAGCTCTTAAAATTAAGAATGATGTGTGGAAATACGTGAGTGGTCAGTGTAGTAGGCCAACAAATTCCCAAGAAAAAGCCTTGGAGTGGGACATAAATGACTCAAAAGCGAAATCGGATTTAATTCTATCTATTTCCACATCTGAGTTGAGGCAGGTAAAGAACTGTGAAACATCGAAACAGTTATGGGAAAAACTAGAAAGCATATACCAGTCAAAAGGTCCAGCGTGTAAGGCGCATTTGTTGAAATCGCTTATATTGCTGAAAATTCAAAACGGAGATGATATGCACAGTCACTTGCAAAAGTTTTTTGACAATCTCGAAAAAATTCGTGAAATGGACATGCAAGTAATGGATGATCTCGTAACGATCCTACTGCTTTACAGCATTCTAGAGGAGTATGAACAATTTAGAGTCGCCATTGAAACACAGGACAAATTACCTGAGCCAGAAGTACTAAAAACGAAAATGATGGAAGAATACGAAGCGCGTAAAAGAAACAACATTGAATCGGTACACGACGCCATGTTTACGCGGAAAAATTATAAATTCGCTCCAAATGCAAATACAAACTTCAAATTCAAGTGCTTTAATTGCGGAAAAATAGGGCACAAGGCCAAAGATTGTAAGGAAGGCAATCAAAAAGAGAGAGAATACAACGGCGAACCGAAAAGCAACAGTGCGGTCGCCATGCAAGTGGTGTCTCGAATCAGGTGGAACATCGCACATGTGCTTTCAAAAGGAGAAATTCGAAAACATTAAAAGTGAATCGCTAAACTTAAAATTAGCAAACGATGAATCCGCTCCAGTTGTCGGCAGTGGAAAAGTTCTTCTAGAAACTTCGATCGTGACGGCAAGCCTAGAAGAAACTCTAGACCGGCACATCGTAAATCCAATCTGTACTTTATAAATCAATGCCGTGAAAAGTGTAACGCAGTGAGCACCGTAAACAGGGACAGTGATTTACAGAAATGGCATGAAGTATTGGGACACATAAACGAAGTTGACTTAAAAAGTATGATTCGAAACGAAAAAGTGATTGGCATAAAGCTAAATTTTAACGAGAACATGAAAAACTGTGAAATTTGCATTCAGGGGAAGCAATCGAAAAAACTATTCACGAAGTCGGATTCAAAATCCAGTGATCTACTGGAGTTGGTACACTCAGACGTTTGTGGACCAATGCGGGTCAAGTCGCACGGAAGTTTCAGATACTTCGTAACATTCATCGACGATAAAACTAGGTGGTGCGAAATATATTTTCTAAAATAGAAAAACGAAGTCATTGAAAAGTTCAAGGAGTACATGCACCTCGTCGAAAATCAAACTGGCAGAAAAATCAAAACGCTGCGTACAGACAATGGTAAGGAATACGTTAATAACGAGTTTTCCATATTTCTTAAGAAAATGGGCATTAAGCATGAACTTACAAACGACTACACGCCGGAACAAAATGGAGTTGCCGAACGCAAAAACCGAACTCTAATTGAGATGTGTCGGTGTCCCGATGACGTCCAGGGAGAAAACAGTGCATTTCTCAGTGAGCAGAGCGACCCGAAAGATGCAACAGAGGCACTATCTTGCCCGGATAGTGAGGAATGGAAGGCAGCCATGCTTCAAGAATACCGTGCTCTGGACAAGAACGAGACGTGGACTCTGGTAGATCGACCTACAAACGCGGAAATCATCAAGACCAAATGGGTCCTGCGTACAAAACGACACGCCAACGGTCAAATCGAAAGGCGAAAGGCAAGACTTATCGCCAAATGATTTGCGCAGACACCCGGTGTAAGCTACGGCGAAACTTTCGCGCCCGTGGCACGCATGAGTTCCATTCGAATGCTCATGGCCCTATCAGTTGAGCTCGGAATGCAAATCCAACAGTTGGATTTTAATAGCGCATACCTCAACGGCGAAATAACCGAGGATGTCTACATAGAAATACCGAAGGAATTTTAAGCGATTTTAAGTAACAACGACCTAAAAAAGTATGCTTCAAATAAAGTCTGCAAAATACGCAAGGCGCTGTATGGCCTCAAACAGTCCGGAAGGCTGGTATCGAAAGCTTGATGAAAAGCTACAAAGTTTGGGACTGCAGCCGCTAAGTTCTGATCCTTGTGTGTACGTCATAAATAAGAACGACATGCTTGTTATCGTATTAATTTACGTAGACGACTTAATGGTGGCATCAAATGACGAGAGGGCACTTACAGCATTAAAATCAGAACTTTCAGGCATGTTTGATATGAAGGACATGGGATTGTTGAAGTACTGCCTTGGAATTGAGTTCGAACAGAACCTTGAGAAGCACGAAATCAAAATGCATCAGCAGAGTTATGCAAATGAGGTCATCAAACGGTTTGGCATGGAAAACTCCAATACAGTGTCAACACCATTGGCCGCAAATGAGAAATTGACGTCGAATGATCAAGAAGGATCTCCTGAAACCAAGGACCTACCGTATCAAAGTCTTATAGGCTCATTGATGTATCTGGCAGTATGCACTAGGCCAGATATTTCTCATGCAGTAAGTTTACTAAGCCAATTTAACAGTAACTTTACTCAACAGCATTGGACAGCAGCAAAGAGGGTCCTCCGGTATCTTAAGGCAAGTGAGAAAAGTGGACTCACATTCAAGAAAACAGGCAAGAATCTTGTTGGCTATGCGGATGCCACTGGGGATCAAACATCGACGACAGACGATCATATACAGGCTTTGCATTTATATTTGCAAACGCAGCAGTAAGCTGGGAGTCCAGGAAACAACGCACAGTGGCACTCTCAACGACCGAAGCCGAATACATTGCCATATCCGATGCTGCGAAGGAAGCCGTTAATCTAAAGTTGTTCCTGAAGGAAACCTTAGGTACGCAGGACGTTGTCGTGATCTTTAACGATAATCAAGGCGCAGGTGACCTGACACGTAATCCAGTATTCCACAACCGTGAAAACAGCGTTAGGGTGCTAAAAAAGTGTGCCAAGGGTTTTACAATAGGAGATAGGTGGGGTTAAGGTGAGGTAACGTTGGTCTTAATGGATGGGTAGAATATAAGTGCAAGAGGTGGGTTTACTGTGGTGCTCAGCTAAAGAATTAATAGGATCTTATTCTGAACAAGAAGAGAAGTTAACTTCGGTCAGCCGAAGTTTATATACCTTTGCAGATATGCCTATTGAAAATGATGTTTTTAAATTGTCAAAAATTAAAACGCATACTTCCTACAAAGTTACAATGTTTATCTATTATATTTCTGATTATTCCTATGGGAGCCATAAGATATAGTGGTCCGATCCGGCATATGTACTACCTGCAATAGAAAGAAGACTTTTGGGAAAGTTTCATCGCGATAGCTTTAAAACTGAGAGACTAGTTCGCATGGAAACGGACAGACGGACATGGCTAGATGGACTCAGCCATTGGTGCTGATCAAAAATTTATATACTTTGTGTGATCGGAAGCGCGTCCTTCACTGCGTTGCAAAAATCTGACTGATATAATAATACCCCTGCAAGGGTACAAAAATAAGATTACTATCTGTAGGCAAAACAAGGGAGAACGCTATATTCGAGTGCTTCGTCTTTTAGATACCCGTTACTCAGCTAACTTTAAAACTAGAATTAACGAGGTAGGCAACGGTACAACTGCGTATGCAATATAGGTGCTATACAGACATACATATGTATATGTCGGAATTAGGGGTCTCTTAGCCGCTTCGCGAGTTGATTTGCCCATCATGACTTTACTTTCGCTTTGGTTTTCTTACTAGGATGCGCAGCGAGTCGCAAATGTTCGTGTTGCCCATTCGAAGGTTCTCGAAAGAATGAATCCTGAGCACTCTACTACTCCGCACAACTCTATCGTTTTGTTGTCATTCTGTAGTCATTTGTCATTATACCCGTTACTCGTAGAGTAAAAGGGTATATTGTATTCGTGCAAAAGTATGTAACAGCTAGAAGGAAACATTTCCGACCCCATAAAGTATATATATTCTTGCTCAGGATCACTAGCCGAGTCGATCTAGCCATGTCTGTCTGTCCGTCTGTCCGTCCGTATGAACGCTGAGATCTCGGAAACTATAAAAGCTAGAGGATTGGTATTTGGCATGAATATTCTTGGAGTTCCTACGCAGCGCAAGTTTGTTTCAAGAAGGTGCCACGCCCCCTCTAACGCCCACAATCGCGGGCCTATCAATACCTATGTAGAAGAAATTTTTTAAATCGGACCATTCGTTAAAAAGTTATGGCTCATCAAAGTTTATATCTCCATCTCCCTCTCACTCCCTTTAGCCGAGTGACGGGTATTAGATAGTCGGGACACCAACCCGACTATAGCGTTCTCTCTTGTTTTAATTTATTCTCTAATACCTTTAATTTCACTCTCCTTATTGCAACAACAATTGCGCCACACTCGGCTAAGGTGGGTCCCCACCCAGCCACGCTCTTTAAACCCTTAAACCAAAGAAAATATAAACACTAAGAGGTGTAACGAGGAGTAAGAAAATATACGGAGGCAGCGTCATTTTTGCCAAACGCGACTCACACGTACTCATTCTATTTATAGAGTGCCGTTACTTTACTTCTCTTTCTCTCGCTCACTTGCTTTTTCGCTCTCTCGGCACTCCGCGCTGCTCATTTGTCGATTCTTGAATTATGTTGACGAAAAGGAATCGTCCTAAAAGGCACATTGCGCTTAACATTTTAAAATGGGCTGTGGCGCATTACGTTAGTTGGTGGACCGCGAATAATGCGATCGAGGTTCGAGTCCACTCTGAGGCAAAGTAGTTTTATTTTTAGCTACTTTTTATACCCGTAACTCGTAGAGTAAAAGGGTAAATTGTATTCGTGCAAAAGTATGTAACTGGTAGAAGGAAGCTTTTCCGACCCTATAAAGTATATATATTCTTGATCAGGATCACTATCCGAGTCGATCTAGCCAAGTCCGTCTGTCTGTCTGTATGAACGCTATGATCTCGGAAACTGCAAAAGCTAGAAAGTTGGGCTTTCCACGCAGCGCAAGTTTATTTCAGCTGAGCGACAGCTCACAGCGCCCACAAACGATACTAAAATGTGTCTGGCGCCCACATTTTTATAGATTTTGGAAAAGTAAAAATGCAGTTTTATTGTCTTGGGTCATTCCACGTGAAACGTGACAGGCCAATTTGGGTCAAATCTCAGAATCAAGCGAAACTTTTTTTTTCGATAGAGGATTGAAATATAAGGATCGGTTTTTTTTTTTTTTTAACTCTTACCGTTTATTTTGAAAAATTATTTTTCTAATTAAGCTCCGATTTTTGAGTTATGCAGCACTTGAGACTTGTTTGAGTTATTTTAATATTTGGGATGCCACTTTGTGGCATATCTTAATATCTTTCAGAAAAATATTTTTAAAAATTTTTAAACTTAAAATTAAGTATTTTTTAAGAGAATTTAAAGTTAGAAAACTTCTGTACGCCGGAATACACGCGGTTTCCGAATAAAAAAATTATTCATATGGGCGGTTCTTTTACAAACCGAACGGATTTGGCCAAAAATATTTTTTCACATTTTTGATTTGCCTGAAACTTTTTTTCCGTGTACTATTCGGAAAATAAGTAAACACGTGTATCAGGATTTGGCCGAAAAAAATTTTTTTTTTTTTTTTAGAATTATTTTTAGTTTGCCAAAAAACGTTAATTTTGAAAAAGTACCCTCTCATTGAAAATCTGTATCTCCGGTTATAGTAATCCGATTGACTTCGTGTCTTTTGCATTAATTCCTCTAAAGCCACTTCTTTAAAAAAAAAAAATTTTTTAAATAAATGAGTTTTTAATTTCTTAAAAATAAAAACAAATTAAGATTTAAAAAAATTTTTTTTAACGGGTTCCCCACAAAAAAAAAAAATTTTTTTTAGTTTAACATATGCGCCATATTGTTAGTTACAATCGGTTTTTTCCAAAAAGGTGGAGCCATGTTTAGTTTTTAAAATATCGAATTTGTTTTAACAAGGCCTTGGCTTTTTTCTATGTAAAAAAGTTGCAGCAAATAGGGCTACCTCTCATTGAAAATCTGTATCTCCGGTTATAGTAATCCGATTGACTTCGTGTCTTTTGCATTAATTCCTCTTAAACCTCTTCTTTAAAAAAAAAAATTTTTTAAAAAAATGAGTTTTTAATTTCTTAAAAATAAAAACAAATTAAGATTTAAACAAATTTTTTTAACGGGTTCCCCACAAAAAAAAAAAATTTTTTTTAGTTTAACATATGCGCCATATTGTTAGTTACAATCGGTTTTTTCCAAAAAGGTGGAGCCATGTTTAGTTTTTAAAATATCGAATTTGTTTTAACAAGGCCTCGGCTTTTTTCTATGTAAAAACGTTGCAGCAAATAGGGCTACTCTTTTATTCCGAATAAAAAAATTATCTATATATTGCTTCATCAATTCTTCGCGGGGTGGGTAAAAAAAAATTTTGTATTTGCAAGACCTACGAGTAAAGACAACGATTTTACTTTAGCAACTTTACATCAAGCAATTAAAATGTGAAAATACAGTAAACTAAAATTAAAGCCTTTTTAAAAAAATATTTCCATGTCTACTTCTTTTATGTAGATCATTTTTTAGCCTATGATTTTTTTCGACCTCATAACTGTTATTTGCAGTCCCTGATTAAATAGCATAGCTGAACAAGCCTGAGAAAACTTCCCCAGGCGATATTGCAAAATTTTAGATGAGGATTGGTAAATAGGAACCTAATAAATAAGAATTCCAATTTTCAAATATTTTGATCCGTTGGTTTACGAGTAATCTGCCGCAACTTAAGAACATATTACTTGATGTATCTTCCCTTCGGTGGTTCTTAAGAAAACTTTTTTGATGCCAAAAATTTTTGTGTTAACCTTCAAGAATGTCAGCCAATCCTTGGATTTTTACCATTCTTATAAGGTAACTAAAATCGCAATTAAAATTTTCGACAAATTGGTTTGACACTTTCCAACTCTGACAACACCGCCCATTTTTTACAGTTTGTGTGTCCCATGACCATCTACTTCAAAAAAAATATTCATAATTTTTCGAGTGGTGCAACAGTGTTAAACAAACCAAACTGAAGAATTTATTTCTGGAAAGGTAGGAATAGAGTCAATAAAATATATTTTTCTATTACACAGGCCGACAGTGTTTTTGGTGCAGGCCTATCGGCATTAAATTGTGTTAATATAGACGTATATAAGCATATCTGCATACTTAGTTTTCGCGTTTAACGGGTGGTATTTGTGTAATCGCGGTTTGAAAAAAATAGCAACATTTAATGTTTTAATTAAAGGGGGGGGGGGGGCGGGTTTGGGGGGTAGGGTCTAGCAAAAAAAAAAATCGATTTTTTTTTTATTTATTTTTTCTTGTAGACTAAAAGACTAAAACTAGTACCCTAACCTCTAAGACTTTAGGTACGTAAGTGCTTCTTAAGTGCGTTTTTCTCGAAACCACGTTTTGAAAGCACGTGACCATCGGCATTTCTAAACGGCTCAATCGATCGTTTTCAAATTTATCGCATTCTATTCTGCATAAAAAAAACCCGCCCCCTGGGAATCGTTTTCTTTTATTTTTTAACTTTAAGTATTTTTTTTTAAGCCCAAAGTCGAATTTTTTATGTGAAAAACGCATTTTTGACTTTGGAAATGCAAAAAAAATTCTTTTAAAAAAAAATTTAAAAATCGCGCTTCCCAGGGGGCGGGTTTTTTCTTTTCTTGAGCTAAATGTAAAAGCAGAATGGATATCCGATAATTTTTGGAGGAGATACAGTGGTCACTGCAAAACGCCTTTTTTTAATAGTAGTATCATGTTCTTATGCAAAAAATTCTATAAATTCCATCCTTCGATGTACAAGGCTGATATTTATCTCAAAAATTCGGGTAAAGACGCCTCTAGATGCCTGCACAATATTTTGAGGCACATATTTTTCCTTGTATTTTTTTTAGTCTGTTCACCACATCAAGTTGGTTGTGAATAGAGGTGAACAAGTTACTTAAATGGCTCATAGGATTTGATTGACTCAAATTATGATGGAACCTTAAATGCAATTATGTAGAAGGACATCTAACCATTTTTTTGGCATAGGTTTTAATACAATTGAGCACAGACCCTCGAAGATATCTTAAATCAAAACATTAAATGTTGCTATTTTTTTCAAACCGCGATTACACAAATACCACCCGTTAAACGCGAAAACTAAGTATGCAGATATGCTTAGATATGTCTATACTAACATATTTTAATGCCCATAGGCCTGCACCTTTTAATAAAGTCCATTTTGTTGGCCTGTGTTATCATAGCCCTTTTCTGACTTCAATTCAATGAGAGGAATGAAATCCACAGACGGTGCGGCCAATTTGTGGCTTGGGTATCCAAAAACAAACATTAAACGCGTCCGAATTTATGGGCATGCAAACCAAATGCATTTAAATGCGACAGCGATAGCTGCCTGCTTTTGTCGCTCATACGGACGATGTCTGTTGTAAACTGAACACGAAGAATACCCTGGTCGCCGCCCTTTTTCCACCCAATTGAAAAAGTAACAGCAAATGCAACTTGTAACTAAAGCATAATAACAATCACCGACAGTAAAACGCACAACTATGACCGCCTGGCGGTCCGCTTTGTGGTTGAATATTCTTATTTCTCCTCACGTAATAAGGCCATTTATTAAATTTCACTAGCTATACACGGAGCGACTTCGTTCGCTTAAAATTAGTTTGGAGTGCGGCTGTCAGTAATATGATTACTTTAAAGCCTCTGGGTAAACACAATTTTTTGAAGATCCTTTAGGAGTGAGAGTAAAAGGGCTACTGGCTAACACTAGAGCAGGCGACATAAAATTTTCCATGAGAGAGGCAATCTTACTGTAGGAGTTGTAGCCTTTTAAACTGAAACGGCAGACTTCATGGTGTTAATGGGATCCTGGCTATAAACACTGTTTAACAGGGTTATGAAGCGCATTATCAACATAAGGTACCGAGTCGACCGATTTATAGAAGACTTCTTAATCATCAAATTAGTTGAGCAATAATTTTATGATACCGATTGCTCTTTAATTTTTCGTTGTCAAAATGTCACGTTCAGATAGGCAATCTAAGCTTTAACATGATATGTTAGAAAAGCAAAGAACCCTTGTTCGGCTTGTGCTACAAATTTCTGGAGGGGGTTTGCTCAAATAGCTCGTAAAAAGTGGGATATACGATTAAGTAAAATTTCAACGTTCGTAATATTAAAATGAAGTCAAAAAAGGATCAAAATGTGTACTAAAGAAGTTTTTATTAAAACAAAAATTTAACCAAAATTTGGAGTTTATGCCCTGCCCTTTTGCCACACCACCGTCAAATTTAAGCTCCGTCTTGTTCCTCTCTCTTTGGGCAAGCTCTATCAGAGAGTTCGTTGCTGGCATGATCATAGCCTTTTTTTTTGCTTCTACCTATACACTTGCTACTGTCATAACAAAGATCTCGCTCATTTTCACAATGAGAATTGTGGCAAAGGAGAGCAAGTGTATTTTTTTGTATAGCCCTCTTCTAATAGTTGTGATTTAAATTTGTCAAATCAAAACAAATACATTTTATAATTTTAATAATATTTAATTGGACTCTTTGGACACTAATTCTTCGATCTAAAATTGAGTACATTTGTTGTGGTTTTTTTCTAACCTTTCTTTGCTTTTAAAAATGCGGTTATAGCTCTTTGACGCAGAGGTCCATATTTTTGTCATTTTATTATTTTTTTTTCTTTGATTTCTACAATTCCATTATACCTTAAAAATTTCGCGTCCTCAAATTGTTGTTTTGCCGCCCTTAACCGCTACTTAAGCCATTTTGCTCAGTTTGAATGCAATCTGGCTCATCAAGCTCTCGATTACAGATTCGACCATGAGCGCAACCAATACTGCGACTATGACCAATTGTTCTACCAACCTGCCACAAACTATTCTGTGCCTTTTACTTTTTGAGCCCCCTTCTCCGCTAATCTTTTCAGATTGTTTAAAAACTGTTGGGTCTCAATGTTGCTCAAAATGACCAACGACCAACAAACCAAGCAGTACTACAGTTTTCTAACAGTACCAGGCGTCCAGTTGCACCCACGGCAGATAACACCAGTTTACAAAAAAAAATTGATGAAATACGCACTTCATGAAACCTTTATTTTCCGGTAAGGTACATCTTTCTGATTAAGAAAAGGGCACTTACAATTTTTTGTATGGTACCAATTTTTTTTAAAGTGTAAAAAACGTTTTTGACGATTTTTTAATTTCTAACTCGAGCTGTGATTAACCGATTGCGGCCATCGAAGTCTCATTTTACAGGTAATAGATTGCCCTCTAACTTTCTTATACACGGTATTGAGTTCCATTCATTAGTTTAGAAGCTACACTTCGTCAAAGTGGAAAAAGTTTGAAAAAATGCAAAAAAGCTGGCATAAATGGCTTCGTTAAAAATACACGCCTAAAAACCGAAATTAGTTTTATAACTTCTACTTAAAGATACATCTTTAAGACAACTAATAAGACCATCAACTCCAAAAACAACTAAGGTTTCTATTTTATATCGATTTTTTACGTTGGGGAAAACGGGTATTACAGCCCTGTTAGAGCCCTGTTGAGCCAGTTAACAGCTGTAAACGGCCAAAAAATTACCGTTTTCGGAAGCTTCAAAAATGCATATCAAATTAATTTGCTGGTGGATTGCAATGATCAATATCTTGTTTTCTTCGTCTAAGAACCTTCTACCAGAGAAAACTATAAAACTAATTTCGGTTTTTAGGCGTGTATTTTTAACGAAGCCATTTATACCAGCATTTTTGCATTTTTTCTACCTTTTTCAACTTTGACAAGTGTAGCTTCTAAACTAATGAATGGAACTCAATGCCGTGTATAAAAAAGTTAGAGTGTATTCTATAACCTGTAAAATGAGTCTCCGATGGACGCAATCAGTTAATCACAGCTCGAGTTAGAAATTAAAAAAGCGTCAAAAACGTTTTTTACACTTTAAAAAAAATTGTTACCATACAAAAAATTGTAAGTGCCCTTTTCTTAATCAGAAAGATGTACCTTACCGGAAAATAAAGGTTTCATGAAGTGCGTATTTCATCAATTTTTTTTTGTAAACTGGTGTAATAAGTGCTGATCAGCATATTCTACATAGTCAATGTCAACGGTTGACTCGATGTCTCGCTGACCGGCCAAGCAGTCAGCACATTCTGCAGTGTCTGCCGACCCAACTACGCTAACTGCTACCATAATCAAAACATACTGACCTACTCCAGAATACAATCCATTCCAATAGTCTTTACATTTGACTTCCGTGTTATCCATGTAGTATATAGGCTTGTACCAACTTCAGAATAAATCAGTTATCATCTCATCTTATAACTCCGTGGTTCTACTTTCTGACCTCCGGGAAGGGACCTCGTAACATACAACAAACAAAAACATCACTATGGACGGCAGTCCATGTAGTGACGAAGCGCACCAGGAGAGTGTGCGAAGGCGACTACTATATATACACGAAGAAATGAAAATCTGCTGTGATAGTCCGATCGTAATGAGTAATACACCAAATTAAAGGTATTGCTCAAACTTAAAGGATTGCATACCAAGACCTCAAGAAAATCAATTGGTTTGGGAGGGAGAGCGGTGAAAGTGTTAAAGTGAAAATTTAGAAATTTGGATCTGTTGGGGCCGGTGGGGATAAATGGCCCCCCGGACTACGTTAGTTGCTACTGAAAATG
>JBAMCJ010007114.1:0-12304 GCA_037075205.1 Drosophila prostipennis
TCATTTAATGAACTCAGCATTGATGGATCATGACATAATAGGGCCGGAAGGTACTTGTAACCCATTAGCAACCTTCGAAACTGATTCATCCGACCAATGACCAACGCTTAGACCGAATAAGTCCGTGCAGTTAGCGGAAAACCATACAGCAAGAGAATTACTCAGAAAAATCAACATTTAAGGTTTGTTGCAGGAATTCCACATATTATAGACATTCCATGTGATCACTTTCTACGAGAGCACAACTTCAGCCCCCACAGTAGTGCTATAAAATTTGTGGCAAGGACGATCGTCCAGCACCAACAAGAAGACATGGAGGACGATTATCAGAAGCTTGAACTTCGGCAGCAGAAGGAAGGATACGACGTATTAATTTATTTGGTAGCTGCGTACTATACAACTCGGTCAAGAGGTGGCCGACATCACGCCTTAATTGAGGGTACCCCTCAATGGGGGGAGAATGTTCGTTCTCAATGTTGGTCAACATTACCAACGTTCGTACTCTGTGTTGGTCAACATGACCAACGACCAACAAATCAAGCCGTAGTCAAGTTGGTAGCTGTACCAGGCGCCCAGTTGCACCCAATGCAGATAATAGGTGCTGATCAGCATATTCTACATAGTCAATGTCAACGGTTGACTCGATGTCTCGCTGACCCACCAAGCAGTCAGCACATTCTGCAGTGTCAGCCGACCCAACTACGCTAACTGCTACCATAATCAAAACATACTGACTTACTCCAGAATAAAACCCATTCCAATAGTCTTTACTTTTGACTTCCGTGTTATCCAAAAAGTATATAAGCTTTTACCAACTTCAGAATAAATCAGTTATCATCTTATTTTATAACTCCGTGGTTCTACTTTCTGACCTCCGGGAAGGGACCTCGTAACATATATTGGTCCACAAGCCACGCTTAGGATCAAACAGGGAGGTATACAATACATGAGTCGATTAACGTATTCGGAAATACCAGACATACTATAAAGTTTAATACTCCAGAAAATTTAATATCAATCTTAAGAGAATATATTCCACCTAATATAAGAATAGGAGTTCATTTTACGTTGGAAGATTTTTATAGGATTCAAAAACCACTTTAAGATAATTTTATAAATACATTTTTATAAACAAAAATATTTGTCTAGGATGTGAAAATTGCGGAATAGAAATCTCTTATCATCACAGAAACGCATTGTAGAGCACCTGGGGGGCTAGATGAGAATTATAGGCAAATATGTAGACTATGTTACTGGCCCAATTTATGCAAAAAACTTAAGGAATTTATAAAAAATTGCACTATCTGTAATCAAAACAAATATAATAGACCCCCGGTGCAAATTCCTACCGGAGGGGCACCTATTCCGAAAAGAGAAGGTGAAAATTTGCAAATCGATATCTATTATGCCCAAAATCTTATATTCATTACTTGTATAGATTCATATTCGAAATTCTTGGTAGTAAAAGAAATTTAAAATAAACTAAATATAGAAAATAAAGTTTCGGAAATTCTGCAACAATTTCCCTTGGCAAAAATCTTGATGATAGACAACGAGCAAAGTTTCTCTTCATCATTCATACACACAAAAAAAAAATTGTCAAAAAGACCCCAATCGCAAAAAATTGTCAATTTTGTCAAGGATATAGGTGTGTGTCTTTGCTAATTGTGTGTATTTGTTGTTGTGAAAGTAACTATTTACTTAGTAGAATTGACTATTTTTTGCAGTTGGGGACTGATTGACAATTATTACAGTTGATTTTACCAAGTTTTTTTTTGTGTGTAGAAAGGGTACACACAAGGTTAACAGAAATTGTTCGCTGCATCAAAGACGAGCTTAATTTAATTGATTATTCTGAAATTATAATTAGAGCGGCTCAAAAATATAATTTAACAAGAGAGAACGCTATAGTCGGGTGGCACGAATATCAGATACCCGTTACTCAGCTAAAGGTAGTGCGAGGGAGATGGAGATAAAACTTTGATCAGGCATAACTTTTTAACGAATGGTCTGATTTGAAAAATTTCTTCTACTTTCGAAGGTATTGATAAACACAACAAAACTTTATTTTTACTTGTCCGAAATATTTAAATTTTTAAAATCGTTTATAGGTATTGTGGGCGTTAGAGGTGGCGTGGCACCTTTTTGAAATAAACTTGCGTTGCGTAGGAACTCCTAGAATCTGCATGCAAAATACCAATCCTCTAGTTTTTATAGTTCCCGAGATCTCAGCGTTCATACGGACGGACAGACGGACAGACGGACAGACAGACAGACGGACATGGCTAGATCGACTCGGCTAGTGATCCTGATCAAGAATATATTTACTTTATGGGGTCGGAAACGCTTCCTTCTAGCTGTTACATACTTCTGCACGAATACAATATACCCTTTTACTCTACGAGTAACGGGAATAATCAGAAATAAATTTTACAACGCGAGTTTTATCAATAAAACTTAAAACTGTTACGGTCCATAGTACTCTACGAGTAACGGGTATAAAAACCCTCCAAGTTCGTGTCTCAAGTCACCGCGAGTCATTCAAGTTCGTGTCCTAAGTCGTCGCGTCATTTTTAGTCCGTTACGTAATCGGAAGCCCACGTGCTTGCGCGGCGAAACGAAAAGTATAACGTGAATCGAGTGAACACAGCCGACAGGACAACCAACAACCAACGAGACGCGAACCCAGCGGGAATACCCCTGTATTCCGGAGAGGATTTGCAAGTGGGGGTTACAGTTCGATGGGGTCTCTGACCCTTTGACTTTCATCGAACAGGTGGAGAGTCGTGCCATGTCCTACGGTATCGAACTGCACCTCATTCCCCGTGCTATGGCGGAACTCTTAGTCGGTAGGGCCGACAAATGGTTCCAGACTAGTCGCCTGCAAGGAGCCGATTGGGCCCAGTTTCGGAGAGAATTTCTGGTATTTTTCTTACCACCATGGTATATGCAACGCCTAGATGACCGGATCCGAGGACGAGAGCAATTGGAGGGGGAGAGGTTTAAGGATTTCATGTTAGACCTACGAGTACTCATGCGACATGCCGGGTACACGGAACAGCAAGAGCTGCACCGACTCTACGAAAACTCCGCCCCGGACCTGCAGATGTACATTCGTCGCCACGAATTTAAGACCATTGGGGACCTGACCCAATTGGCCACGGAACTGAAAGCGGTGAAGCAACGCAGTTTGAACCGAACGAACCAACGGGAAACCGTATCAAGGAATCTCAATCTAGCTCAACGGACTGTGGAGCCGAGTCGGCCGACACAGGTCGAAAACCAAAGCGCCCGTAACAACCCGAGGGAACCAACGCAGGACGGCCTCGACCGGAGCATTGGCCCGGACCGATCATAGACACGCGGAACGCCTGCCGCAATTGCGGCGAGTCGGGACATTTCAGCCGGGAGTGCTGGAATAACTGACAATACTTTTGTTGGGACTGTGGACGGCGCGGAACACGCACGGTGGAGTGCTGTCGACGGCCCCAGTCGGGAAACGGGTCGAGCCGGTGGGGACGAGCACCAGAAACAACCCACAGTAACCGCACCTCTCTTCGGCCGGATAGTGGCCTCGCCGAGCACGGCCACGGAACACGCTCCGTTAACCGAGCCATCACCGAGCACGACCCCGCCGCACAGGCCACCAGCGAACTCTACCCCAACGACTGCCCCGACGTCTGTGTCCCCGACAGCACGCTACACTACGCTGCTGAGGGTGATGAACGCATGGCCCCGGCTAACGGCCGCGTACTAGCTCCCCCGCGCTGGAGCGTCAACACCCCGGACGGGATGCTCACCCAAAGGGTCATCGATACGGCCCGTAGAGCGGATCGCATTACCAGGCGAACTCGGCTACGCATCTGCAAGAAGGATGGAGTTTACTCCGCCACCCTGAAACCCGACGACACCGTCATCATCATTTTTCACCCCCCGCCGAAACCGTAGTTTGCATTACCAGTGGTTGTTCCCTGGTAAATAATAAACCGTAGTTTGCATTATCAGTGGCCATTCCCTGGTAAGCAACTAACCGTAGTTCTGCACTGACAGTGGTTATTCCCTGGCCAGTTACTAACTTTAGCGTGTACTGCCGGCGGGCATCCCAAGTAAGTCCGCTAATCCCAGCGTACGCCACCAGTGGCGTACGTTAAATTTAATTCGAAATTAGGAAATATTAAAAATGATTCATGTCCTAGAGTAGAAGAGAATAAAAAAAATAAAGAACCTATAATTTATTTCCTATAATTTTATCATTATTTTTCGATCGTTCCTATGGCAGCTATATGATATAGTAGTCCGATTTTTTATACGCGTCAAGTTAGGAGAACAACTTTGGAAATTGCAAATTTTTTCCTGTTGAAAATTTGCCGTTATTTATCCGTAAATTATTCGTGAAACAATTAATTTTGCCGCTCAACTATTTTAAAAGTTATAAGATGTTCTGCAAACTTGATATCAAGTTAACAGTACAACTTTTTATACCCGTTACTCGTAGAGTAAAAGGGTATATTGTATTCGTGCAAAAGTATGTAACAGCTAGAAGGAAGAGTTTCCGACCCCATAAAGTATATATATTCTTGACCAGGATCACTAGCGTCGATCTAGCCATGTCCCTCTGTCCGTCTGTCTGTCTGTATGAACCCAAAAACTATACTAAAATGTGTCTGGCGCCCACATTTTTAAAGATTTTGGATAAGTATAAATGCAATTCTGTTGTGTTTAGTTATACCTATCGAAATGTAAAATCGAACCATTCGTTAAAAAGTTATGCCTGATCAAAGTTTATATCTCCATCTCCCTTGCACTCCCTTTAGCCGAGTGACGGGTATTAGATAGTCGGGACAACAACCCGACTATAGCGTTTTCTCTTGTTAAATGTTAATTTTTTCAAAATGTTTTTAAATGGGATTTTGCCGTTATTTATCCGTAAACTATTCGTGAAAGAAAAAATTTAGTTGCTCTTGTTTTAACATTTATTTTTAAAAAAGTCGAGTTGTTCTGCTAAGTCTGCTAAGTAAAACGCGCATGGTAGCAGAGCTCTGCTGACGTCGACGTCAAACGTGTAAAATTCCCGTTAATTCTGCTTCTGCGAGAAACAACATCCACTTTTCAGGTTACAAAGTTAACATTTAAAAAGTTGTACTGTTAACTTCATATCAAGTTAGCAGAACAACAATGTTTTTTTAAAAAATAAATGCTAAAACAAGAGTGACAACATTTTTTCTTTCACGAATAATTTACGGATAAATAATGGCAAAATCCCATATAAAAACATTTTGGAAAATTAACATTAAAGGAGTTGTTCTGCTAACTTGATATCAAGTTAGCAGAACATCTTATAACTTTTAAAATAGTTGAGCGGCAAAATTAATTGTTTCACGAATAATTTACGGATAAATAACGGCCAATTTTCAATAGGAAAAAATTGCAATTTCCAAAGTTGTTCTGCCAACTTGATGCGTATCATTTTGACGATGAAGCCTTAACTCAGATCGGCTAACATATTCACTATTATAAATATCTTACTCCTTGTTCAAACACAGCGAAAGATCAAATTTCTTGTTCTTTGCGCACTGGCTAACGGCGTTCATCGGAATTCACCCGCTAAATGTGGAATTTTTTGTCCTTTCCTTACTATTTCCTTAGCTTACACTAGTTTACAAAATAATATTCTTGGAGAGCTCCAAAGCAATTGATGGCAAACTCTGTTAGTGTTGGACCTCCAAATCACGAAAATACCAGCAATTTTTTTTCGATGGCACAGTTTTTTTAAAGATTTTTTAAAGTTCAAAATGTTAAATATCGGACTTTTTTCGATTTCTTCCAATATCTAGGCACATATCCACCCAATTGGGCCAGTTTTTGTTTAATTTAAAGTCAATAGATCAGAGCTTAACTTTGCCATACAAATCAATATGATTAGATAAGTAATGGCAGCGCAGCAGCTCGACAAAGATGAAAAATGTGTTTTTTGGTCGACTGTAAGTCGGCTGTATATATCGTAAAAACTCGAAATAGATCCGTTGAAAAATCATAATGGGTACAAACTTAAAGTTTACATCCCACCGAATAAAACAAGCCGAGTATGGCTCAAATCAATTGGATTTATGGTGGATTTTTAAAGTTCGGATTTTTCACCTTTTTTTGGTTGACAGAGTCCAAATTTAAGATTTATCATAGGCGGCGACATGTAAAATTTAAAAAAATTCTGGCAGGTTTGTACTGTTTACTTATGTATTTACTTACTCTGGCAAAACATCATTAAATTTTTTTTGGTATCCGAGTTTTTTTCGTCTGTTACTGTGCAACGGTTCTTAACTTAACACACTACGTTCATTTTACTTATAACATGATCTTGTGTGCCGTGGTTGTGAGTTAGCAATGCCTTCGAAGCACTCGCGTTTCATCGGAGCTTGGATAAACTCTAGCTGGGCACATTTATCCATTTTCAGGCTCTTGGTTTTTAAATAAATTTGGTTTCCCTCTGTAAACATTAATTTTGATCCCTCCCTAGACCGTCTGCAAAGTTAAACTTTATATTTTTGCAGACCCTGACGGAGACGTGTGATCGTTGCCCGGCGCGAAAAAAGTGTCGCGGAGAAGTACTTTTGGAGAAGAGGTGGAAGAAATAGCGATATAGTATCGATATTTCTCCAACTCTAGTTTGTAAAGTTACTAAACAGGGGCGTACTTCTAATTTATGAAAGGGAGACCGATTGTTTCATATTTTTCTTTTTAATTACTTAAAAATTTGGGAAATCTGTTTCATGTTACATAAGCTCGCCATTTAAGTTATCGATTTTAAATTTGGGCAGTGTATTAATAGATAAAGAAAACCGTCCACCTCCCTTAAGAAAACACAGAACTTTATTTACTTTACTCATTTATAAAATGTATTCATTAAAACTAAAACTAATAAGTTTATCTTTTGAATTTTGTATGAAGAACATAATAACAATTTGTCTCAATCAATAATAACTGGATTCTTTTCTAACTTCCAAAGAAATGTATTTTCTTTAATTCATTTGACTAAAACCGAGTATCCCCTTTCTCTCAAACTTGACAAATAATGTCATTATTCTACTGGCGTTTTTATCTCTTAGTATACCTAGTTTTATGTAATTAGATGGTAATTTATGAAAAGTATTTGCACTATTGTAATTGGACGTGTCAAAGTAATTAGGGTTTTCCCTAATTAGTTTGTATATATCGTATTCTGAAGAGGTAACAAACAATACATATACAATATTTTTAGTGAGGGACACTTCACTAATAGAAAGTTATAATAGTGTTCATACATCAACCATTTAGAGATTTCAGAAACACACGCACCAATAAACATAGATTTACCCATAATTGATTTCGATTACTGATTCAATTCCTGTAAATTTTTTCCCAAGGATCTTAACCCTATGCATATTGTCTCTTAAAATGCGTCGCTTAAATCCAGCTGATTTCCTACTAGATTTATTATGAGTGACAAAGACAACATAATTTTTATTTTCTGCAGTAGTCATTATTTTTTTAAAGACAACTTGATTCATTAACTTGAAAAAATGGCTTTCAAACTCACTTTGAGCTAGTTTTCTACCGTTTAGATTTAACTCAAAATATGGCTTCAACCAGCAAGATTGTACTCGATGTATTTTTGTTAAAATCAGACCGTGCTCTAAGCCAGACCGTGTTTTAAATGAATAATGTAATTTGATTTATCTGTCACACCGTCAAATATTATTGAATGTTTGTCATCTTCGGGAATTTGGTTTTCAGAGATTTAAGATCTATATTGAAGTACTTCAAGCATATACCCTAAATTACCGTTTGGAGATATATTTCGAACATCGACAACTGCAATTTGACTACTATTCAAAAACTCACATTTTGAAAACGGCAAGGGCTGGCACATTGCCCAATCATATAAACCTTCAGCCTCCAAGTGGGCCAAAAAATGTAAACGCTTTTTGGGATCAAAATGTTCCATATACTCATTATTAGCAATTGATAATATTGGTGTGAATTGAACAAAACTTCCACGCATAGCTCGTTTAAAAAATGTTTATCGGTATTTATTGGTAAGTTTCAGCATGGCATCCCAAGACATTGATGACGCATCATTATATTTAATTGGGTCTAACTTAAATATTTTTAAGCAAAAACTACTGAATTGTTCAAAAACATCTGCCAAAATTAGTGTATTACTCTTCATATATAGTTCCAAAAATTCGCTTATACTCCTGCATTTATACGTGTTCCAAATTTATTGGGCACAATTATAGTCTTCAACAGAGAATTTCTCTTGACTTGATGAGTTTATATCCAAATTTGAGTTGTGTGAACAAACTAAAAAGAAATAAAATACTTTACAGTGAAACAAATAATATTTCAAAACAATATTTAAAAACAAAAAAACAAAACAAATCAAAATGAATAAGTATTGTGATAAGTGCAATATTACCCTGTCGGCTAACATTTCGTGGAGTCATCATCTGCGAACGGAGCAGCATAAAAGAAATGTTCTAGAGCCAGTGGATTCTAAAATTAAAAAAATCAGATCTGGATTCCGAGGAAGGATTATTCACTATCTATATGAAAATACTAGTAATAATGTGATTTATCCAACACGATTTATGGAGGAAGCAGGAGAAGCTTTTCTCCCTCATTGTTATCTCATTGTAATCCATTGTTGGAGAGTTATGGATCAGTAAAAATTAACTTTGAACTTTTTGGGAAATATGTGCTCTTGAAGGAAGAAGTGGAATGTGAAGAAATAAAGTCATTTCAAAGTAAAATGACAATAATCACTGCCAACTCCAATATAGAAACTGAATATAAGGGGCATATGGAGAAAATTTTGGTGAGGATGGAGGAATTCCAAGAAAGGGGTAGTGGATGGACATTGATTCATCTCATTCGATTGGAAATGAATATCAATCAATATTCACCTTTAAGAGGATCATCCTATATTAAACTACCCTCTTGGTTAAAAAATAAAAATGCAATACTAAATGTTAAAAACCTGAACGATGAATATTGTTTTAAGTGGACCTTAATCGCTGCATTAAGCAACCTTAATAAAAATGCAGGCAGGTGCACGAGTTATAAAGTCAATATATATGATGATCTCATTCAAGTCAATGTGATCACATTAAATTTCAGTGGATTGGAATTTCCACTTAAACCGTCAGACATCAAAAAATTTATAGAGAAAAATAAAGAAATAAATATAACACTTTTTGGATTCGACGATGGAGCTATTTTTGGACCTATATACTGTAACCCAGACGTGAGGAAAAATTCCATAAGTATGCTGCTAGTGGAGGAAGGATGCAAAGCACATTATACTTGGATAAAAAACCTATCAAAGTAAGTAGTTTTATAATATCATTATTATTATTTGTATTATTATTTTTTGTTTGTGTTTTTGTTTTAAATTTTATAATATTTATATGTTTTCATATTTTAAAAAAAATTGTTTTTTTTTGTTTTTGAAATCTTTATTTTAGTTTGGTTTCCTCGCAAGTTTCGAGAGATAAAGGAATGAAATGGTTCTGTCAAATTTGTTTAAATTATTCATTGAGTGAAGATGCTGCCAACCGACACTCTGAAGTCTGTGGTAAAAAGGTATCACGTCTACCAAACCCGAGGGATGCAACTTTAAAATATGTGAATATTCAAAAGGAAGTGATGATACCATTCACAGTATACGCTGATTTTGAATGCATCCTTCAACCTATTAATAAAAATGAAACATTAAATTTAAATATAGTAAATATTCATAAGCCTATTTCATATGCATACTATATAAAGTGTGCACATGATAATAGTTTAGATAAGTTTGTTTTAGAAACTAAATTAAACTCAGGAATGAATTCCCTCCTATCTCTTATAGAAAATTTAACACTTATATTTGAGAATCATATTTCTAAAAATGTACCTATACTTATATCTGATGTTGAAGAAGAAGATTTTAAAAAATCAATTAATTGTCATATATGCAACTCTCCTCTTTTATTAGATAGAGTTAGGGATCACTGTCACTTCACAGGAAAATTTAGGGGTGCAGCACATAATGCGTGCAATTTAAAATATAAAGTCCCAAAATTTATTCTTGTTTTCTTCCATAATTTCACTAGGTATGATTGTCATTTATTTATAAAAGATTTGGCTCTCATACCTGGTGAAATAAAGGTAATTCCATTAAATAAGGAACAATATATTTCAATATCAAAAATTATAACTATTAGTAATGGTGAAAACTTTGAAATCCGTTTTCTAGATTCGTTTCGTTTTATGCCTTCTGCATTAGATACATTAGCTTTAAACCTGGATAGTGAACAAATGCATATTACAAAATAATTTTTCCCAAATGAAAATCAGTTTAACCTTATGCGAAGAAAGGGTGTATTTCCTTATGAATATTTAGATTCAGTTGAGAAATTTAAAGAAAGTATATTACCTCCTAGAGAAGCTTTCTATAGTTCCTTAACTGAAAATGAATGTTCAAACGAAAATTACACTCACGCACAAGAGGTATGGAATGAGTTTTCATGTAAGAACTTAAAAGATCATTTAGAGTTATATTTGAAAACAGATGTTTTATTAATGGCTGATGTCTTCGAAAACTTCCGAAGACTTTGTATTAAAATTTATTCACTTGATCCAGCACATTTTTTCACAACACCAGGTTTATCATGGGAAGCTATGTTGAAATGTACTAAAATTGAATTAGATTTATTAACTGATATAGATCAATATAAATTTATTCAAAGTGGTATTCGAGGTGGTTTAGTACAATGTACATGTAGATATGCTAAAGCAAATAATAAATATGTTGATAATTTTGATAGTACTCAAAAATCATCATATTTAATTTATTTGGATGCAAATTATTTATATGGTTGGGCTATGTCACAATCTTTACCATATGGAGGTTTTGAATGGGTTTCAAGGGAATCGCTTGATAGTATTAATATTTCAGAGATTGGAGATTATAGTGAATATGGATACATTTTTGAGGTAGATTTAAAATATCCTTATAAATTACATGACAAACACAATGATCTTCCATTTTGTTGCAATAACATTTGAAACACAGGGCGGCAACACTACTACTATTTTGTCCGCAGTTGTATACTTTTATGTATTTTGACTATGTTCTAATGGTCCGATTTAAAAATTTCTGCATTTCGATAAGTATGGGCTTAAAGATACAAGATGCTGTATCTTCTCAAAAATCTTTGAACATGGGGCGAACCAAACACATTAGTATCGTTTGTGGGAGGGAGCCGTCCTCTGAAAGCTTCGGAAATGTGTTGGTAATCCCAATTTCTAGCATTTTTCGTACTTTCCGAGGTCTTTTGCTGAGCATCCTTGCGTCGGGGACACGGACATGGCTAGATCGACTCGGCTAATGATCCTGATCAAGAATATATATACTTTATAGGGTCGGAAAAGCTTCCTTCTAGCTGTTACATACTTTTGCACGAATACAATATACCCTTTTACTCTACGAGTAACGGGTATAATTAAATAAAAAATTAATTGCTGATTTAAGGGATAAAGAAAAATATATTATTCATTATAAAAATCTTCAACAGTGTATAGAAAATGGTTTAATTCTAAAAAAATCCATAGAGGTCTTCGTTTCTTTCAGAAGCCTTGGTTAAAAGCATACATTGACTTGAATACATTTCATAGATCTAATGCAAAAAATGCATTTGAAAAAGATTTTTTTAAACTTTTAAATAATGCTGTCTATGGAAAAACCATGGAAAATGTTGATAAAATAGTAGATGCAAAGTTAATTACAGAATGGGAAAGTGGCTTCACCATTAGACTCTGCTGGTCCTAAAAGACAATGTGCTAGATATCTTATTTCAAAGTCCAACTTCCATAGCGTAAAACAGTTTTCAGAAAACTTCTTTGCTTTTCAAATGAAAAGGCTAGATGTGTTATACAATAAACCTGTATATTTAGGTTTTGTTGTATTAGATTTATCAAAATGGAAAATGTATGATTTTCATTATAATTATATAAAACCCAAATACAATGAAAATGTGCAATTAAATTATATGGATACAGATTCTTTTATATACACAATTAATACTGATGATTTTTATAAAGATATTCAGAATGATATTGAGATGAAGTTTGATACATCAGATTATTCTGATGAATTACACAGGTACACAGCCAAAAAATTCCACGAACCATTTCAAGTTTTCCATGATATTTGGGTGCTCCTATAAAAGTCCCATACAAAATTATTTTCCATCACCTACAGGTTCCGCGGTATAGCTTAGAA
>JBAMCJ010007116.1:0-330931 GCA_037075205.1 Drosophila prostipennis
CTCAAAATCTGTAGCAAAGTTGCAGAGTTGGATTTCAATGGTCTCAAGTGCTCGTGGAGACTGCGTTTCTTCTTGGAAGAATTCGGAATCGCTATTGGCATTCTTGGCAGATCCAGCTATTGAAATATTTCTAGAATCCCTTCGGTTCTTCTACGCTTGTCCTTAACCAACTGTTGGGGTCTATTTAGACTTGGAAATGAGCCTGGCTTAAGTTTGGTTGGGTTCTTCCGGGAAAATCCTAGTTCGTACTGCATATCTCGCTCGAAATCACCGGGTGCAAAGTGCTCATTGCAAATACAAGCCGTTTTAAAAAGAGGCACTCATAATTTGTTTACTTTTCTAACAGTTCTTGTTAAATAATACCTGTGGCGGAATTAATATTATTCCGCTGACAGAAATCGATCCATTTCTGGAGGAGTTCCTTTCTTTGGGGAAGTGAAAGTATCGCCATTTGTTTCTATTGGAATTGCGATTATTATTTCCGCAATTTTTCACTGCACAGCGCATTTAAATAATTTGTTTTTAGAAGTTAGATTCCAAATAAACAATCAGCTGATTTTAGGCTGCAAAACTGTATTAGGTGTCACGGCTACATTGGTTTGAAACTTGGCCGTGTATACGTATCCACGCTTATTAATCAGCTGTTTTCCGATCAGCTGTTTTGATTTCCATCATAAGTTTTTGTTATTATGTTGAAAAGTAGTAATATAAATAGGTAAGTTTAAAAAAACACTATTTAATTGATCTATAATGCATAAAATCCGCGATCTTAGTGTTCTCAATGAGCTGCCTGACCAGACAGCTCAATCCTCCCACAATGGAAACCCAAAACAAGATGCGGAAACCTGTTGCTCCTCCAAGGACCAGGATGTTGCGGGCAGTCTGGCCGCTTTGCAGTTGTCCGCTGGCGTCCTGCAAATATGGAGCCTCCACTGGGACATGTGCGTTCCCAGCTCAGGGAATTAATGTAAGTATTTGCTTCAGAATCCAAGATCACAACGTGAACATGGAACCTCATTTCAGAGGAAGGCAGAACAAAATATACATCGATTTGTCCAAGGAGAAATACAAACTGACTGCAGCGAAGTTGCTAGACTGAATGACATGGTAAGTGTAAAGAAGGATTTCTATACTTTATCAACATTATTTTAAGATATTATTATCAGATCATATTCATAAAACTTTCTCTCGGTCTTAACGAAGTATCGTATTTTCCAACTCTTTAAATTCCCATTTGATCGTGCATTCTTATTCTTCTAAAAAAAATCTTTATCTTTCCCTACTTATTATTATTAAGTCAAAAATTGTTTATTTTGTAAAAGTCTTCAAAAAAACCATTACATTTTATTTAAATATTTGGGAATTAAAGTAAACCATTTATTTGGTTAATCGTTTTACCTCAATTTTTGTAAAAACAAAATACATTATTCAAATATCGAGATTGATCAGAACCAAAACTGTCGAAATACATTTCCAAGGTGCTGCTAAAGCTTTTTAGACATCAGTTTAATGACTAGGTTGCAATCAATCTTTTAGACCAATTGGGGCCATTTTATAAGGCACAATGTTATGAGAAAGCTCAGCTAATTAAGTTGGTCAAAATCTTATCAGTAGTAATTCAGTGATCACAATCTAATCTAGGTACAAACGCGAACAAAGAAACTTGACATTATAAAATACAAAGTAACTGGCTCAATTACCTTTTCCTCTTATGCAGATGAGCGATGTTAAGCGGTACAAAGAAAACTAACAAAGATCAAGAAGGAAATGCAGGGCGTCTACCAGCGCACCAAAGAATTGAAGGTGAGAAATGATTTAAGAAAAAACCCATAATAAAGCAGTAAAGGAAGTAATCAAAAATTAAAAACGGTGTTGATTAAGATGTTTATTAACTTTGAATTGCTGATTACAGAAACGCGCCGCAAACGTGGCGGCCTGCAAGCAGCGCGACTACCAGCGCAAACTCGAGAAGCAACAGCACGAGGAGTCACTCATCGGCAGCCAGTAAAACCAGGTGGATCTCGGATTTTACAAGTTGCACACCCGTTAAGGCGCATTTACATTGGGATTCCCGTTAACAACTAGCTAGCAACTTAACACAGATAACAGTTGAACAAAAGTTTAACCATTTGGATACATAATAATTATAATTGTATATGTTATAAGAACTGGCTACCGTATAAATCGAAAAACATTATTGTATATTGTGTATAGTTAAGTAAATACTTGAGAGATTTCGCAGAAAAAAAGAGCTACATGCACCCGGAGTAAGGGAAGCCAATGACTACGATACATTTAGCTACAAATATTATTTATAAATATACAAATTTGTTAAACATTAAGATGGTGTGGAGAAACAATAGTTGAACAATCACAGCGCCAAGGCAGCGGCTTATTTAAACTTAGATTCACGGTAAACATTGTTTGTAACTACTATAACATGCAAACAAACAGCTGCGCTTGAAATTCTACAAATAATTAAGTTCTCACATTGGTTTCATTTCAAAGGTAAATGAGGAGGGGTCTCGCTTACGCGACATGCACGTAGGTGGCGATCTGTGGGAGTGTGGGGTCACTAAGATAAGTTACTACTTAATTAAAGCACGTTTACAAAACAGGTAGTACATCGATTCAACATGCAGCTTCGAGAGTAGAAAGATGTTCGAGTGGAGCATTCAGTTGAACAGTGGAAGCGTGGCCTCTTGTTGTCGCTGTTGCTGGTTCGTTGGTGATTGGTGTTGTGGGTGGTGATGCGGTCAAAACAAACATCGTTTAGCTAACTCTACTATACTCCTGATCATTCAGCATGTGCATTGCATCTGTCGGTGCGAAATACTTGACAGTGCCTAAAAATATTCAGAAAAGTTAGTGGAACGTTTATAAATATTTTTTAAATTAATAAAATAAATTTAAAAATGTAGGTTATATAATAGGGGAGTTATTTTTAAAGTTCGTTTATTTCCCTCGTAAATAAACGTATTTTATTTATTTAATGTTTTGGTATTAAATAATAAATAGTAGTCTAAATAGTAGTTTCTCCGATTCTTCAGAGAATATGAACAGTCATTTTATTTTTTCAATTTCAGTTCACATACATATAAATTGAAAAAAATATGATAAGATTATCATCGATTGATTCATATATTACAAAACTTACTTAATCTGGCTATAGTGTTTTAAATTCATTTTGAGCCTTTATGTCTGTTATCAGACGAAATTCGTCAAACAGTAAAAAATAAAATCAATGGCAGAGCTTACAAAGATGGTGGTTCACAAGTTAAATTAATATCGATTAATAGCTTCTTGGCATTTTAAGCACATTTGCCAAATAGGGATTTTACTATATACACTGCATTTTAAAGGGTTAATACTTCAGGAATCTAGCCTTTTAGTAAAATTATCCCATTTATACAGAGATAAAAAAGGATGAATGGGATCTTGGTCAGCATCAAGTCAAGTCGACTTCGCGGAACCCGTCACCGTCTTTATTGTCAGTATTTTTAGGCTTGTCCGTCTCCACGGATGCAGAGGCTGAGGCTGAGGCAGTGGCGGTGGCAGTAGAGACCATACCCTTACCATTTTCGTCGATGTTTCTATTACGCTGCAGGTACAGTTGAAGGGACACGTGGATCACGAAAATAATGAAGGCGCCTATTCCAAAGATCTCAAAAGTGGTACGTGCTGAAACCGATTCAAAGAGCTGTCCGCCAATCAGGCTGCCCATGGAGACACCAACGCCCTCAAAAATCGCACCAACCAGACTCTGTTATGGGAAAAAGACAGTTATCCATTGTATTCACTCCTCAAACTCATCGAACCCACCTGCATCGTTGCATCCGTTCCCGGCGGTGCCACAATACTTGCATATGAGGCCATTGTGGCGTAAAACAGCCCAAAGGTCACGCCGTTCAACAGTTCGATGGGCAGGATGTACCAGGGATTCTGCAGCATCGAGTACAGAATAAATCGCACTCCAAAACCAAAGAGCACCAGACTCATGGCGTTTACGTGTCCGATCTTCTTCAAAATCCATCCGGAGAGGAAAAAGAACGGCAGCTCGCCGCCAAAGCACTGGATGCCCATGACCAAGCCTTCCAGGGTCTTAATCGAGCTGTCACACCCCTCGAACGCCTTGTCCAGCTGCTCCAGGTAGATGAACAGGAAGTTCCAGATCAGCGCCGTTCCAAGTCCAATTGCAACGCACCACAAGAAGAAGATGACGCAGCGAACCGAGAGGAACATCTGACCCACGTCCTTCACAATGTTCGACGACAAGTGTGTTGGCGTGTGCTGGAAATATAACGTTTTTGGTTGTTAAAAATTAGATTGGACTCCGTCTGTGACCTACTCACCCTCAGCTTGGAGGAGGCGAACACATCGAATCCCATGATAAGCAAAGCCATCCAAAATACAGCCGTGTAGTTCTTGTCCACCTCACCCAAGGACATGTGATCAACAAGGAGACCGGCCAGCAGGGCAAAAACTCCCCAACCCAGGGAGCCGCACAGGCGCTGTTTGCCATACAGGTGATGACGATCCCCGAGGATGCCAAAGCAGATGGCATCACCTATGCTGACCACCACCGCCATGCCGATCCAGCTGAAGATGAGCAGGCCGAAGAACAACCAGAACTGCGGCATGCCCATGGCACTGCTGGTGTTGATCACAGCACTCTCCGCCAGCTGCTCCTTGAGGTAATCCTCTTGGCAGTCCATGGTGCAATTGGACTTGAAGTACTCCTTGTCCGTTGGACAATATAGCGTGACATTTTGGCCCGCAACTTGACCCTGATCATGGGGCACCATGAAGAACATGCAGCTATTATCGTTCTCAATCCTTCCCATGTTGACGCTGGTCCCGAATTCCAGCCGGCTGTTAGTGCGGTTGGCGGCACAATCGGCCGTCTTGTTCTGCAACCAATCCTGGCACACAATGTCCCACATGAAGGGCTGGGCCTCGCAGTTCATATGGCAGTTCAGTGTCCGATTTCCGTAGTACTTCTCAATATTCCGCTCGACGCACTCGCCGTACTCGGAGCAGAATCTCACGTCGGAGACACCCTGGTGGCAGTGAAACTCCACTTTGGGCAGCGGCTTCTCCATTCCCGGCACGAACATTATAAGGAAGAAGGCGATGCCCGTGAGCACCTGGCCACCCAGGAAGAGCGATCGATGGCGATGGTACCTTCAGATATGTGAAGAAATTCGATTATTATTATTGGCATATTTAAGAGAATTAGTTTAAGATAATATTTCAAGTTCGTGGACACATAAATATTGTATTAAATATAATGCGTATGCTATCTAATCTAGATGTTAATCAGCGACAAACATTGACCACTCAATAAGAAGTATTAGAACAAATAAAACAGATACTTTTCAATAATTGATATAATCGTAAACTAATCTCAACTATGTAATTAAATAACTCAAATAGAGCAATGATAATGTTATTAGGTAAATATCCAAATGGTTTTTAACAAACTGATATGATAATCTAAATATTTCTTATCTTCATTTGTTACATTTTTGATTGAAAATAAATTGGAATATGTATGTAAAGTTTTTATTTATCAGTCATTGGAATTGTTATCATAAATGTAAGAAAATTAGGTGTTTCTATTTACGTAAAAGAGGGAGGATAAGATATAGTGCAGCATTAACTATGATAGATAGATTAGTTAGATCGTCTTACCGGTCTGCAATGTAACCGAATAGGGGCTTCGCCAGCATTCCGATGATGGGCAGGATCGTGTACATGGTTCCCACAACGGCGGGGGAGTATCCAAGCTGCCCGGCCAGAGTTGGCATAAAGGGGACGACGGGAGCGGTGCCTAGATAATAAAGCAGAAAAACACTAGATTATCTTATAGACGCGTTAGTGCTGATGGGTTGATGAGTGAGTGGGTGGAGATATGCATATGGGCAGTTAAATATGATATTCAGCACATTCGTCTACTGGTGGGTGTTTCTCCCTCGCCGATAAGCAAAGTCAACCGTAAACAAGTGGAATTAGATATCGTCGACTCGTTTCGGAGTAGAACTTAATGTTAATTGAATTAAAAGTAAGAGTAAGCTTTAATTGCTGAAAGTGGCATGGCTGTCGGCACGTCTTAACATTTGATGAGTTTCGGGGAGCGGCAGTTCAGTGGGCCAGTGGACTGTCAGTAAATCTTGTTTCTTAACCTTTGCCCACTTTTGACAATTGGATTGCGCTGTGTTTCTGGTTCGTCATTTTGAAAAAGTTTTAGTCATGGTATAAGCAACTTTGGGAAGGCCTTATCTCACGTCTGTGTTTGCATCTCTAAGAATACTCTGCTTTATAACATTATTACCCTCCCGATAAAGGTAGTCGGTAGACAAAGTACAAAGAAATATTACCAAAAAAATTCTTTACTTTCTGTTTTTTTTTAGATTTTTCCAAATAATAATACGATTTCTTTAGCATTCCAATTAACATAAATTCACAGAAGAAATCTAAGCAAATTTCTGCTTATCTGAGTTAACAAGAATTGAAATGTGATTCATTTTTGGCAATTAAGGTCAGATTTAAAATTGAAAAATGCTGTTCCCATGCGGCTTTAACTCGAATAAAGTGTTCAATTATTAGACCCCAGACATTAGTGTTCAGAATTTTCCATTCCCAATATAAAGCCATAAAAATGTTAAATTAATTGATCTGATTCCCTATAAAAATTCTTCTTGATTCGTAAGTGTTGATTAAATTAGACACGAGCAATATAGGTGTTCTTATCAAGCATATTTCTTGCTGGGGATTACAAAATACTAAGATTTGAATTTCAAATCTGTTACTAGGTTTACTGGATCTTTAGTGCAATACTCATATACCAATGTTTTATGTTATGTTCTTAAAAATACTATATATTTTTTCAAACTACTGTACTAGTTCCAAGTTCTTAATTAAAAATCAAGGGTTTAGTTAATTACATGTAAAGCTAATGAAATTGCTGTGATACTCCATTTGAAACCCATCAAAGTGCTGCCTCATTCGATGGGAATTGTAACCCCAATCGGCCTGCATTAGCTTATCGCCTGTCCATTAGACAATGGTTTCTATTCCGGGTGATTGTTCTTATCTCCGAACATGGGTGCAAGTGTTCTACATATGTGACGAAATCGAAGCTTTATAGACATCAGAAGTTCGCCATCGCAGCAAAACATTTAACCCCCAGCACGTGCGTGCCTCGAAAAACGGGAGAGCCTTATCGGCTGATGTAAGCGATGCGCGGTACTCAAACTAATGGGTTTTGCGGGTGGGTTTTCGGGGGGTGTTGCTTACCGGCATTGAAGAGAAAGTAGTGCGCCTTCATGGGCAGCAGCTCCTTATCGATGGTGGCCTTCATTTTGCCGTAATTGCGTTGACCCGCGGCACAAAGATCAATACCGAATGGCGTTATATAGGTGCTAAATTAGCGCGTTCTCCAGTTCATTCACAAAAAATGCGAGGGCAGGCAGAAAAAGCATGTGCCTCTCACACACACAGGGGCAAGTTCGAATGCATGCAGGTGTTGTTTATGTGTTTGTACCCGGGATCACGTTTCTCCGCCAATTGGAATCCGCTGCATCGGGCGATATTTTGCTGTTTTAAGAATTCACACTTTCCGTTCGTCGCCTAAATAGAACGCCTGGGAACTCGTCGCATGTTTAGCTTAAAGTAAAACGCACAATCCGCAGAAATCGAGGGTTTCCGACTAGGCGGACTTCCAAAACACGACTGATGGGAGCCGCTGGCTGCTCGAGCCGAGTGTCAACATGTTTGCTTGCGCTCGCCCTCGTTTGTTTACGAATCCGCCTTATCTACGGCACACCAATTAATATAAGCTGAATACGCCCACCGACGAGCATGAAGAGGCGCCCGGCAGGTTGGTTTTATTAGCAACACTAAAGTAAACTTAAAAATAAACCTAAAATTGCAAACACAGCTGATTGGACAGTCTAGGGATGGGAGTTGGCGAAACTAGAGATGGCACACGCGACTCACGAGCTTTCGCGCAATAATTTAAAATAAATAAATATCATTATAATTTATTTAATATTTAAATTAATAGAATAAATATAAATAAATAATATTTATTAATGAAAATATACTAATTTTAAATATCTGAAGATGTAGTAATTCTAACTAATCTAAAGCAACAATAATCTTCATAAAATAAATGTAGAAAACACTTAAATAGGTCAAAATTTGTATACCTTTTTGAAAAACATTTTATGGTAAATCATCGTAGTTTTTAACAATAAATAAACAATGGATAACTTCCTGAAATTTTCCTAAAAACCGTGAATACTAAACCCATAACACTTAGAATTGGTAATATAAGCAAAACCTATACTTCAGACTCAGAGGGAACAAAAACGATTAGCATTTTGCTTATGCACATTTATATACGCATTTCATTTGTACAATTCTCTCGAACTAGTGGGTAACTTATAATTACAATGACTCTATGCTTGAGATGGGGAACTCGGGGAAAACGTGGCTAATTGCAAGAGCCCTTATTCGAATATGTGGCTGTAGTGCTGCTGATATACGTGAATGTAGTTCTCCTTCTCCTGCGGCGTCATCTGCGCTATCAGGTTGTCGTCCAGTTGGTCGAGCGGATGGGGTCGTCCTGCCACCAGCACCGTGGGCACATCGTCGTCATCCTCAGCGGAGTCCGAGTTGATATAATTGTCGAAATCGACATCTGCTGTAAATATAAATAAAGTGGTTAAATAAATAAATAAGTAAGTAAATTATGATTATTCTATGGCTATAATTTCCATTAATAGGTAAATCAATTGTAGATCCTTACGAATCTTGGCATTGTCGATGTCCTTCTCGTCGTCGCTCGAATCGCTGGAGTTGGCGTTCGAGGAGCCCACGCGAATGCCCTTCATGTGCGGCTCCTTCTGGCCCGGCTGCTTCTCGTGCTGCAGCAGCACGGACATTATGTCCTCGTTCTCCTTGCGGTTGCGATGTCCGGATCCGCTGGCCGTCTGCACCGCATCGGCCGCGCCATCGGCAGCATCCGTGTCGGTTATCACAGTGCTCTCGGTCATCCAGATGGGTCGCGACTTGCGCTCGATCACGGCATCCGAGGTGTCGTCGCCGCCAATGGTGACGTCCACGCGGGTTTCCTCGACGGCGAAGCCCTGGTTTCTCGTCGCCTCTCCCGACCACGCCAGGCCGTCCGGTCGCATGGCATTCGGCTTGTTCAGGCCTCGAATGGTATCGATGTCCACGGGTTCCGGTTCGAGCACCTCCGGCGCCAGCTTGATGCCCTCCACCTCCCTGAGCAGGTCGTACAGCGGCTGGAGCTGCTCGTTGAAGTGGGCCAGCAGCAGGCGCGAGTCCTTCTTGGGCATGGCGGCGCTGTCCTCCTCCACGGAGCTGCCGCAGAAGGTGCAGCGGAACTCCAGGGTGGCCATGTCGAAGAGCTGGTCGGCCTCGAGATCCGTGAAGGTCTTCGAACACGTGGAGCACTTGAAGCTCGCCCGGCTGGTGGCGTCCCGCTCCTCCGTCTCCATGCGCTTGCGCATCAGGTCCAGTTTGTACTTGACCACGTTCACAAAGGTCTTGTAGTTGATGAAGTAGTAGTTCACCTTCTGGGCCTTGCCATCCGGCCCCGTTTCCATCTTCAGCCGGATCTGGATGAACTTGTCGGTGCGCAGCGTGGTGATCCTGGCCCTCAGCTGCTTCTTCTCGAAGCGCAGCAGCTCGCCAATGTCGTCCTCCTTCATGCAGGGATTCCGCACCAGCATGTCGATGATGAGGGCGTCCTCCAGGGAGTAGAATCCGCGCACCACGAGGCGGGCGAGCTGCTTCAGGCTGCTGGGCACCTCGGTCACGTAGCGCTCCTCCGTTTTCGCGGGAGCCGCGTTCGAGGACGCCGCCGACGTCGACGACATCGTGGGCTTATCTGGTGGATCGGCAGTGTATATGGGTTTAGTGGCCTTTTGGTTCGGGGGCTCCCACGCCACTCACCAGTCTCTCGGATCCGGAACTCCGGGAGCAGAGCTCGTTTGGGTTATTCGCTGATTGCAGTGGGTCCGGGGATCCTCATGGGTCGACCGGCAGTCATCTGCTCCCTATTCCGGCGTATTTAACCTGCTTTTCCAGGGCAAAAATAAAAATTTCCGCCGCCAAGTAAAGGTGAAGAAACATCAGTGTTGCCAGATGAACATTTGGCTTTCCCCCTAAAAAATCTCAAAAAGTCGTAATTTCCTCTTCTTCGATTTCTTCAGCTATACCATTGTGAATAAATAGGTGGAGAACGTAGCTAAAACTTAGCGATTTCTTAAACCCTTGTTGGGTTGGCATGACTTACGGCATTGCCACATCAAATATTTTAAAATTCAAATTTCAACTCTGGCTGTTAGAAATATAAACATACCCTGTTAAAATTTTGGGTGATAAAACCCCTATTTAAAACCATTTTGAATGGCATTGAAAAAGTACAACTCAATATTACTCCGAGGTTTTGTCCTAATGTCAAAGAAAATACATATATCTAAGAGATTTTAAAGTGAAACTATAATACAAATATTACAAAAACAAGAAAATATTTTTTTTATTTAATATTTAAGATGTTTTATGAATGTTAGCTGAATATGAATGCACTTTATTTCCATATTTGCGCACTGTTTTTACTGAGAGCTTTGCATATGAGCGGTGTTGGCTTTCAAATGGTTTTGGCCGCACAAAACAAATAAGTGAAAATAATCCAACAAGTCGCTTTTTCGCCGCCTTTGTTTATCCGGTCGAAGTGCTTAATATTTCATGCTCCGCTGTCTAGGGTCGTCTATTTTTTAATGCGAACTTCGCCTTACGTTCGAGTGCATTCCGGTGTAATCCCCCAGAACGACGTTCGCCCACACGAAAAAAACCCTTGGCTACACAAACAAAGCAGCCACCGCGGGGGTGGACTTTTCAGAGGTCAGAGGTTGGGGGTGCAGACGTCCCCTTGCGTGCTTATTTGGCTGCCAACACACTTCTGTTGTCCTCGATGAATGTCATGGATATAATTGGGCACACAATGCGAAGTCCGAATCAGCTGCTCCATGTTTACAAACGAAAATTCAGAAGACTGAATAGAGGGTAATTTAATCGATGCAGAATAGGAATTTAACAAATACCTAAATTTTCAACATTTTTAAAAATATTTTTGAATTTTTTAGCAATTCACAGGAAATTTTTCATATTTCGTTTTAAATCCAAATAAAAAGAATTTTCCGAAATATGTGGTGGTTAAAAATTACTCATATTTAACTATTTGGAGCTTTAATACTTATATATTGCGAGAGGGAAAACAAAAAGACTCTTTAAAATTGGTCTTACGAGTTGAAAATTAGTTTTTAGTTCTACAAAAATAAAAACTTTTTATAAAATTTAAATTTCCTAATTAGTTTTAAAAAAAAATTTAGCATACCACTTTTATATTATAATATTAAGTGAGTTAATGGACATCATTGAAATACTAGTTTCGGTATTAACTGTTTACAGTGCCTACTGCTGCACGTGAACACCCACGGGCGATCAGCCCGAGGAGCTGGCCGCATTCCTCGGAAAAGCGCAGGTTTTCCGGAGGACGTTTCACCCCCAGAAACTCCACCTGAGCTTGTTTACCTTGCATCGGGGTGCAGGGCGCAGACGCAGCGAGAAAGTGGACAGAGGAGTAGGCCAAAAATGTAAGGATGCTTTTCCGAGAACCCACTGATTAAGCCCCCAGCGGACTACGTCCATGGGAAAAGCTTTTCCGCGAGAGAAGCGGAGAGAGAGAGGCCAATGCGCAGGCTCCTGCTCTTTCGTTGCGGGGAAAACAGAAACAGGCTTTCCCACTTTCGCTGGTGGCATCCGCCTGCAGTTCGAATTTTGAGTCGTGCGCGCTAACGCTCGTTTTCCTCGCTTTTCCGCTCGACAATTTTCCAACGGCGGCCACAACAATTACAGGCGACAAAAGCGTGCAGAGACTTTTTTTTGTTTTCGAACGTTTTACTGCAATTTCCTTCTTCGTCTGCGAGACGGTGGACTTTTTTGCGGCTTTGGTTTTCCCGTTCGCGTGTGTTTTCTTCGGTGTTTCTGTGTGTTTTCCGCTGCGAATACGGGACCTTAAGGAAACGGGCGATAAAAACACAAAGGGAAATTGGGAAAACGCGGCGTCGCAACTTTTGCCAAATTGATTTTTATTGTGTGAGACGCAGAGTTCAAGCATTATATAAAGAATCGAGAAAGGAAAAGGTTGGTTTATTAAGCAACCAAAAAATTTAAAAATTTTATACAGAAAATGGTAAATTATTTATATCATTTGATGCATTTTTTGTTGTTGGTGGCCAGTTTCACCCTCTGTAGAAGCTCACCCTCGAAAAATAGAGAGCCGGTCGCTAACCGCCCCCAGGGGGTGGCGCCACCCCCTCGCCCACCGCCCACTCGTCTGTGATGTCATACCACCCACCGGCCTCCGCCCTCCGCCCATCGGCATAATCGCACTAATGGTCTTAGACATCCTGGCGCGTCCTCTCTCGAGCGCTTGATTGAGCCCATTGATTTGCGGATTTCTTTGTGGACTCCTTTGCATAACGATATCGATATCTGGAGAACTCGCCTTAATCACGGCCGCATATGCACTATATACCATGTACTCGCCGTGTATATAGACGGCCTACTCCACAAATCAGGTCAAAGTTGCATAGTGACCCAGAAACGAACACTGACGTACGGCATGGATATAAGTTGTGGGGATTTAAGTCGTGACTGGGATCGGGATTTAGATTGGTATTGGGATTGGGATGTCCTGTAGATTGAGTTAGGGAATTGCAATTTGCATTTGCATTTGGAACAAGGCCCCGGGTAAAAGGTTATTATTAGAGGCCTTCAGTATAACTCAGTTGAAAACTAAAGCTATTTGGATCCACTTAGAATGCTCCAAATGCATACAAATTGGTTTTCATATCAGAAATTAAACCTTTTTAAGTTAAAATTTATAAAAATGTGTACAAAAGTATAAAAATCTAAAAATTATAATTCAAAAAGAATGAAAATATACAAAATATTTAATTTATAATAACTTAAATTTATATTCTAGTAGGACTAACTTAAGACTATTTCGTATAAAATAGTATAGGGCATGCTAAGATATAAATTACAGCAAGAAATGGTTTTCTCAAGCTTGAAAATCCTTCAAATATTCTCCAAGACTCAAGGTAAAATCTAAAAACTAAAAGAACAGCTATTACGAAATAACACTGTCGTAATTATTTAATTGTTGCCTTATGAAATCCCAAGGGTCCGTCATCGCTACGACAATTATTCTGAAGAACTTTGGAGAACCCCCACCAAATCCGTACGTGCAACATTTTCACAGTCCCTGTGTTTTGTTCGCTCCATTCTTGTTACACATTTCCACATTTTCCCAGCTGATGAGCAGAACAACACTGAACTTGAGCGGGAAGCGGAGGAAAATATTGACATTCGCTATTCGGGAGGGTTACTATTTTCTTTTCAGTTTTCAGTCGGACTTTGTTTTGTTTTGAGCGGAGAATGGAGAGTGGAGAGTGGAGAAAGGAGCAAGGAGCAAGGAGAGAGCGGAGTGAAAACAACGGGGTTAAAATCGATACTGCTGCCCTGCCAGCACGCAGGCTTACGGAAAAAGGGGCTTGGACCCTAGAACCCGGATCCGGGCGGCAATGTGGAGCAGGCCCTGACACAGAGAGGCGGGACATAGGGGGGCGTGGCGGGCGGCGGAGGGTGGGATGGAAAATCCAATAAGCACGCGAACTCGAACTCGAACTCAAACCAACTCCAAAAATAGACATGAAGCCCAAGCTGCGGAAAATGCGCACAAAGCGGAGGGCCCACAAAAATGAAATACACTAGCTGGCAAACACAACCACCCACCCGACATCCCCCAAAAACACTCCAACATACTCGGTGAACAAGACCCATATTTACTGGCGCACACAGAAAAAAAAAGATTGCCTATAATTCGATAATATTTTTAATTCAGAGTTGGTTTTTAAATCATAACTTTTATCTCACTATATAAGATCCAAACACTTACACATAGGTACTCATATCTATATTATTTATTTATATTTATTTTACTTGTATTTATTTCTTTAAAAAAAAACAAGTTTTCAGGTCTAGAATATTTTTTGCATTTTAAGAAAAAAATTATTTTTTCCGAATCATAAAAAAAACATAAACATTTTGATTTTAAAGAGGAAATCTTATGTTTAAATTTATTTTAACAATAATATAAATGAAATTAAATTATTTTAAGAAGATATTTTCTCTTTGCTCATTTAAAATAAATATATTTACTAAATGGCAATATTTCTCTCAGTGTATCTGCGCCTCACAGTATGCTGCACATTTGCTGTTGCCTCACCCAAAATAGAGGAAAAGTTTCTCCAAATTTTAGTTGCATGTCGCAGGAGGCGGTGGTCGGGGCCCTGGGTGGGAAAATGCACTTTCCGGAATATTAATCAAATTACTTAGGTTGTAATTAAACATTTTAGGGCAGGGCAAAGACGTGGTTCTACATTTGCTGGCCAAATTGCTCTTGAAGCTCGGTTAGTTTGAACAATTTGGGGATAACTCAATGAAACGAAAAGCAAATTGTTTTGTCATAAAACTACAATTTCACTAAAATGTAATATAAATACAATGATAATTTTTAAGTTTAATTAATAAAATCATCAGTTATAATTTATTATCTCTATTTACTTTATAATTTATATTGACAACATTGTTCATTATCCTTTATCATCAGACTTTTTATGTTGGTGATGTCAAAATCAGGCTTAAATTACCCAAGTTATGAGCAGAAAAGTATGGGCAGCAGTCACATCCACAGTGATTTGTAAAATTATTTAGCCAATTTGCACCCAACCGGCGAGACACTCGCTTCCACTCCAAGTAACCCAATTAGAATCCGCCAGGACCTCCTCCTTCCACTTCCCGTTCCCCTGCTCCGCCGATCCTTTGGCAAAGTCAAGGAGGATTGTGTAACTTGTAGCAGACGGAAGGGCCGGAGGAAGCCTGCTTGGGTAATGCCAACTTTCGACTGAGCCGTGCAGCAAATTTGTATTTGCATTTGTCGCACAATCAAATCTCAACAATAAAAACCAGCCACATTTAAAAAGGACCTTCACTCGAGAAGAACGTCAAATACTCTACTTGTTATGTTTAAAATTCTATCTAATATATAAAAAAAAGTTATTAAACAAATATAAACTCATTGAAGAATGATAAAAATAATATCATTCGGGGCTTCTTATTTTAAATTTAAAAGTTAAATTTAGATAAAACTCCATCAAGGAAGTGTATGCTAGAGGAGTTTTCTATACAAATATCTAAATAAATTCAATATATCCAGAAAGAAAGTCTGTCGAAAGGTCAGGACTTCCGTACTGAGTAAAGAGTGCATTTGAACCGACCGGAAGTGACAGAGAAAGCTCAGTCAATGTCTGTGCCACGCCTTCCGCCTTCTGGGGGCGGTGAGATGACTGTCTTTTGTTTGGGCCCACGTCCAAATGGAAAGGCAGCGACGATTGCGAAGATTGGGGCAGGACCTTCGGCTACGAAGGATAAAGGATGTTGATGCAGCCAGGCGGACCAACGATAAGCGTCTCCCCCTTTCCCCTTCCCCCGATGAGGAGGTTCACCTTGGGCCTTAAGGCCCCTCTTTTCGAACTGAGCCAACCGAATCCGCGCATTTATGGCAATTAAATGTGTCCTCTTCACAAAATGGCATCGTATCCTCTCGATAAGGCGAACCCATTGAGGTGGCCTCGGTTAAATGAGCAATCAAGTTGTTATTTATGTACTTTCGGATAAAGGCAATTGGTATTTAAGCAGTTTAAGTGCATTCGTTTGAGATGATTTAAGGTTATTCTGGCTTATTATTTATAAGTGACATATTTCAATATTATTTATTGATAATATAGTGCATATTTCTTTAAAGTATGTTAGTTTTTTATATTTTTTAAAGGATACGGTTCATTAACTCTATGAGTTATCCTTACAAAGTTACTAATGCTATCAGTGGTGACCACAACCAACTTACTAACCCAATGGCTCCTTCCAAAATTCGCGGTACTTCCGGTCCGAAATCGCGACTCAAAAGGCAATGCACCGGATGGCGCATTACCTTGGCTTAGTTAGCCTGCAGTTGGCACATTGTTCGCCTTATCGGCGAACTTTCTGCAGCCACAACAAGTCGCGAAAAGAATCGAGGTCGGAGGTTACGGCCTGCACGCCAACCCGTCGAAAGTGGGCCATAAATCTGTCCGTTTGTGGCCTTCTTTTTATTTGGTCATGTCGTGTTGAGCCACGCGAAAGTGCCGCGTATTCGACATGGGCAAGTCCCCAGGAAATTATTGACAGGGAGTGACAAACCGCAGTTGGCAACTTCCCACAAATCATGTAATTGCACTGGGTGCTGCAGGAAGTGACTAGAAATTGTTGAGTGGTTTTGGATTGCGGAGCGTAAATGCTTGAAAAGCTAATAAAAGCAAGACCAACTAGAACAGTTCAATGCTCCGACAGTAATATACTCTCTAAATACCTAATAGGTTATTTTGTGAGGGTATCATTTATTTTTTGGGTCATCCATACTTATAAACAAGCCTGTACAATAAGAGGTTACATGGGTTTCAGCTTTTTCTATAATGTTACTGTATTTTTAAAATAAATTTGTATTGGTTGAGCGATTTTTGGGCTGCACCTTTGGAAAAGCACTTTCATTAGAACAATATAACTGCTTCAAAAATAAAAAATAAATTGACTAGACATAGGAATTTATGTTTTTCTGCATTTATACTCCATAAATATATGACGTTACCAGGCCTACACGATTTTTAAAAGAAATCATTTAGAAGAGAATTTGTTTACCGGAAACTTATTGGAAAGTCTTTTTAATTTGTTTGGTAAAATTCCATAACTAGATAATCATGGCTAGAGTCCGAGTTTTTTCAAAGTGTTAAGATTTCATATTATATTAAAATAAATCTTCAGTCTTTGAAAGGACTTTCAAAAAAGTCACACGTGTGCATATACTCAAAGAACTTTCTGAGCTCCCCAATATAGAACCCCCTGTGCAACCGGAAACCAGACCATTAACCCCAGGTGTATCGCCTTACCTCGTTACAGGTGAACCTAGCTAATTGCCGGCGAAGAAGGTAAAAGGCCAGCGATGCACAGTGCAAACGGAATGTAAAGGACAAGCGGAGCCCGAACAAAAAGCGAGTGAAAATCGAAGGACTGCGGACGAGGGAACCACTTTTCGAGAGGGCGGTTTCTCAGGGAGGCAAGGTGAATCTGTTCCAGCACACGATGTCATCGATCTCGGCGCAGGGCGTGGTCGAGCGAGCCTCCGCCGAATTGTCCAAGCGGATCAATGGGCTGGGGCTGCGCTCGAAGCACCACCACAGCAGTGCATCCGGTGCTCCGGCTGCCGGCGGAGGCGGCGACCCAGCGTCCCCGGCCGGAGCCACGCCCACTCCGGCAGCGCCCAGCGGCAAGACGTCGGTGATGGAGCGCGTGACGAACGCCCTGTGCGGCGGCGGAAACTCAAATTCCAACTCGGCTTCGAACAGCAACTCCACTTCGCCGGCTGCCGCTGCTCCTCCGCCCGCCAGCAATGCCAATCCTCCCCAGACGCCGGACAAGCCGTCGCGTGGCAGTAGCCCCAGTCCCGGGGGAATCCAGTCGCAGGTCCAGAACTCCACACACCACCTCCTGCAGCAACAGCAACAACAGCAACAGCAGCAGCAGCAGCAGCAACACCTGCAGCTGCAGGCCTCCACGCTGATCAACTCCAATCACCATGTGCTGGTGGGTCCTGCCCCGCCCACTGGCATGCCACTGGGCGCCCCGCCCACGCCCACAGTGAAGTCCATTGCCAAGCAGATGAACATAACCATACCGGGTGGCGGGGTGAATCCCACGGGCTCGCCCACCTTCAGCACCATGGGCATGGTGGCCGCCCAGAAGGCGGCGGCCAGTGCAGGGGGCACTCCGCTGCAGCTGAGGAAGCAGCTGCCCAATCCCCACCTGCACCACCCGTACGGCAACATGTCGCCGCTGATCATGCAGCAGCAGCAGCAGCAGCTCCACCCGCCGCCCATCCACAGCATCGAGCAGCTGATGCTGGACGACCGCTTTCTGAGCCGCTTCTTCCAGTACTTCTCGCCCTACGAGCGCCGCGTGCTCGCCCAGGTGTGCATCAAGTGGCGGGACACACTGTACCGCAGTCCGCGCTACTGGAGCGGCCTGCTGCCCACGCTGCAGTGCCGCGAGCTGCGCCAGATGCCCGGCTGCGACCGCGGCAAGCTCTACAACTCGCTCATCCGCCGCGGCTTTCACGCCCTGGGACTCGTGGGCGCCTCCGACGAGGACGCCCTGGACGTGGTCCACTCCTTCCCGCTCGCCTCCAAGCACGTCCACTCGCTCAGCCTGCGCTGCTCCTCGATCAGCGACCGGGGACTGGAGACCCTGCTCGACCACCTGCAGGTGAGTCCAGATTTTTTAAAAACCATCTATTAATTGGGCCATGCTGAAATTCCTTACTAACCTATAACACTAAATAAATAACCTATGTGTAATTTGTATCATAAAATACCAAACCCTTTTAAATGTGGTGACTTGTTAAATAGATTTATCCTATTGGAAGAATTTATAAGTTTTTTTTTGGTTATAAAATTGTTATTTCCACTCTCATGTTATGTTTCCAGTTATTTGTTTCTATGTTCTAAATATGCGTTTTATAACCATTTAATTGGTAGATTAACGTTTAATTAAGAATTTTATATTAAAAAAAAAAAATTTTAGTTTTAAAATGATTGAAAACAAAAACAATCATTTTAGCAGCTTTTTTACTTAAACATCATTACTGTAAGCAAAATTTTATTTTAAATATTTATTATTTATAAAACGACAGGTTTTTAATTTCAATCATTAAAATTTATATGAATTTTAGATTTTTTAAATATAAAAATAGTTTTTTTTGAATGTTTTTAAAACTTACTTAAATAAATTAAAATTCAAAATCTTCATAGAACACTTAGTTCATATAATTTACCACCTGTTATTTTTGTATAGAAATTTTCTATTCTTTGGTTTTATGATTGAAGTGAGTTTCAGGTTTCAGTTAAAAAATCGTTTTACTTAAATTTAAATTTAAATTCAAATCCATCCAGATACAGAATTCTCATAAAATTCGTATAAAATGTAACCGAATGTCTGAAAAAGTTTGGCAAACTACACAAAAAAATTATTTTTCTTAAAAAAAAGAAAAATAAAAATTTTCTGTGCTAAAAAAAAATTTTCTATAAAGAAAAAAAAATTCTAAACTCAAAAAATTTCTCTATTAAAAAATATTTTTTAGATATTTTTTAAATCCATATAAATTCTATATTATTATTAATTATTTATATTGTTAATATGGTGTAATATGGGGAAAATTCAAAGTAAAAAAAAAAAAAAAATAATAAAAAAAAAAAAAAAAATAAATTTAATATATTTTTTAATTTTTGTGTTTTTTTTTTTTTTTTTATTTTTTTTTTTTTTTTTTTTTTTTTTTTTTTATTTATTTTTTGTTTTTTTTTATTTTTTTTTTTTTACTGTTGTATCTTTTCGCCCTTGAGATACCAGCAAATACTATATGTACAATATGTAAAAGAAACGAAATTCCCGTCTGCACATAAGCTCGAATAATGGGCAGTCGTTTGTTTAAAATGCAAGACAACTTGGCCCGGGGGGCAGACGGCAATGTCCGGAAATCTGAATCCGAATCTGGCCCCGAAGGCCATTCCAGCCTGGTTTTCGGGACCCAGCTGCCTTTCGTTTGATTTGGGGTACGCTTTTTTTCCTAAAACCCCAATGGAGATGAGCTGGGAAAATGTCCGAGAGACAGAGAGCGAATGTTTGGGCTGTGGGCGTTTTGGCCAGCGGCAAGTTGACAGTGGTCAGTCCCGCTTTGGGCCACAACCGAAATAAACTCGCTCACGAATACTGTGCGAATCTGTGTGCGCTGGCTGGCTGTGTGAAATGAAAACTATTTTCATTTTATTTCGGGACTTCTTGTGCCGCGCGCCAGAGAAATGAAACGTGTCAGAGCTGAAAGTGTGTCATCGCCTGGCGAGAGTGGCCAAAATGCCGCCCCTTTCGTCACCCGACTGCCGGCATAATGAATTGATGCGATCAATTTCAGATGCAAATCACATCAAAGCCCCGTCATAAATTTCATTTAATTTAGCCTATTATTTTGTTGCGCTAATTTGAGCGAATGTGCGAGTAGCTCAATTGAAAGCACTCACATTGTGAATGCACTTGCATTCATAATTTCTACGCTCCGCCAGGTGAATCTTTTATGAGATGCGCTCGACCTGGCGTGCTACTAGTTTTTGTTTAGCTGAAAAATTCCATGTTTTATTAGAGCGAAAGCAGAAGAGCATGAACGGAAATTGTAGAAGAATTTTTTAATAAAACAAACTAATTTTTAAAGCTTTAAATAAAAATTAATTTAAATGCGAGAAAGAGGTATAAGTAGTTTCTTGATGATTTTATTTAGAATACTTTTACAAAAAATCCCAAAATAAAATATATAAATTTATTCCAAGATTTTCAATGGGTTCTAAGATAAGTTTCCCAATAATTACCTTGTTTGGTATTCTTTATGTGATCTTTAATAACCAAAACGAATCCCTTATTCACACTACTCATCCTTACTCATCCCGAGTAGCCGCAATAACCCATTATTTCTTGCTTGGTTATTCCACTCGCTTTGTCTTTATTACTGCTGCTTTCCCACTGATTCCATCTTTTTCGGTTTGCCGGTTTGCCGGACTGCCTCAATAATCCCAGGCAACCCCAATCGAATTTGGACGAACAAGTGGGGAGCTTAATTGATGGCCAACTGTGGTGAGGGCCTCGGGCAAACTAATCCATTCATTTCATGGACCAATCCCGAGCAATCTGGGAACCTAATCCACCAGGGGCCCAGCATGGAGATCAGCCGGAAATGGCCCAATCCCACACACACACACAACAACATACAAACTGAGCAAATGTAAACAGAAATCTGCACACACATTCTTGCGGAGCCAGTAAAGTGGATAATGCTGGTAAACTGGATGTGGCCAAGTCCTCTATGAAGCAGCGTCCTACATGAATTTGCGGTCCTGTCAGCTCAGTCAGTCACACACTCATTGAGTAGATTGCCATGGCCCCACTCTTCCCCTTCCCGCCCCTCTGGTCCTTTGACTTTGATGGTATTGGTTTGTTAGGGTGTTTCTATTATAATAAGTAGTATTTCCATTTATTGATATAATATTTTCTTGTAATTACTTAAAATAGTATATTTTTTTGGATGTTTCAATTAATATGTTGTTGGAAACAAGTAGTTAGGATTTCATAGTGTATAAAATCTTTTGTCATAGAATCAATATTATAAAGGAACTCGGTTTTTTTTTAAGTTTTCCAGATACCAATATTAAACACAAGCAACTAAATAACAGCTCCTAAACAAATAGCTAGGCCACACTGCGTATGAGTAATTTTTTATTTTCCCCTTACATATTTTTGCTTTTTGATATTAAATGTAAAGACTTCTCCATATGACTTTAAATACATCACAAATTCTGGTTACAAAAGAGTAAAGTCTAGTAAAGGTAGAAGAAACCTTAGCTTCTTAAATATTTTAGCTGTAGAATAGAGTAACCTGCAAGGTAATAAAGTTAGGAGCTTAAAGTAAACTCCGGACAACACAGGTCCACCCTGGTGTGCACACGTCACTCAGGACTCGGGACTGCTGATGTCAGAATTAATCCACTGCGAATGCATGTCATGTTTATGAGCCTAGTTCCAATGCCAGGGTCTGAAATATCCAGATGAATGTGAGTTTGTGTGCGCAGGAAGCGCCCACAAATGGTTTGATTGCGAATTGTTGTCGCTGGCAATGTCAACAACAATGACACACTGGGGACCAGTTGGGTTTGGGTTTGGGGTTTGGGGTTTGGGCTTGGGTTTGCCATGATGCGAGAGGATCAACCGCAATGGGCTCAGGAATTTGACCTTGGGGACTCGGCGGAAAGTGCATGTGAACTGCCCGTACGGAATTTCCCAAGCCCCAAGCCTCTCGCCTCCAAACATTTCCCGGAAAAGCCCCAACATGCAACGCGAAATTAATGCTAGTTACTGCTGCGACGGAAATGCGGCGACTTTCCTGCATTCCTATACATATTTAATGGCAAAGGCACTGCAGTCGCCTCGGGCGAATATATGCGATTTCCGCATTGCCGCTCCGAAGTTTCCACTCCAGACTTTTGCGAGGGGGACTGAGATTGAGAGCTCGTTGAACCCAAACCCATTGACCCATAAAACTATGCTACGCTCTCTCACCTCCGGCTATTTAAATGCGAAAGCCTTTGCAGCTGCAGTTGCGAAATTAAATTGGCCAATTTATTTCAAATTCAAATTTAGCCACTCGTTTCAGGGATTTCGTTTCATTTAATGCGCCTGATATTCATAAAATAAAGTAGCCAGCTTTTTATGTGTCGAACATAATTAAGCGGAATATTAAATTATGGTGTCATTTTGAGAATTTAGCTGTCCAAACAACTATGGCTTTATTGATAGAAAATATAACAACATCACTAAAATGTATCTGATTATGTATGCACAAATATTTATAATTTAAAATATCAATATAGAGGGGGCACGGTTTAATTAAAATTTTCCATTATGTATGTTAATTCAACCTATTTAAATGCAATATAAATTTCGAAAGTATCGAAATACTATAGCTCTTCAATTTAAGTTTAATGCATCTCCATTTATATGAGTAAGGCCAGCGGAAAACTGTCATCGTTGAACAGCAAACCTCAGAAACCGAGGCAAAAACACTGGAAAACTTTATCGCAACTAAATAGTCACACATCCGAGCATGTGTGTGCCTCCATTAGCATTTCATTGTGGAACTCTCCTTTGCGTGGTTGACTTTTCCCATCGATTTTGCCTCCTGCCGACACATGGTACCGAAAAAAGAAAAAGTTTCCCTTGGCTACGGCTACGTGTTTTGTGTTAGGCAGCCAGGGGGAAAAAGTTCCACAATTGTCCATAAAAACAAAATACGGTTCGGGGGAGGGGACAAAATCTAAACAACAACCGAGCATTTACCATTCATAATGAAGTCATGCCAAAGGCTTCGCTGGTTGTTGGGCTTCCTCTGCTGATTGTTGGCAAAGTTAACCGATGTACAGAATCCAATTACTGGCCCTGTTTACTCAACACATCACTAATTAGAGCATTTAATTCGCTAATGAGTCGGATTCCTGCTTTTTATTTACTCAGATGGGATTAGAACTAAGATGAGGATAAGAATTTCAAAGGGTTTGGGTTTATAGCTCAAGATTTTGAATAAGAATAAGAGGGAACGCTATAGTCAGGTAAAGGGAGTGCGAGGGAGATGGATATAAAAACATTGATCGGGCATAACTTTTTAACGAATGGTCCGATTTGAAAAATTTCTTCTACATTTCGATAGGTATAACTAAACACAACAAAATTGCATTTATACTTATCCAAAATCTTTAAAAATATGGGCGCCAGACACATTTTAGTATCGTTTGTGGGCGATTTACTCTACGAGTAACGGGTATAAAAAGAGTAGATACTATTTATTAAAAATGTCCCTTCCTTAAAGATCCTTTTGCTAAACCAAAGTTCTTATGAAAAATGTTTCTTTTATGTTATTCCATGGTTTCTTATTTTTCCTGCATTTTATTAGCCTTTCGTGCTGAGAAAAAGTAATTTAATCCAAAACGAACGTTGCGTTGAATGGATTAATTTTGATTTATTACACAGACTCACGGGCATTCGCATTAGGGACTCGGATTAAATTGGTATCTTGCTGTTTTAGCTGTTTACGTTTTGTTATTTCTCCTGTTTTGCGTCAACAATAAAAATAATTGTTGTTCGCGCTTAATGCGTTTTGTGTGTGACCATCCTTGGGATTTTCATTTTTATACCGTGCTTCCGGCTGCATTTGCTGTTTATTATCGCCTTTGTTGCCTTGTTTCCGGTTTGGCGGGCGGGGAAATGGGTTGAAATCGAGGGACCCAACAACAATGGCGTCTATATCCCGACACAAAGTCTGCCACTCGAACGGGGTCGCCTCCATCGAGAGATGTTATGTGTTTTTCTCGCTTTTACTTCCTCGGCAATGTTTTGCTCTTGAAAAGGTCAAAGTTTATCCGGTTATAGGGACTTAAATTGCTCGTACAACGCATGGAAAAATTATTCCCAGCTAGCAGAAAAGTTTTCCCATTTTTGTTGACTCGTAAATCTCGGCATCAAAAGTTGGGAGCAGTGCAATTTAATTTAATTTCAATGGATTCCCACTCTGCTTCCAGTTTCTAAATCGGTGCACCACCAGGTGGCACCTGTAATTTGTTGAATCTCTTTGGTCGGCTTTTCCATTCAATTTTCACGCATCCTACGCACACAATCCAAACTATAGAAGGAGAATGCCATTTTCCGTGTTTTGTTTACGGTCCACAGAATGATATATAGTGTAAATGCAAAAACCCAATTTGGTTTCTAGCTTTGGGCCATTCTGTAGTGGACATAGTCTGCAAGGCACTTAATTGCATTCTTTTAACTTTAAATTAGTTAGGACTTTTGTAATTACTTTGCTCAATTCGTCTACAAAGAAACGTGAAATCATTTAATGGAAATTTTCGTGGTCGTCAAGGAAAATGAAGAGCATCATTTAATTATGTGGCAATTTAAAATATTCTTTAGCAGATGCTTAATAAGTAAACCCACCTGAGATTTAAACAGTTTTATACCGTTCTCATACATATTCATGTATATCTGTTTTATGTAAAAATATATGCACAGAGGTATTTTCGTTTTCATATTTTTCACTCGCCTGCGATTGGCCTTTATTTTTTTCTGCTCGCCAAGTGTCAACGTTTATGAACGCTGTGAAATGTCTAAAAGTATTTTAGAATTCATCGGATGGCAGATCATAAAAACATTTGACGATTTCATGACAGAACAGTCACCCTTTTAGACGAATATAGCAAATTTTAGACCAAGAGAATCTCAGCCAAACTCGAGAATTTTCAAAGTAATATCGAGCGTTTTTCTTAGGGAAAATGGGGAATGATTTTCGGAATATTCTTTAATTTGTAAATAATCAAGTTCATTGCCAGAAATACCGACGCACCTCTAACAAAGTAAAAGTGCTTTAAAATTGTTTGGAAAATTAAATTTGAAATTTTTAATTACTAAACATACTTATTAATTATAACAATATATGATAAGTGAATTAATAAAGTTAAATCTTTGGTTGCAATCGAAAAAATAGTTTCAAATGAAAACATCTGTTTACAATTGGTTTATTGAATTGTGTTTACAAAAAAATCCAAATGCAATTTGGCATTAATCACATTTTTAGAGAGGCATTCTGGAAATTACAAAAAATATATATTTATCATTTAATAACATTATAGATTGAATGTTTTTATTGCATTTCAATTCTTAATTTGTTATATTAAAAAAATATACCAATAAACTCTTCTCCATAAATGAAAATAATAATATTAAAATAATAAATTGTCAAACTATTACGTAATGAGGACCTATGCTTGGTCCAAATAAATTATATACGTTAAATACATATACTTTTTCGTTAAAAATATCAGATGTACCCTTTTTTAATAAAGCTTTCATGTATGTAGTTTGTAATATTGGAACCCTTAATTTGCAGAGTCTGTTTGAACTGGAGCTGGCTGGCTGCAACGAGGTGACCGAGGCGGGTCTGTGGGCGTGTCTCACGCCCCGAATCGTGTCCCTGTCCCTGGCGGACTGCATCAATATCGCGGACGAGGCGGTGGGCGCGGTGGCCCAGCTTCTGCCCTCCCTCTACGAGTTCTCGCTGCAGGCAAGTCCAGATGGATTGGATGAGGATCCGCCCGGCCTCGCGTATCGAATTAATTGAATCTCCTCTCGCTCCCAACAGGCTTACCACGTCACGGATGCGGCACTCGGCTACTTCTCGCCCAAACAGAGCCACAGCCTCAGCATCCTGCGGCTGCAGTCGTGCTGGGAACTAACCAACCATGGCATCGTTAATATCGGTAAGCGACACTTTGGCCCGGCCAATTCATCAAATAACATGTGGAGCGAATATGAGGGGGCGGATCCAATTTATCCCGCAAAATGCACTGGGAAAAATATTCCAAAGTAATCTATATAATAAATATATAATTTTGTTTAGAAGATATAGATAGATAAAAGGATTGATAACTTTTTATACAAATACAAAAATATAAGTTTAAAATTGAATAGGTCCTAACTTTATTATTTAAATATTTAGTGATGCTATGGTAATGATATTTCTTATTTTCCGTGCAAATGCAATATATATACACTGGGAAATACATCATTTTATTTAGAAGAATAGATACATAAAAGGATTGATAAATATATTAAATATTTAGAAGAATAGATATATAAAAGTATCAATATAATTTTAAAATTTAACAGGTTCTAACTTTATTATTTAAATATTTAGTATTTCTATGGAAAATGCTATATATTTATTTCCTGTGCGTTTGAAAAATGGGAAAAGCTTTCGTTTCGCCTCACAATCAGAATGGTTGAGCGATGCTAAAAGCCATTTCCATCGGTCGTTATGTTTAATTCAGAAATGTGGATAACTGGGTGGACGCGTGTAATGATGTTCCTCACATCCGTGCTGATAGTGGTCCGAAAAAACTGTGCAGGACATCCTCCGGGAGTGTGCCAATGGAAGCCCGAGTTGTAAAAGAAATGCGAACATAACATTGCGAATGAAGTGCCCGTGTTGGGAGCGAGGGGGTACTATCCCTCACGGGTTTGTCCCGCTTCCGAAACCGGGTTTCTTTGGGCCCCCAACATCGTGTCTAAACATTGCACTCAACTAATTGAAACTTTTTGTGGGACACTTTTTGTGCGATTCTGTTTCCTGGCAAGCAGAGTAAGCTGCTATTTTTACATCCTTTGACGTCACATTGCCAAAGAACCTTTTTCACTAGCAAATTGGCAGGGTCCAGTCCCTAAGAGTTCAACTTTTTGGCCACCACTGATGCAACTGGCTTTAGGAGTTACCAAGCAAACAAAAAATATAAAGGCAAACAACTGTTTTTTTCGCGGTGAAAAAATAACTATAAATAAAAATGTCCCTAAAGCTCGGGTTTAAGAGGAATTCCAAACAAATACGTGGAAATGGTCAAACAAACCAATGAATAAATAAGCCAAAAAATGCAGTCTATACAGGATTTATCTTTGGTGTAAGAGTAAAAAGTGTATTTTTAGTTAAACGATTTTGCATGCGAATAAATAAAATAAGTTCTCCTATCAGTTATGCAATCTATTCTATATCCATGTTGCTTTATTTAATAAAGTAACATGATTTTAACTATTATTTTATTTACGAGTATTTTGATCGCAAATCATAATTCACCAAAATATCAGATAAATAAGGATTACAGAATATTTTACAAAAATAGCAGAAATAAATGAAGTTTAAATGTAGCTATTATTCTTTATTAAAAGCAACATTTTATATGTTGTAAACCGTTCGATTGAGGCCGTATTTTTCAGACTTCGTTTGCCTGGAACACATCCTCCGGATAAACTTGGCCATAAACCACTTTAATTGACGGCCGCATTGCCTCGCAGCTGAGCAATTTTAAGGGGTGCTTAGGGGCTTTTGCAGGCGCCCGAACGTAAACTCATTTAATATGCGATCGACAGGGCTGGCAAACATAAGCCCCAGCCACTTGAGGAGGGTTAAGGGTTGAGGGTTGAGGGTTAAGGCAGTTTTCGCTTTGCCTATGCTCGCTGCTTTGACCTTTGACGACGCCCACCTGAGTCCTGAGTTCCCGGAGCTGCCTCTTCAGTCTGTTCCGGTGCGGGCGAGGTTTGAGTTTTGGGGTAAAACTTTGCAATCAATTTCATGGCACGTCATTTTCTTTTCCGACCATCCCACTCCACTCATACCCCTGCTCAATCAACAAAGGCGAAGGGCCTTTCCGCCTTTTCCCTATCCTCGTCATACATTGCGCCACAAATTAAGCTGCAGTTTGCTGCAGGCGCCCAGGTAGATGGCTTCCCTCGACTGGATTTTCCTTTGCATTTCCCAGATCCTAGGGCTTCAGCAGTTAACCAGCCAGATTTCTGGCTGCAGAGCTGCGCATCGAAATCGAATTATCGCAGTTCACTGATCATCGATGCGGCTGCAGACGCAGGTTTTCCTCGGAGGATGTGGGTGCAGGCTTTATGACACTGATTTGCACAAATACACCTGGAAAGAAACTCCTGCTAAGTTCTAAAAAATATAAAAATTAATGTTTATTTTCCTGGAAAATCTGAATTTTTCGAACTAAATATATCTATTTTTTTAAATAAATGAAAATAATAATGTAAGAACTACATAAGCCCATTAATAAAAGGTCAATAACTATCCCATAATAATTCTCTTCCTTTTGCTTAAGCTTTTAGTCTGCTAGAGCTGAAAAATAAACAAGCCAACTATGATTTTTACAGCTTAGGCAAACTGGAATATTTATAAAATATCAAAACACACATAAACTGGGCATATTTTGTGCGTCTGCAAACAGCTTGATGGATGACGGAGCCTCAAAAGCCCGAAAAGGCAGTAGCAAAAGTATAAAAAGCATATTACACATCCGCCCCGTATAACAAAGATTGGCTCCGTTTCTCCGTCTGTCTGCGTGTCTGTCTGTGTTTCTGTTTGTGTTTGTATTTGTGCAGGGCGGTGGGAAGTGGAAGGGGGAGGGGGGCGTGGCTTACGATTCGTGAGGACATAAGCAAATAGGCGCCATATTTAATGGCGGCATTTTGTATAAATTGCAGCCCAATCATAAACTGTTTGCCCAGCAAGCATAAACAAGTCAACAGAAAAATACGAATCAAATACGTGTAAGAGAATAAATTAAAGGCACGAATAAATTTGAGCCTGCAATTATTTATTTTACGATTTAATTTAAGTGACCGCATTCAGGAAATACATGTTTAATTAATAGTCATTCAAAGGCCTCGAAAACCCTTAACACTCAATCCTCGTAGGACAAATTAATCATTTATTTATTTCCACAATAATTGAAGCACACATTTAACGCAGTCCTGTCGCATTTTCTGCACATGAATGCCATTTTCCATTGCAGTTTTAAAGCAAATGGGATTAATTTAATGGAACAAATATACTTGAATATTTTTTGAAGCCAAATAAAACAAACCAAAAATGAAAAACTCTAGTTATCTAGAATAATTTTAAAGTGCAGCATTTTATTCTGGTTTTATTGCCTGGCCAACGCAATATGGACTTTGAAGTTTACCTTAAGTTTAAAACTCGCATTTAAAGCGCAACCTTGTGCAGTTAGCAGCAACTTGCAGGCTAAACCGTTGTCAGAAGTTAGCTAAGCCCGTTCACAGTTCACAGTTTCCAGTTTTCAGTTGCCTGATGTTGAACTTTTTGCCCCGACGGCGGGTAAACTTTTAATAACAACTCCCAGTCGGTTTCCGCTGCCCGGCGGCCATGAAAACGGCTGTCAGCCCGTGGTGCTTATCACAACATCGAGAAGCCATTTAGCTAATTGCATTTGGCATCTAATTGAATTGGGCCAGGCTCCAGGTTCAGTTTCGGTTTCGGAGTGATGGCTCCGCTCACAGGAGACAGCGAGGACTGAGTCCGCTTGGCTGGCATTCGGCCAGAGCCATTTTTATGGCCCACTTCAACACTGGCCGAAAATCATATATTTTTGGTACAAAACTCTTGATGTATATGGATTTTTTTATAACAAAAGTATTGAAAACTTGTCTTGAATTCCAACAGCTATTAAAAGAATTTTCTATGCATTGCTTCTTATATTTCTCTAACTTTATATACCTACACGAAATGTTAAATGATTTTCAATACTTAAAGAATAAAGTAGTTTTATATCGAACTGACATATTACATTTCTATATTCCTTACAATACATATCCATTAAGAACTCATAGTTTTAAATAAAAATACTGATCCTTTTTTTGTCTCCAAAAAATACATTTTTCTTCAAAATGGTTTAGAAAATCTTGTTGGGATTTGAAACCATTATATTTTATGCAATTTGACAAGGATATGAAATAAATGCCGACCAGTTTATGTGCTATTTTTCTCCGTGAATGGTGCTTTTATTTTTTGGCTTGGGACATGTGGCTGCGACTTTAGTTGCTACTTCGGGATTTGAATGCGAGGTGACACATCATTTGGCACGCAATCCGCCTCGCAGGCGGAACCGGAAGAGCGGCTGCCTGACTGACTGAATGACTGACTGACACATTGACGGGACGCCCTTGCTGGCCGCGTCGTTAATTGCCGGCGAGGTCGTTCAACCGGGCGTATGCGTGATTTATGAGTTCGCACGTGAACGGGCGAACATCGCAAATGCGAAAACGCGAATTGCGAGTGGCGAAACGTAAGCGAAACAATGAACAAGTTAATCTCCCATTAATTAACAGTGTCATCAGAAATGCCGCCTTTCATTTAGCAGAGCCCGAGCGAAGAAATAATGAATTGAGGCAACTAAAATCCTCGTCGGGCGACAAATCAAATTCCACTACACGAAGCTTTTCACTCTATGTGAAAAGCGTCCACAGCTGATGAAAAACCAGGGGCGTAACCAATCTTCGGCGGGGGAGGGCTGAAAAAAGGGGAAATGCTCAATATAATATAATAAATATTAAAAAAAATGATGGATCCGATACATTTGTTGATTTAATACTAAACTTTTTGGTGAAATTAATTAGAATACATTTATTTATCACAAATGCTCGTTAATATAATAATTTTGAAAATCAAAAGAGTTTCAAGATGTTTCTTTAAAATTGTAAAGATATAATATGTTTTTATCTAGATTGGGCGTAAATGTAGTATGCACTTTTTTGCAGTTGTGAAATATGCATATTTCTGATCCCCTTTATAGCCTCCCCCAAGACGCCCCTGTAATACAAGCTTCTTGATTGCCAAACACACTGAGTGCTGGGATGTTGGGTGATTTGCTGGGTACACTGCTAATGAAGTGGTTGCGGTTCGTTTCGCGCCTGAACAATTGCACTTGTCGACGCGAAAGCGACATGTCCATCAATTTAACCGCAAACTGCACTACGCCCGAGGCAGCATCCATCCACCCGCTGATTCCTTTTAACCCTCCCCGAATTTAGAGAAGAAACTGCAGTCTGCATTCCGACCATCAATCTGCCACAAAAAAATATACATACTTATATACATTTAGTAATGTATTGGTTTGCTGAGCTTGTTTAAATATTCCTCTTAAATTGATTTTTCATTTTGAAAGATATTTATTTATTTATGATGAGTTTACCAAAAAGACTAGATTCATTTTAAAATATTATTTTAGTTTCCATTTTTAAAACTTTAAAGATTTAAATGAGTAAATTTAAAAACCACCCAATAAAGATTTAGTTACCATAGAAAAAATTCGGTAGGTGGTATTACTTTACTTACTTTTTCTGTATTTTCTTACCCTCTTTGCTTTTGGCAGAGACAAAATTCCTGCTCGCCGAGGCATCGAATTCATCTTATTCAGCCAGCAGCATCGCCAGCTGTCCGCCCCGGATCCAAAAAATTGATAAACCTACCCGGTTTTGTGGGTTGGGGCCGTAGGGGCGTGGGAATTCCGTTCCCCCGGCCATCCCTCGTCCATCTGATCCTAGTCGCGGTCGGTCCCCAGCCCCCTAGATGATGTGCGCCCGTTGGGCGTCGTGTTTATTTAATTACATTTGCATTTTCAAGGCGCTCGACGTTGCTCCTGTGCCGGTGTGTTGTCGTTGCTGTCGTGTTCTTTTTTTGTGCTCACTCTCGCTGAGCAATTTTTAATTAACTTTATTTTTATAAAAGCTCTTTGGGGGGCGATGGCATCGTTTCGTTCCCCCGGCACGCACTGTCCCTCCTGCAATGGGTATTTGGCCAAATTGTCAATCAATTGTCAGCTGACAGTGACCATGAACTTAACGTAATTCGCACAAACTTGCGCGATTTGAAGATTACCTGAAGTGCAACGAGTGCTCCCAGCTAATTAAATGTTTACTAAATGCAGCTTCTTGAGGAGTTAATGAAAAGGGATGTCAATCATTATAAATCATTGAATGAAATACTTCCTAGTTTTTTGACAGTATTTAAAAGTTTAATTAACTTTTGGACCCATCTGTAACCAATCCGTTCAACCCTGATCATTTTTCCGACATTATCAAATGAATTTCTAGATAAAAAGGTGTACAAATAAAGGGTTATTAAGTGGTAAATGCCTGTGTAGTAAGCAATATGCAATTGCAATGCAATAGGCACTTGTTGGGAAAATAAATAACCAATAAAACTGCCAAAGGCAGGCCTAAATGAAATTAAATACAAAAAGCACATAGATTGCGTTACAACGCAAAATGCCAGATAGCAGATGGAGGGCAAGGACAAACTTGTTTTGCCAACCCCTTTCCCATTAGATTTTCCCCCTCCCCATAGAATACATAGTACATACGCACATAACGTCAACTTGAATGCAAACATGCAAGTTCAAAGTTGAGGGCCAGGCTACAAGGAACATAATTGCTGGCTTATGTAATGCGATTTGAGAGGCTTCCACATGCAGAAAGTTTCATCGCCAAAAGGGTTGCGAAAAGGCAAAGGGAAAGGCCCACAAGAATGGGTGTGGGCGGTGGAAATTCTATTTTAATTGCATTTGATGGCAGCTGAGGCAGGCACACGCACTCGGAATGACGGCGGAAATAGTTGCACGCAATGACGCACGCCGGAAAATCAGAGGAAGAGGGAAAATTACCAGCTGCCAATGCATTAAAGCCCACACACAACTTTCGCAGGGACCAAGCTGCTGATTTTCATGTTGATGATGCTGTCAGTTTGCCGACAGCTGGGCCCTAAACAGACCACCGAGTCCCTATTTATACTGGCCATTATATGTACATAGTTCCAGGCGCCCGAGTGCAGGGCAGGATTACCCCACCTCCTGCCGGAGAAAGTGACATCTGTGGGGACTTTGTGTCACTTTCACCGGACGGCGAGGAAAGTGTCAAGTGAGATTATACACAAAAGTCAAACTGGGACGAGTCAAGCTTCTTGCTAATTTTGGCAAAGGCAGGACATTCTACTTGTGCTCCATGTAGAGTGGACAAAACTTGCGTCTAAAATTATAAGTCATACTTCTTAACACACTTGCAAGGTAATATTTGGAAGGAATTTTCAGAAACGTTCAATATAAAACATTTAGGAATGATATTACGTAAATATTTTATAAAAAACCTTTAAAACTTATTTAAAAATTATTTTTGTTTGTATATAGACTATTTGTTACCCATTTACAAAATAAACATTTTTGTAATATACATTCTTTATGGTGTCATCGATAAAAAGATTGGGAAGCCCGAAATAATTGCACTTTCTATATGTTAGCTAAAGTTTCTTGGCTAAAAAACCAACTAACATTAGCTGTCGAATAATAGAAAAGGATAACAAAGCAAAATACAACCGCTGCACCGATTCTCAGCAATTAAAAAGCAATCCTTAAGTCAAACTAGAGCAATTTAACTTTGGCTGGGGAGGAGTAATTGACGTCATTAAAGTTTTCACTGGAAATGCTCAAGAAGCAGAGCGGAAAAGTGGACGAACAGACAACAGGCCACGAAACTGGGTTAACAATTTTCCTTTTTTTACGTTTTCACTGTTGAAAATGCCAGGAAAAGATGTGAGCCAAGTCACACGGGAGGACTCCAGCAGGCAGGAGGCTCTGGCCAACTGCCAATCAAATTCGCACACACGACATGTGAGGTGCGTGGAAAATGCAGGAAAATGAGGGAAAACGCCGGAAAACTACGCGCACAGACAGAGCGGAGGTGTGTGTGTATAGAAGGATCCAGCACACGGGGACCATTAGCCGACAATCCTGCTGAGCGTTTTCAATGCATTTTTAATAAGGCCACCCCAATGGGAAGTTTGGAATAAGACTCTGTGGGTCAATTGAGTTTTGAGAAATTAACTATTTAATTATTTAAATAAATTAAAAGGCTATTGAAACTAAGTATCTATATCTTGGATCCTTACTAGCATAAATATCGACATGAGTAGTATATCAAGAAAGATAAAGAGCTCTCTTACTAATTGCATTTATTTCTACTTATAAATAAATAAATAGATAAATATTTCCTCGAACATAGTAATCTCAATTACCGGTTTGACAGGCAAACCCTGCCGAAAACACAGATACGAAATTATTTCTGATTGAAATTGTTCGCCGGTGAATTCTGTCAGACTGCCAAAAGTATCGTAATTGTAGCTAAATCTTATTTTCGTCGATTTCGCTGTGGCACGCTTTCAATGTTATTTTGTTGTTTTCCTTTGCTTTTTGGCAAATTTGTATCGTATCATTTGCATAAATTAGTGTACAATTTATGGTTATAACAAGACAGGATAAACAAAAACATACAAGAATTTATCATTCGAAATGATCAAGGTTGCATGTGTTAGCTTTGAGTTGTGCAGAAATTAAGAAGAAAGCTACTTTTATGTTATTAGAGTAATATATATTTTATAAGAGCATTAAGTTCTATATTTAACTTTTAATTCAGTGCTAGAAAATCCTCTTTTGGTTTTTCCAAGAGCTCTTGCCTTAATTTTCTTGGCCTCCTAAATTGCTCCATGACTCCTCCTATAACCCGACCTCAAAGCAGAGCTAATCTGCTATTGCGCAACCTCATCGCAATCCGCGGTAGTTCATGTCGCCCACTCCTCCCATTTTCCACCCACTTCCTTTCCGCTTTCCATGGCAACTGTGATGAGGGGGAAGCCTAATGAGGCCTGCACGTTTCGAACATTATTTGCCTATGCGAGGGGATCTCCGACTCGCAACCCGCAACCCGCGACCCCTGACCCCACGGCGACCTTTCCCTGCTCATTTACGCATTCATTGTTTGGCCTCAAAGTTTGCCGGTAATTGACAAGCCACTTAAACCCTAAAGCGGTTAAGCCTCAGTTCCCTGAACCCCAGGAAATTGGGTAAGATTTATTTTATCACTGCAGCTTTGGAAAATCCTGAGTTAGCATAAACTTAAACTAACTAGAAACTTTCATTCTTAGAGTTGAAGCATTCCAGGAGTTAAGAAAAATTACTTGCCTTCAGCGCCTTGAAATTGTAAGTTTCAAAATTAAATTAGGAAATAAGGTTTTATTTAACAATGTTTAATTAACACATCCACAAGAAGTTTATATTTATTTCTAGCTACTTTTAAATGTGTTGTACTGAAAACTACAAAGAAATTTTTGAGTTAGCAGAAAAACATTCCAGGAGTTTTTGATTAATCTTCCTTTAGCTTTATAGCTGACTGAAAGACTTCCAGGAATCTTAAAACAAGACCTCTTACTTATGCCTGAAATAATTTTAAATAAACAATTGAAAATGTTACAAAGTGTTTATTGACGTGGAAATCAGATTCAAGGCATGGAATCCTAACAATGGGGAATTTATTGTTAACTTTCTGCGGCTGCAGTCCCTTTGAAGGCATTTCATTTGTCAAGAAACCATTTTGAATATTAAATTTCCAGAGAATTCTTCACTGAAATGTGACTTTTCGATTCACCAGCAGCCGATTAAGCTGAAATGCTTTCATCCCGCTGCTCCGGCTGCCTTATTTAATATACTCGTAAAAGTTTCGTTGCCACAGTGAAATTTCATGGCACATTCCCCGCACTTCTGAGTAATTGGCATAATGACTGCCATCTACGTCCACTGCCACTGGCAGCCAACTGAACTCAAACTTTAAGCAGCTTTGTTGGAGTTGGCTTGAATGAGTTTCAATTTTCCTGGCGAGAGTCGGCAAATCGGCTTAAATTATTGATTTGAGTTTGACTGGCATCGGCCTAAAGTGATTAAAAGTAATTGCTTCACACCTCCAGTTTTAAATTTTGATTTGAAGTATATTATTATGTAATTTTTATTTACGAAATTTCTTCAATTATTTTAACATTGTTAATTAAAGATTAAATATGGAAATACAGTTTAGTAATAAGATGGGATTTTATTAAGTAAGTTAAGTAGTTAAAAAACATTACATCAATACGTATGCGTAATATTCGCATCACTCATACGCAACGTAACCCAATTATCCCTTAGCTGAATGGGAAAACTTTGAGTAAATGCAATTTCCCCCATTGACGCCAAACGAGGCAATTTGAAAAATCAGCAATCGTCAAATGAATGTCATAAACAAATGCTAACCGTTATGTGAGCATAACTTCCCACATGTTTATGTGAAATAACCCGAAAAATCAATACAAATCGTTACCACGCCAAAGGAGGAGAACGAAAGCCCTGACAAGAGCCATGAGCTGCCAATAAACATGGAATTGTGAGTTGTCCCAGTCCTGGAAACCGAAACTGGCAGGAAACCAACAAAAAAGTTCACAGAAATGTATAAAAATATACGTTTTTGGCTCTTGTTCGTTCGACGAAACCTTCTGGTCGGAAACTTTTTGTTAATGATCAAATCAAATTCTAGTCCAAATATTTTTTTGTGAGGAAAATGGGAAAAGTGAAGCTTTCAACTGGGGGAAAACAGAAACTGAGGCTGAATGCCAAACGAGCCTCGCATAAACGTCGCTAGTTGTTATGGGAAATGTAAATGTATCTCGTGGATACACAAGTTACAAGTTGTTTGCCCGACATGTTTGTGTTCCCCCTTCCCCTTCCCTTCCCCTTTCCAATGCCTATGTCCTTCTATTGACACTTGTCTCTGTCTCAACGAGTGCGTGTGCTGGGGGAATATAAAGCCACGATTTGGGACACTATCTTTTGATGCGCTGTCTTGTCAAGCGCGAATTCCCATTTCCATATCAAGCAGCCAGGTGGACTTTTCCCTACCCTCGTCACCTCTCCAGACTCCTAGGCCGTAGGAAATTCCCAGAAAATGAACCCAATTTATTCATAGAACGGATGAATCATTTCCAACTTTGGCGGCTAGTAATTTGCTCGTCCCTACCTATCGAACCGGCCTGAATAAATAGAAAGTCAATAATGAGATGGATCTGGGAAATCCAGTTACCTAGATAACTATAGAGGTTTAAAAGTTAAATATATAGTAAGGAAAAGGGAATCGAATTAGAGCTTGAATAATATCAACAGATTGTTATTTCTCGATATTTCATTAGTGTTTCCCTTCAAAAAATCGATATTATCGAATCGATATAATCAAAATATCGAAAATAATGATCATTTTCAAGCTCTAAATCGAAGTGGCTTATAATCAGTGAGCACTAATTTCTATCGACCTATTACATAATGTACAACTCTCTCGTGAACTCGTCAGGGTAACCAATTCAAGATTAAATTATATTCACCAGCTTGGCATTCAATTTCCTTATCAATGAAATGCAGTGTGCAAATAGCACACAGACAGCCTGAAATGAAGGCTGCTGTGTTGAAAATACACTTTGTGTAATGAGATTTACTAAATATATAAAGTGATGAGGCTTTAAAAAATATTCAATCAGTTTACAAACCTTTACCAATCTCTTTTTATATTCACTTTAATTAGGCACCATTCTTATTCAGTTTCAGTTTTATTTCAGCTTTTTTGCAACAGTCTTTTAGGTTATTTTATTTTTTTCTTTTCCGTACACAATAAACTATATAGTATGTTCACTGGTTCCATGATTTTGCTGCTCTTTGCTGCAATTTCAGGATTTGTGATCGCAAAAACGAGTAATCCTGCGGGGCGGCTTTTGGGTGCCGAACAATTACCCGTTAGTGTCGGTCACAAAACGAAACTGCAACACAGGATTCGGAACTCTTGATAGCTTGTTTTCCATTTGAGGTGATGCGGAATCGGAATTTCGGATCGGGACTCGAATCGAGAATCACGAGATGGGATGCGCGTCGATGGAGCGCTGATAACGAAATGAATTTCAGCGGTGATTGCAGGCGCGATAAATAAGCGCCGACTCCTCGGGCGATCTGAGGGGCTTCTAACGCCTCTAATACCGATGCTCTGAATTCGCTCCGAGTGTAATTCAATCGATGTCACTCTGGCTGCGATCATTATCGATCACCCCGCTCCGCCCCGCATCTAGTACTATCCCTATCGCATTGTGGTCTGTGTCGCCTGTGCCGCCGGCGGCTCTTAATCACAGTTTCCATCACGACTTAGTGCATCGTAACTGTATCTACGTCTGTGCTTGGTATGAACACACAGGGTACAGTGGGTTCCCTATAGAACATATATATTTGGCAAACTTTTGGGATTTTTCCCTGTAACTAGGACATTTCTTATAAGAAATATTTAAAAAGAAGAGAACATTAGATATATTATGTCCAATTTTTTGGTAATTTTTTTCATGAGGTACATATTTTATATTCAGAGAAAATTAGCAATAGTTTTCAGGGGTTAAACATTTTAAAAAGTAAAACGCTTCATACAAATTTTGTTTTACTTTGGATTTTTAAAACGTTTTTGCAAGAAAACGACACTTAAAACGTCGTATAATTTATTTCTTATTTTTTAGATCAGTAAATTAGCATATTAAGCTCTAATCTAAACATTAATCCGAATAACCTAAAAAATAGTTTCAAATATTTAACTTAATTTAATGTTCGCCTTACTGAGGCTTTACTGTCTGCACTAGATGTTTGTGTGCACAGAGGCGCCTTTGTCGTTGGATGTTTTTGCGGTTTTTAGCTTTTGGGGCGTCGCCGCTGCCATTGTGGATTGTACTGCATCCACCGCTCGATAGATACAATTACAGTTAGCTCCTTGAGGAGCTGCGTTGCCTGGCAACTTGGCCAAGTTGGTCGTCAGCGTTACGGTTATTGTCACTGCTGTGGCTTCTCGGCAAATGCCCACCCACCAGCTCTCGGCCCCCTCAATTACGCCTGAATATGCATTAGCCATGGATTTGCAATTCCTTCGCCAATAAAGATCCAGATGAAAGGGGAATTCCACGAATGTTGCAATTTCTTAAATGGACGAAGAAAACTTATTCCCAATCAGATACCCTATCAGCACATTCCAATTTATTTGAACATTTGAAGGAACATTTTTCTTAAACTGAACATTCTACAGAATCTCTTTGACAATGAAGTTAGTTTATCTAAAGTTTATTTAAGGTATCTTTAAACGAACAAACAGTAAACTTGGTTAACTGTGGTTGCAAACAGATTAATAACTAAAATATTAATAATAAATTTGTTTTAAAAACAAGCGCATTTAAATATTTAATCAATCTCTGTACAAGCATTGAACTCTACAATGAAAAGCTCGTTTTTCTGAAGTTGGCATTCCATTTAAAACCTTTTATGTTTTCAGTTCCTTTGTAAACTCTCCAAAACTTCCCTAAAAAAATTCCTTTTATACAAACTGCATAAAAGCTTCGTTTCAGCTTAGTTAGTCAATAGAAAAGCTGAGCACAGTGGGTTGGTTGTGTTAATTTTTCATAGGCCCCCTTTCATTTGGCTGTTTGCGTTAGTTTTCCCTTCGGTTCAGAAGCTAGTATCGCGGTTATCTTCGTGTGGATTCGCTCGTTGGCGCATTTTTTGTAATTCAAATCGCTTTTCGTATGCCTTGTGGTTTTTTGGTCAGAAGCCAAACAAGAGGAGCGCTCCACTGCTCCTAGCAAGTATCTAAGTTTCTGAGTATCTGGCGGTTACAAAGTGGGCCACACACCCACCTACACTGGCATGCATATGTGAGTGCACTGTGCGAAAAAAGGTTGATAATTGTAAAAAAAAAGAATTTTATTAGGAAATAACTGTACGGTTAAACTTATGAATTACACAACAATTATATAATTTTACTATTCTGATTATCAGTTGATTAATTTTAATTAATAATTGTTTTTCTGAGTGAGTCTTAGGTGAATATGGAGTGACTCTAAGTGAATACAAAGCGGCTTAGTCGACCGGACCCTGCATTTTTCGACTTCTTTCAACTCTGGGAAAGAGATGAAGGGTTTGGGGAATGGGGATGGAGTTAGGGATGGGATGGGAGTTTCCCGCAAACATAAACACGCATTATATTGCCTTGGAGTTTGTTTTCCTTGGGCGCTTTATCTCTGTTTACGCAGCCGCCGCACGTGGCCTCTTCTTGGGCTCCAAACACATCCACCTCTCACTTCTGGCCAAGGGAATATGCCTAATTCCCATTAGCAAAGTCTAAGCGGCTTTCGAACGGTAATTGCACGTCGTGAACTACCGTTACCCATTATAGGTTATCCCTCATCGGATATCTATAATCGGCAGACGCAGTCAACTCTTTGACTTTCTGGGAAAATATTTTGATTGATGATGTCTACTCAAACAACTTGTTTTATTTGTTTGACGGTTTGTACGACAATCGATTATCAGTTAGGAACACGAATATTAGTTGGTTTACTAGACAAGTTAAGTATATAATCATTAACACTGAAAGAATAGAACATTTATGAAAGGAGGATTAGAATTTTCTGTAAATTTAAAGGAAACCTTTTCTTTTATTCCTCCTCAATTGTCCCCTAATATTTCCCACGCGCTCCAAACTCAAAAGCTAAGCCAACAAAGCAGGGTTAGTGCCCTTATCCACAGAAAGGACAAATAATCCGTGATTCGCAAGGAGAGTTGAGCAAAGGAAAAGCAGCACAAACATGCCAGAAAATGATACAGCAAAATGTGGAACAGGGCAAACTGAAGTCGACATAAATGGAACGAGCTGAGAAACTGCCTCAGTTTCGGTTTAAGTAGAACAGCGTTGAGACTGCGGGCTTTAAATAGCCAGCCCGTTGTAATTAGATACATAACACATTAGTCTATCTCAAGACTGAATAGAGCTTAGCGAAATAAAATGTGGAGCAAGTCAGCTTTATGCAAATAGGTTCTTATGAGTAACCACAAATCCTAATTACTTACAAATCCTTACTCACACTTGGCTTAATGTTTAGAAATATTTTATGTTTCAGAAATTCGTGTATTTATGTCAATAGGATTCATTGAGATTCAAACAATCACTTAATGCTCCACAATGCTTTAACAAGATTTTATCATTCGTCGGCCTAAAATATCAATTAGTTGGTTATAATTAGGATAACTTTTTGTTCTGAACTTTTAATACATAAAAGGTTAACCAAATATGAATACTAATCATTTTCTAATATTTATATATATATTTATTTTGCACGTTCTTAAAAATCTATAATTTATTAACTTTAGTTGACCCAGAAACTGTATTCTGTACTTTATGGGTTGAACAACTGAAACTCAGGCGAAAACTTTTAGCCTTAAATTTATATTTAAACGGGGCCAACTCGAGGCAGCAATGGGGAAACATTAGCGGCGCAAACATACTTATGTTCCGACTGCGGAGGACCCATTTCCCGGGACGTGCTCCCGGCGAAGTGGAGCATCTGCAGCCGCTACGTGAGGCGAATGCTTCGATGTCCCAGCTGATACCCGAAACTAATGCCAAACTCCACCACCCTCCTCCTCCGATTGCAGTGCACTCCCTGCCGCATCTCACGGTGCTGAGCCTGTCCGGCTGCAGCAAACTGACGGACGATGGAGTGGAGCTGATTGCCGAGAACCTGCAGAAACTGCGCGCCCTGGACCTGTCCTGGTGTCCCCGCATTACGGACGCCTCGCTCGAGTATATCGCCTGTGATCTGAACCAGCTGGAGGAGCTGACACTGGATAGGTGAGTACGATTGCCCGGGTAGCAAGGTCGGGTGCTCCCACTGCACTTGCCAGCTGGCCCTGCCGATTCCGTAATTATTCATGAGTAAAATTCAATTTCCGTCGCCGAGTAGCTGAACCTCATCTCCGGCGGCAACCATTAGTCGTCGGAAACTGCAGCAAGTTGCACTGAAAACAAATCTTTAACTTAATCATTTAAATTTATAGAAGACTATGATACCGTTTGTTAAACTTTAACTACGGTTTAAACCTGGAAATCGTATGGGAACTTCCGTTTAATTTTACAGGCAGACGAGAAAACGGTCACAAAAAAGGGGTTTTAAGTGTTTTATACGGCAGAAATAAATTTACTATTATTATTTTAATAATCTGTTTTTACCAGTTATGTTGGCATTTTCTTTTTATAATACAAAAAGGTTTTTCAGTGCAGGTTTTATACACATTCTTGCAATCTTATTGTGCTTAGTCTCTGGCAGTTAAGTCTATGGCAACAAAACTCTGTTTTCAAAAATTTCTTCCATTCCATTTCTCCAAACATATGGATATATCTTTTCCACATCCGTGCCCAATGTTGCTTAAACATTTAGTTATATTTTTACGGATAGATTGCTTTTAAGTATAGATCCGCACTGTCAGTAATAAACACTCCATTGCCTGAGAAATTAGTTCCATAAATATTGGACAGAAAATAATATTTTACGGTTTCACCTCCGCAGTCTCTAGAAGACCTTAAATTGGACTTCCTTAGACTTTTGGTCTTCGAGCCTTTAGAAGACCATATCGGATCTTGAGGTGTTTCTATACCTTGCGATCTGAACTGAACTTCGAGATTTATATTTCCGTCAAGTATACTTTCAGAAAATAGATTGCCTGATCATACATGATGATGATATGAATATCTAGTCAACTCGAACTCATCTTTGGAATCTTTATAATAGATGGACCCCTTTCTGTACCTTTCAGATGCGTGCACATAACGGACATTGGCGTGGGATACATCTCCACGATGCTGTCGCTGACCGCCCTCTTCCTGCGCTGGTGCTCCCAGGTGCGCGACTTTGGGCTGCAGCACCTGTGCTCGATGCGCAACCTCCAGGTGCTGTCCCTGGCCGGGTGTCCGCTCCTCACCTCCTCGGGCCTGTCCAGCCTGATCCAGCTGAGGCATCTGCAGGAGCTGGAACTGACCAACTGCCCGGGGGCGTCGCACGAACTGTTCGACTACCTGAAGGAGCACCTGCCCCGCTGCCTGATCATCGAATAATCGATGGGTGGATCTGAATCCCTGGAGCTCACGGAGCACTGATTTTCGGTTCGGTTTGGGTTCGGTTTCGAGTATGCTAATTTGGTACACTTAACCTCCAGTCGGCAAGTTCCTCGCGTGCTATGTGACTTTAACTTTCCGTCAACACTGTACTCTATCCCTTATAGTTTTAGACTTTTTATGATTTCTGCTGTGATTTGATACGGAACTTAGTTAAGTTGATCTGTTTAAGACGATGATGTACCACAAAAGACCCGAAGATGATATTTATTTACATGCAATACAATATGTCTAATATACATATACATGAATATATTTATATTTATAAATATACATTATTTATATTATTGTAGTTTTTAACGAACGTTTTATTTACTACTCTCGCTGTAACTAAACATACAGTCTACGTGTAAATTACTGAAAGAAACAAACTCAAAAAATTAAAACCAAACATTGCGCCCAAAAGACGAACAAACAACAAATAGAAATTACAAAATACAAAGTGAATCAAAATATGCAATTAACTTACATTAGTTCAAAGAAGCAAACAACAAAAGATGAAAATATGAAAATATTTACGAGCATAGCGAAAACGTGCAAAAGTTGCCGGCAGCTTTAGATTGAAATTGCAATTGAAATTTACAAATCCTAGACTTTTGCAGCCCCTGACCAGAGAAACCTTACTTCGATTGTACCATATGACTAATCTGTAATTATCTAACGGCTACTGAAAGTATTTTAAGCAAGCTACCAATAAGGGTAAATACTTAACACAATGTTTAGCAAATTGTTGTCAGGTTGCAATCTGCAATTGCGAATCGAAAACAATCGACTTCTGGCCGTCAAAGATACTCTATATATCTAGCTTACGTTATAGAGCTGCTCTCCTCATTAAGTAAAGCCCTCACTCAAACCTAATGTAAATGCTTTGTTTTTAAATCCAATGTGAGAGAGTTTCATCGTGAACATTGAGCAGATGGAGATTGGAAACTGCAGTCTAAAACCAACAAGAACACAACTCTACAAGTACATGATAAAATAAATAAATGGTAAAATGAATTCAATTGTGTTTCTATTATACATACGTGGATAATCGGTAATAATTTAGGACTATTGCGTGGCATTTAATTAATTCAATTAAAATTAAACAAAACCCAAAACTTATCTGAGTAGTTAAACATGTTTAAAACATTCTGAGTTTAATCAGTCTTAAATCAAGATTTGTAGTTTAACATTCATTACTCGTTCTACTTTAAATCGACTTCTTAACAATAGTTCGCGGGGCATTTAATATACATTTGAGTGAGTGTCAGGGTTATTCCTCGCAGGCGCCTTCACCATCCTCGTCGTTGTCATACTCATCGTCTTCCTCGTCGTCCTGATCATCATCTTTGCCCTGCTGATCCCACCAGGAGAGCACGCCCAGGCCGGATTCGTTGATGGCACCCTGGAAAGGAGACACACTCTATGAAGGCGAATCTCGTTTCTAAGACGCATAATGGCTTACAATAATCCTGTACGGTGTTTTGGTCTCCTGGGATGTGGCAGAAGCGGCTGCCGAGGATGTACCTGGTCCCTGCTGCGACTGAGCCTCCGCCTTGGGCGGTCCAATGGGCGACGTCTCCTCGAAGATCTCCCGTGAGACCCGAAACTTGATGGGTTCGCCCACATCCATGAAGAGGTCGTGCTTGGCGCCGTCCTCCAGTGGATATTCCCAGACCCAGGCCTGTTCGGCCTCATCGAAGCGGGAGGGATGCTGCAGGGCGGCATGTGGGATGAGGATGTCGTCGAAGAAGCCCAGTGTCACGTGGACGCCTTCCCGGCTGCAGTTCCGTATCTTTCCGGTGATCACGGTGCCCACCATCGGCCGGAATACCACATACCGGAAGAGCACCTCCGTGTGCGAGGCTCCGTCGCCGGGCAGGATGACCGAGTCCTTCAGCGAAACTATATCCTTCAGGGCCATGCACAGGCCCACGTTGAGCAGGACCTGTCGGAAAAAGAAACCAGGAATTAGGACCTCGCATGGTAATCACATTTAACCCACCTTATTGGCCAGCTTGCGGTCGATCTCGTCGCGCACGGCGTCCACCAACTTCAGGTGGAACTGGTCCGGCGCAATTCGCACATTGTCCTTCAGCTCCGCCAGCACGAACATGTCGCCAAATTATTAAAATACGGAAATCAGAAATATTCGTCGTTTATTTCATTGTTTTGAATGCGATTTACCATGTGTAGACGAAAAAATACCAAATTACTAAATACTGTCGCTTTCGTAGTAAGGGTATTATTAAAAGGGGTTAAGTTTTCAAATTTAAAAAATGTTACTTTAAATATTGAAGCAATTATTTTTTAAAATGATTCATTTAAATATTAAATTATTTTTACTTCATTAAAAAGAGCTTCAATATACAAAAACAATAGTTTCGAAATAATAATATTGATAATAAATCATATTTTTAATAATATTTTGTAATTGTAACTTTCAAAAAATTAATTCATTAAAAATGTTGTAATACATTCCTTGTAATCAAAAACTGATGGGAATACCCCTAGTGTTTATTACATAAAAATACTGCACAGACCCTGAAAAATACCAAAACAATGTCAACGTTCCGCTGTGAATGGCATTCGCAACACGTGTGATAGTTTCGGGGATTTGTGAAATTTTTGTCTTCAATTTCTCGACTTTAAGGCCTTTTTGCTACCAACAGAATAAATAATTTAATTATAATAAGTATTTTCTGCATGCGCCAAAATGAACGACGATAGGCACAAATATAGCGACGCCGAGGAGGACGAGGAAGATCTCCGAAATGTGAGCAAAGTGGCTATCAATTGGCAATTAAACCTATAAAAAACTTCCTTTTTCGCAGTCCGAATGGGTAAACGACTTTAAGACCCTCACAGTGAAGCACGAGATCTTCAAGGACATAAAGCTGACGCCCAAAGAGGCCAGCGATGACCTGGCCCAAGTCATAGAACTCGCCAACGAGGAGGAGGAGGAGCCGGAAGACGAGGAGTACGATGAAGAGGACTACGACGATTTGGGCGATGACTACGATACGTACGAGGAGGCCTACACGGGCTTCAACAAGGTCCATGTCCAGCCACAGCTAACCAACGCCAGTGGCGGTGGCTCAGGAGGAGGTTCCGGTGGAGGCGGCTCACAGCGCGTCAGCAGCTATCAACCCAATGATAAGCTGCTGCGCCGGTACTCCGCCCGCATCAACGTGGAGAAGTACGATCCCACCACCAACATGAGCGCCCAGGCCGCCAACCGGCTGGTGAACTTCGATCGGCGGGAGAGGACGCAGGTGCGCGACAAACACGACAGGGCCACCGCCGAGCAGGTGATGGATCCTCGCACCCGGATGATTCTCTTCAAGCTGCTGAATCGCGGCCTGATACAGGAGATCAACGGATGCATCTCCACGGGCAAGGAGGCGAATGTTTACCATGCGGTTTCCAAGAACGGCGACGAGGAGTTTGCCATCAAGATCTACAAGACATCCATTCTGGTCTTCAAGGACCGCGACAAGTATGTGTCCGGCGAGTTCCGCTTCCGGCACGGCTACTGCAAACACAATCCGCGCAAAATGGTGCGCACCTGGGCGGAGAAGGAGATGCGGAACTACCTGCGGATGCGCAATGCCGGCGTTCCAGTGCCGGAGCCGATCCTGCTGCGCTCGCATGTCCTAGTCATGCGCTTCTGCGGCCGCGACGGCTGGCCGGCGCCAAAGTTAAAGGACGTCGAGCTGAGCACTTCGAAGGCGCGCGAGTTGTACAGGGATTGCGTGGTCATCATGTGGCGCATTTACAACCAGTGTCGCCTAGTGCACGCTGATCTGTCAGAGTTTAACATCCTGCTGCAGGACGGCCAGTTGGTTATTATCGACGTCAGCCAGTCGGTGGAACACGATCATCCGCATTCCTTCGACTTTCTGCGTAAGGACTGCACCAACATATCCGAGTTTTTCCGCAAGCGGGCGGTTGCCACGATGACCGTGAAGGAGCTGTTCGACTTCATCACCGACCAGACCATCACTGCGGAGAACATGGAGGAGTGCCTGGAACGCATCTCGGAGCGGATCAAGGACCGTGACTTTGACGCCATCTCGGCTCAGGAGAGGATCGACGAGGCCGTGTGGCAGAACACCTACATTCCCAAGCGCCTCGACGAGGTAAAATCTCTGGTTTGATCCTCATCCGAAGCCATTTCATTAACCAGAATTCTCTTCGCAGGTTCGTCACTTTGAGCGGGATGTGGCCAAGGCCAAGCAGGGTGTGCAGCAAAATCTCATCTACGGCAAGATCACAGGTCTGACATCGGATTTGGATGTGCAGCAGCAGCCAGACGTGCTTGAATCTACACACGGCAATAAGGAGGAGGGAAGTGAGGGAAATACGAGCGAAAGCGATGACGAAAATTCTCAGGATAACGACAACGATGACGATGGTACTCGATTCAAAAATTCTGCAAGACCACGGGAGGAGTCTCCGGAAAGTAAAAAGGCTCGCAAGAAGGCCGTAAAAGAAGCGAAAGCCGAGCAGCGCAAAGTCAAAGTGAAAAAGCACGTGAAGAAGCGCAAGGAGAAAATGGGCAGCATGAAGAAGTAGAACCGTCTTGATTTTAAATATCGGTAATATAGCAAGAAGTTTAAGTTCTTATTATTTTATTTCCATTTTTTAACTTGGATGCATCGTAAGGAGAGAAAGCTTAATATGAAGATTTTTATATTTGTATGATTTAGTTAATTGTTTATTCTAATTTTTTGGAAACAAAAACCAATTCAGGTTTTGAATGAACCCTATAAGCATTACAAAAAGCGATGCAACCTAAGTTAAGATCATTTCTTTATTGTAAATACTATATAAGTGGCTGTGTAATCGGCACAGCTATTTAATTAAACCAACATGTGAAATACAATTGCTTTTAATCCCATTCAACAGTATACACGTGGTGGTTGTAAAAAATTCTTTAAATAATATTTAAATGGTTCCGCTTAATTTACTTTAATATTGTTTTTATGAATGGAGAATGGCTAGTTCTCACCTACAGATTTTAGCCTCTCTTAAGAACTTAGGAGCTCTTAGGAATAACCGTGAAATAGCGATAAATTTGCAATTAGCTAAATCCACTTTAGAATTAAAATTTCCACAGTTTGACAAATTCCGCTCTAGCAGTTGCAATCGCAATGTTGCTGCGAATAGTCGTCTTATTTTGGAGTTTGTCATCGGGAAAAGTCGCTGAATCCTCGGTGACACCGTTGCGTTACAATCTGACGATCCTCACGCACCTAGGAACCGGTATCCAGCGCCAATATGAGGGAATTGTTTCCATCGATATAAAAGCGATGAAAGCCTCTAAATCTATCTATATTAACGCCCGCGACCTAAACATGTACTTGGTAAAAACATATGTGACGCGGTGGGTTACCGGCCATTATATCAATGCAGTTGAGATAAAGAAAACTCCAAATAAGCACGGCGATGTACAATTGATTCTCAGACTACCTCTGAGAATCGGCGAGACATACACGTTGTACATATACTTTACTGGCGGTTTATCTAGGCCGAAGAAGTTTGGCTACTTCTCCGGCCATTACGAAAGAACGCCGCAAATCTTCTACGCCCTGACGCGCTTCGAACCGGACTACGCACACACCGTGTTCCCCTGCTTCGATAACCCACTCTACAGGACCACTTTCAACCTAACCATGGTGCACCACAAGCAATACACTGCCCTCAGCAACATGCCCGCCATAAGGGTGACACCGCAGTAAGTAAATCCCCGAAAGAAAGAACATGTAAGGTTTTAATATGCGTTTCCATTACTTGCAGCGAGGAGCTTGACGATTACGTGTGGACGACATTCATGGGAACCCCGCCGCTGGCTACCTACCAGATCATGTGGGCTCTGCACCGTCTGGACAAGGTCTCCAGTAGCCTTACCGCAACGGGGGAGAATGTCACCGTTTGGGCGCGGTGGCAATTGAAGGAAAAGCTGGCCAATCTATCGAAAATGACACCCGAGCTGCTCCCCAGCTATGAGGCTTTGTTCGCACAGCCATTGCCAAGTGGACCGGATTGGGGTGGCAAGTTCGACCAACTGGTGATTCCGGGCTATGAGGAAGTGTATAGCGGCAAGGGTCTAATGGTATTCGGCGAGAATGAAGTGGACCCCACCGATAAGTCTCTCGTTAGTCTTAAGGAACTGCTGGCGGAGCTGTTGGCGCGCCAGTGGAACGGACTACTGGTCAGCGCATCCGACTGGGATGGAGGATATGTGCGCGACGGCGTCAACAAATATCTGGCCTTGCAGGCGCTGGCCATGCCGAACAAAGGGGAGTATAACAAGACGCACCTTCTGACAACCCGCCTGGATGTCTTAATTTATGATTCCCTGCTCGATTCGAAGGCCTTAGCAATCGATGTGAGGGAATTCGGACACCAGAAGTTTCGCAAGCACAAGATGTGCCTGATCACCCACATGATAAGATTGGGCATCGGCGATAAGGGATTCTTTGAGGGACTGCAGGAGTTCTTCCAGCGGTACGCCAATTCCTCCGCTTCGACCAAACAGCTGTGGGAGGAGCTGCAACGAGCGGCCCGCCGAACTCACCAGTTGCCCGTTGGTGTCGCTTTGACCACGGTTATGGATTCGTGGCTCAGGCAAGCAGGCCATCCTGTACTCACCGTGCTGCGCGACAACAAGGCTCACAAGGTGACCGTAACGCAAAGCCGCTATTCCCAGAGGAAAATGACCGTCGCATCAAAACACTGCTGGTGGGTGCCAGTCATCTACATCTCCAAGAAAGTTTCGCTTGCCCAGGTGGAGTGGCTTGGCTGTCAGAATAAGAAAGCGGAAATCTTGACTCTGAGCAACGTCGTTGATCCGGAGGAGTGGCTGCTGTTGAATGTCGATGCTGCCGCGCCTCTTCGTGTTCTCTACGATCTTTATAACTGGCGGCTGATCACCGAGGCACTGCTGCAGAATTTCACCCAGATCCCGGAGCTCAGCCGAGCCCAGTTGGTGGATGATGCCCTCAATCTTGCCTGGTCGGGTCAACTACCCTATAGCGTGGCCCTAAGCGTTATCAAGTATCTTCCAAATGAGACCAGCATTGCTGTTTGGCAAACGGCACTTACCAATTTGGAGAAATTGCAGGATGTCATGAGAATAAGTACCGGTTACCGCATCTTTAAGGTGGGTGTTCGTAAATTTTACACTAGTTCAGTTTCTGAGAAGGGTTATAAAGAGTTATTTCAAGAAAGTATCTTATATTTCCAGCTTTTCATGCGAATACTCATTGAGCCTTCGTTTAAGGAAACGTTAAAGAAGTTTCCAGCGATAGCCAGGACGAGTCCTTATATTCCGACACCGCTACCGAAACTATCGGTGCCGACGATCCTCTACCGGCTGGCGTGTCAGTTCGAAATCAATGAGTGCTTGACGGACGCACAGAAGCGATTTAAGACGGCGATGGACCAGAAATCCATATCCTCCATACCAGTGGAATTGCAAGAAACCGTTCTATGCAAGGGCATCCGCAACGGATTGGAAGATCACTGGCAAATAGTGCGCGATATGTTCTTTAATGCCACTGAGGACCAGGAGAAGAGTATCCTCCTGAACTCGCTCGCCTGCACTACGGAGTACTGGGCGATGCAAAAGGTGCTCAGTTGGGCCCTCGACGACGAAAAGGTTCCAAAAACGCTGACAGTTGATTTCCTGGCCGCCGTAATGCACACTTACCTGGGTTTCTATGTGGGCAATCAGTTTCTGATCGACAACTTGGGGGAAGTCCTGCGCCGGTGAGTATTTTACGAATACTCAGGACGCCTCTTATCAACTCATAACCGACTTTATAGCTACAAAAGCAACGAGGTCAAAGCGATTCTGAATCCCTTTATTAAAGCAGTGACCACCAAGGAGGAGCTTGCAGCGCTACAAGACCTTTTGAAGAAAACAATGACATCCTCGATGGCCTCCGGTATACATTCCATGCTGCAGCCTGCGTCTGACAGGGTGAATTGGCGAAAGTATAACTATTATGATTTCCTTAACGCCATTCGGAATATTACTATAAAAAAAGATGGCTCATCTTTATGGAATTCGATCTAAAATATTATGTGATTTTTTTATAGAGTGCTTCGACTATCTTATAGCCTTTAAACTGCTAAGCATTTTTTAATTTTTAATTCCGGCTTTGAAAGTCATTGAATTATTACATTTAGAAAAATGTTTGGCGAGTCTATAGGCATTGGCAAAATAAATACATTTTCATTTTAATTTCAATACAGAATTTTAAGATTTGTGGGCGAGAGATATAGATAAATCCAAAATTTAAGCCTAACTTGATTCAGATTTTATGTTAATAATTGTAGCCAATCAAATGTGGCTTTAAATCGTATTTAAAAAAACGATTTCACCTAAAATCCGAAGTCTACTTATATAGTTCCCGAGATCTCAGCGTTCATACGGGCGGATAGAAAAGAACATATATGCTTTACCTTTTACCTGATGCATTCTTTTCAAAACATAATATCGAATAGTTAAAACATTATCTTTTTATTGAATAATTCGAATTGAAATCACTTTAACCACGATATCTGTATAAAATGTGCTGGCCTTTTATCTACAAACATTTTTAACTAGGCGTCTGTTTATGTCGATCCAAACTAACTTAAGGCTATCTTAGGGCTAACGTTTAACGTTTATCCTGTCAAGGGAATGGTTTTTAAGTATGTACAAGGAGTATATATCTGTATGTTTAAAATCGAACATCACAGCATTGACATTGGCTACAACTAGGGAATAAGATTCATTTGGAGTATTTCTTTGCTAAATTAGGCATAGCAGCGCTTTCGCAGGCTGATGTACATCATCACTCGGAAGAAGAGCATCAGCATGGCCAGTAGTCCGAACTGGTGCACCATAGATACCTTTTCCACGTCTAAGAACTTGAGAAGCACCCGAGGATCGCTAAAGTGGCAGTATATATCATCGCAGTCGAGCTCCTCTCGCTGGAATCCGAAGACGGCCAAGATCAGAGAAACCACTCCAACGCGTACGTAACTGAACTTCATAAGCAGTTGCATTCCGCCCGAAATCTGCGGCGCAAAGTCGAACCCATAAACCGCCAGTCCCATTAGAGGGGCGATCATCATTGGACCAACCACACTGCCATTCTGGAACGAGAAGAGAACAGAGTAAGTTAACATAATATCGAAATTATAACTAAGATTCTGATTAACGAAAACCCACCGTTATGCTGAAAGTGGCGCCTATAGCCAGGCCCATCCCCTCGGCAACCAGGGAGATCATTAATCCCACGGCCACGAAAATAGCAAAGCGCCAAAACTGTTGAGGCAATCCGGACATCCAGTAGGTGACCGCCATGAAGGTGATGTTCAGCAGCACCTGAACTGGCAGACGCGACACCGTTAAGGCCATATAGTATGGTGTTAGGGTATACCAACGGTTGAAGGTCTCCTTCTTGACCACCTTCACCTCAGCGGGATCTGTAGGATACAAATGGTTTGACACTATAGTCCAAAGAAGTAATTCAATATACTTACAGCTCAGGATGGGCACCATCACCTGGGTGTAGACAATCATGAGAACGGCACCGATGCAGAACTTGAGATGGTCGAACATACGGGCACCTTGGTTTCCCAGTTGGAAAAATATCATGCCGAAAAACACACCGCACAAGAGGTGATGGAACAGTTGGATGGTTAGGGCCAATCTGGCCCTCGTTATCCGCAGCAGCATCACCCGCATGAGAACCACAAACTGTCGCAGTCCCGATACATCCCGTCGATCCGTATTGAGGCGCCTGGAGAAGGCCTTCACTTGCTCCAACAGAGCACTGGTTCCTGCAATTAACGACCCATCCGTGGAGGCAGCACTGCCGGCGAAGAAGGCGGGCAGGAAGGGACGCTTCTGCTGCTCCACGAACATCGTGGTGATCGCCTGTCGAGATGCCAGCGTAGCACCCAACTGGTCCGACTGACTCGCCACATAGATCAGCTTGCCATTTTCGGTCAGCTCGCTGAGAGAAGGCACCAGGTGGCCATCCTCGGCCTCCACCAGCTCGATAACTGCAAGAGATTAGAAGAAAAGTCTTATAAAGTATGCCATTATTAGATTTGTGTAGCTCAACTCACTGTAATCCGAGGGACTGTAATGCCTGGGGCAGTCAAGCTGGGCCAGTCGCAGGAAGGGAATGGTGGCTCTGGGACTGCCCTGGTAAACGCAGTGTCCCTTGGCCAGGACGTAGATGCTATCGAAGTAATTGTATATCGTGGCCGAAGGTTGATGGATGGTGCAGACGATGGTCCGACCCTCGTAGGCCATCGCCTGCAGCAATCGGATGCACTGGGCGGCCGTCACTTCATCCAGGCCACTGGTGGGTTCATCCAAGAAGAAGATGTTCGGATTGTCCACCAGCTCCAGGGCGATGGACAATCGTTTCCGCTCCCCACCGCTCAGCTTTTCTGCCGTCACATTGCGCCTGTGATTCAAATGCAAATTTTCCAGGATATCCGTCATGATCTCTGCCTTTTTGTGACGATGCTTTAGCTTGAGGTCGCAGGCGAGATTCATTAGCTCCTCGACAGTCAGCAGAGTCTGATGGTGGTCGTCCTGAGTTATATAGCAGGCATTGTCCCTCTTGATCTTAATGCTTCCTGTGACGCCGTCGCGCCTGAAAAGGATTATTTGTTACATTTTCACGATTATTCGAGTGTTCATCTGAAATTTATTTGTTTAGATAATGATTAGGGGAGAGGTCTGTAGGTTGAGACAGTCTGTAAGTTGAGACACTCAATTTTCTCAAAACTTTTCCACTAAAAAAATTATTTTTATTTTTTTTTTTGTAGTCCTTTTCAGTGACAAAACTTTTGGGGAAAACATTATAAGCCAGGCTCTAGCCAGATTTAAGCTGTGAGAGTCGTGTACCATTTTGCACCAAAAAAGTTTTTGTCCACTTTTTTCAAAATTCCATTAAAAATTAATAACGTGCTTAAATTAACTTTGTAAGAGATTTAAAACATTAGTAATTTAACTGTTAACAAATTAAAAAAAGAATCAGCTTAATGTGACAGTCAGAAAAAAAGTTATTAATTTTTTCCCGAAACAGCCCAATTTGTGTAAGTTGAGACACTTTGAGCGTGTAAGTTGAGACACCCGTTTTTCATACAAAAAGGCCTTAGCCCAACAGAGGTCGCTTTCTGCCTAGTACATTTCTTTGATATTAGGGGAAAAGTGAATGTTCAATGAGCCTTTTGGTTTTAATCGTTATTTGGTCTAAGTTCTTAAAAAATGGATGGGAAATAATTTAAGACGAACTAAAATTGATTAAATTAACATAAATAAATAGTTTTTAAAAGTTTGAAGTACTTTTGGTGTGAGTATTATTGACTTTTAAAAGTGTCTCAACTTACAGACCTCTTTTTCAAATTGTCATTTTTTGGCACTTTTCAAAAAAAAATATTTTTTAGTTTTCCCCAGGGAAAAAAAATTTTTTTTTTGCTTTATTGTACAGCTAAAAGACTAAGCTTTCGATCGGTACCTAACACGTGAAGTTTCAAAAGCGAATGTCGAAATGGGAGACTAAAAACAAAAGGTGTACCAACCTACAGACCTCTCCCCTACCAAATTCGTTTTACTTCTAGGTCTTTACTTTTTTCCCCTTGGTTTTTAAATAAAATTTTTAATTCAGCAACAAGCAAAATATACAAATCTCTAATCAAGTCTAGACTGTAGGCAACCTTTTCAACACAATTATTTTTTAAGCGTAGCTTCGTGACTTTGCAGATCTGAAGCTCCATTTAAATCTGTAAGTTTCCACTATGTTTTGAGGAAACGTAAGTTTTAAGCCAATTTATGACATTTTTTTTGAAGGTTCAGACTGGAGACGTTAGTTGGCTAACCACCGCCCCCCTTAAACCCTACAGAACCCAGTTGACATTTCGCATTTGAGTCGAAATCAAGAATGCGAGATCTTGGCTTTAATCACCAGTCTGTTAAGCATAGAACCGGTTAAGTTTCAGCTCCCCAAATTATATAGCTTTGGTTTTGTTACACTTGAGCTCGAATGACGTTTGAGAACATGACGTCGAATGCAGTCGAGTCTGGTTTGGTTTATTGTTCTCACCTGAAACCCGAAATCGCATTAAGCAAACTGCTTTTTCCGGCTCCTGAGGGTCCCATGATGGCCGAGAGTTGCCCGTTCCGGAAACTGCCGCTGACTCCGTTCAGAATTTGACGCTCTCCGGTTACACGCCCTAAAAATAAATTAAGTAATCGATTAATTAGGATTTTTAATAAATTATTGAAATCATTTCAGATTCTATTTTTGTGGGTTCTTAAATTAAAATAAAAAGCTTTCCTTTGCCAATTTATCCTTAATTTAATAATAAGTATTTAGTGAGGAAAATAACATATAATTAAAAGTATTTTATTCACTAAAACTAGAATATGTTAAACAGCTTTGAAAATTATCATAACGGTGAATGAATCATAGAACAACAAAAAACAATCTTGGATTAATATATTCATTGAATATTATTCAATCTATTACGTTTACTTTTCTGGTTTATCTGGAACGATTTGCTAATGAGATAGATGAAATAATAGAGATGCGAAACGACATTAATTGAGTTTCGTTTTTTAATGACCCATCATTTCCCTTTCATTAATTTGGGGGATACAAAGTTACGCGTAGCTAAGAATAGATAAGATTAATAAATATAGCTTGAGAATCCAGCAAAAATATTTTTAATAATTTTCATGTCATGGGTTGCCAACGGAAAGATACCAAAGATGACAGATGATAGGACTTGACTTGCATGACTGGCATAAGTGAAACCAGCTTCCGCGCTGTCTGGCAGCAGAATTCCATGGGTTCGCCTGAAACCCTCAATTATAGGTGTTCGCACGTGCATAATTTATTCCAATTAAAATTGGGCTTGGGTATGGAAAAATTCAGAATTGGAGGAACATTTTAAAGGCAAAGATCCGGTAGCTTAAAGAAATATACCAATGTATTTATTTTCACAGCAATTACTCACTATCGCAGTTCGAACCTGACCTGCATTTTTCACGATCTGTCAGTCTCAATGCACAAATGAGTTAATATGTGCCAATGTCATCGCCTTTCTTATCAGCAGTGCAGCCGTACTATAATATGGGGTATTACCGAAGGTCGTAATCGAATGGTTCATGCAATAATTGATTCTTAGGTTTCATATTTGCTTGCAATTTCCATGGACAGATGGTAACAAAGGGTGGATGCTATGATAAAGATAGGTCTGTTCTTGACACCGGGGATTAATGATAATAACACATTTAAATATTAAATTATACATATACGGAAGTGATGTTAAGAAATTAAGCATAAGCTTATCAATAAATTCAACTACATTGTATTCTAGTAGCAATGCCTGTCTAAGATTGCAGTAAAGCGTTTAATAAACATTGATTTATATTGATAACAACCACTTTCAATTCATGAGAACCTTTCATAAATGTTTATTCAGAAATTATAAGCTTAAAACGCTGAAAACATATATGTACTTTTCAATATTATATCATAACAAGTATTATTTGGTCAAAACCAAATTTTTCTGATTTTTAGAAAATGATTATAGGAAAGGTTTGGTTTCCTGACTGCTGATTGTATATACAGACTTCACATGTAAATGATAGATATCTGTGACCCAGTTCTGGCGGCCAATTAACATTCATTGCTCAACCGATTCGCGAACCAACTTTAGAGGGTCGCTGACAAGTCGGAGTCTGTGGCAAATCCCATTATCAGAGAGTGTTTACCAGCCACCGGTCTCCATATCAATTAGCCTCATATCATATCAATTAAACGCCGGCCTTTAAAGCTTTCTGGCCATCACGTTCTGGGCACGCGCAGCGGTCAGAACCATAAAAATTCAGCAAAACAGTCGAACAATCAACATCAACAGTACGTTGGCTTGGCTGATTTATCGGACGGCTCCCCCTCCTCAAACACTGTAAACCGCTACTCCCACGATGGTACGTGAGTCACATAATGAGGCGTGACAATTTGTTGGGAAAATTAACTTTCAGACGATAATACGGAAAGCTGATTTGCTGTATTTCAGACCACAAAAGTGATTCCATTGTGTTGAGTTCGCTCCCATTATCTATGGTTTGTTTTCATTTTTGAAGAGTTGTAAATACATAAACATAAAAATATTATTTATCGGTATCAGCAAAAAATATTCCAAAATTTGTAATCTAAATTTCAGATTTCCAATTCAGTTTAAGCCATAAACGAAACTGCGCCTCAAACAAACACATGTCATTAATTGGATGTTGAGATCTCTGAATTCTAGCCACTTTTTGGCGCACTGAAGAGGGGAAGGGGAGGAAAGGAGACGAGTTCGCTAATTGATGCAATTGAATCGTCTCTACCTAATTAACACGATTTCATATTAGCATTTCAATCGCGTTTGGCCTGATAAATGCGACTTATAATGCAACTCTCACAGCTTCTGCCCCCTGAAATATACGATCTTTGATCTGTTATGTAAAATGGCCCACCTAGCCCTTGTTAATCATTGAAGTTATACAATACTCGACAGTTTGAATTATTCAACTTGCATAAGGGGCATTTGAGATAAATGGTTCTACATTCAAAGGGTTGGAAGATTAAATAATGTGTGAAGGGAACTAATTAAAGTAAATTCAATTGCTTAGATTATTTTAATCAGTGATTAATACACAGAAAAAAAAATTCGATATGAAATGGGATCAATTCTACCTTATTTCAATTAATAATAAGCCGATATGATTAGTCAAATTAATGAATTACAATCAACTGTGATATTTAACAAATAATGAGGTTACATAATCTTTATTCATATTAAAATGATATGATATTTAAAAAATAAATTTTTTTTTTTTTCGTATATAAATAAAGATAGAAAAGAAATGTAGAGAACCCAAATACCTATATATCAAGATCCAGCGGTGATAACCATTCCCAATTTAAACCCAGAAGTAGAGTTGCATTCCATTTAATTGACAGCCCAATAGTCAAACTGAACCCCTTTGACTGGATCTGGATAGACCCGGACATTGACTCGCTGACTAATCCGAAATTGCCCTGGGGACTTGGAATGGAAAAGCGCGCGCCATGTCGCGGAACATACAACAAAAATAAAAATAAAACGTGTCCAAGCTCTGCGACTTTTGGAGGGGAAAATTATTCAATCAATGTTGGGCAATTTTCGCTTTTCACTGTGCGCCAACATAATATTGCTGTTGTAGCTGCAATTGTTGCTGCTGGTGCCGATCATGATGATGTGGGGCTGAGATGATGATGATGAGGTTGCTGATGTTTTTGTCGCTGCCTTTGGCCAGCCAACTACTGTAGTTTCCATTGATGCGGGGCACATCGAGGAAGTCGCAATGTATCTGCGATGTGTGAATATACATATGTATGCGCTGAGATAAATATGTACACTAAATATTAAGCTCGCATACTGATTTCTGGGTACATGTCCACCCGTACAGTGCGTTTCAAACACGTGATTCCCCGAAAGACTAATGTTTACTTGACCCACTGAAGAAAATCGATTAAGAATTTGTGAATCTAATTTACAGTTTAAAACCTCATTAGATTTAAATTTTAAAATAATACCGAAATTGATTTGAAATTAAATTGTTTAATTTATTAGAGCATGTAAAACTGTTGTACATTCATGCGAGGCACTGTTCTCAATTCTATAATGAATGATTATTATATTCCACATGGCAACTAGATTTGGCGACATCTGCGGTTGACTGCGAGTTGCACGTTGCACATGGCGTATGAGCAATAATTAATCACCAGTCGTACTTGAGTTTGACTCTGCAATGAGGAAGCTCAGCTTCGAGCTGCGAAAACTAAGTTATTGGTGAGTGTTTCGAAAGCATTTCCTCTTCTGCCCAATGCATGCCTAAAACATATAATTAAAACACTTGACTAAGTCAATAGATTGTAAAGCTCTCATGAATATGTCTCTTGATACACATTGAAATTAAAATTACAATTGAAACTGCACGATTGTATAATCAAGGACACATTGGAATTACTTTCTAGATTTTTGTTTATGTTTTAAAATATATTACTAATATCCGGTATTAAATGGGTAGATTGCCTAATGCTGATCAAGAATTTATGTATGAGTTGGTAGGGTCGGGAACATTTTACAGTCCCTATTGAATTTATTAGGTTCAACTAATCAAGTAAGAATTACGAGTATAAAAATGACAGTTGAAGCTCTTAACTAGTCTTGTGAAATAAAAATGAATAGATAATACCTATTAGGTGTGTTAAAATATTCAGAAATTTGTAATTTGCAACCAGAAAATCTACTGATTTTTATGTTTTTAAATTTAAAACTAACTAAAAACTTTATTTGTATTAAAAGTAAAAAATATTTAAGATTCAAAGTGTTTTGCCCTCTTTGTTTCATGTACATATTCAATTTGAAAAGTGATCCCATTCCGGCAATAGGCAGTTTAAATTCCATTCATTCGGTTCAATCAACTAAAATGAACTTGACGTTCTGCCAAATGCATTAGATTATCCAGTCCGATTCGATTCTGTGTCAATGGCAAGCATGCCCAGAGAATCCCCACTTAGGGTTGAACTTTTGACCAACATTAAACACAGGGTTGTGGCCATAAACGTAGCCCAGAACGCAATCCATTTCAGCCGAGTGTGACGAATGTATTTTTGAATGAAACCTCAAAGCAAATTAAACAAGTTGGGCAATTGACATTAGGAATAGAGGCAAGGAAAAGGGCAAACTAGCAGGCCAGCTGGCCCCCACAATTATGGAGCAGTTACCACTGGGCCAGACGACTACTTGACCATTTCATTACAAGACCATTACCTCCGCCGACGAAGAAACATTGCACACAGCACATAAAACAAAGTCAACTCTGATGTACTCGAGTGCAAACAAAAAAGTCTGCAGCCGAGAAACACATTTCATACACATATTTGGCATTTTGCAGACGTTGTGCAATGGAGCCATGAAGGACTTGTGTCGTTATCACATATTAACACTTTTATGTTGAGTTTAAATCATAATTAACCTATTAAACCAAATGTGCTCTAACTAGCTCCTTTGCTTAAATAACATGTTAGTATATGAGATCATTAAATGTGACTGAAAGTGAGGTTACGGAATACTGTGTTTAACTTTAATATAAAAAATAATATTGTTACGACAATTTGTTAGCATAATCTGATATAATAACTGAAAACCAGTTTAAGTTAAAGCCAAAAGAAAATAAATTATACTCAGGTGTAGATAAATGAAATCCCATTAGTTATACAGTACTTAAAGGGAAAGAAACTGTTTGTGAGTGAATAATTCATTATAATTGCATTCCTTACCAACTACAGATCAATTAGATATGAGTCAAAGATCGTATAACTTACAGAAGTTCTTGCGCTCCTTAACGGTGTAGAAGACATCTTGGAACTCCACATCTTTGGACTGTTTGGCCAGTAGGTTTTGCGACTGATCCATGGCGAATTCTGATGTTTATTGTTATTTAATGCCGCTTTCAAAAACTCATATGTTGATGAGCGATGCGGGTGGCTCCACGGATTTTCACTGACGGATTCAGATACGTTTGCTCGCTCGCATCTAGATACGTGCGCTGGCTGCCGAATGTGTCATTACCTACCGCACCAAAGTCGGAATTGGAATGGGAATGGGTGCTGGATCTCTTGCTTATTTGCCCGCTTATTTATTTATATTTTTTGCACTTCTTTTTTCTGTACTTTTGCCAGCGTTGCGATAATTTGTGTTGTGTTTTTCGCTTCTGGCTTTTGATTTTGTTATTGTTTCTCTCTATGAACGCATGGTCGTGTGATTGCAGATTTATTGCCCCTTTTGTTTTGATCACACTGGCGACTTACGCGCTGCAAATAAAAATTAATCATTATAGATTTTGACATGTGCGATGAGAAAAATCGTGGCAAAATTAAAAGTAGCAAAATTCGACTTATCAACATTTCTGCTGGCCTTGAAATTCGCAACTCAACCTGATAAAGGCGTTTTGGGTTAAATCTAACTGCATGTGTATTTGCACAAATGTTTCGTTATGTTAAAAATATTAAGTCAAGTTAGTCATCACATTGTTATTTTCCTTGGGGTAAGGAAAGTTGTGGGGGTAGCGAAACAATCCTATGACAAGTTTAAAATCTTTAAAATCTTACATCTATGCCATACCTGATTCCGTATATTCATAACTATGATTGTAAACTTGCCTATGTAAATGAGATGCTAATTGCAATGATCTTATTCAAGTTCAAGTTGCTCAATTACCGATAAGGTCGATGACCAACAGAACTATGGGAGTCAAGAGCCAAGAAAAACTAGTTGGTTACTTAGAAAGCAACAAAAAGCAACACCTATGATTTGTATTTTCAGATATGTATTTTCACTTGGCAGAGTTCCTACTTCATCTGCAAAATTAGTTTAAATAGAATGTACATTAATTGTTCTTACAGAAATATTCTGTTAATCTTTCAGATCATTTCGCCTGGCCTTGATTTGTAGCCCATATATATTTACATATGGATATGTATCCCATTCCCTTAACAGAACCGGCTTAATGTGTATATGGAGTTCATATTATAGATGCGACAAAGAATCCATTAATAGCCAGAGGATCATCAGAATAAAGAACCAAAGAGACGGAAGAGTGCACCGGAAAGCTCTAAAGTATTTCCTTCATTAGCAACGCATCCAAATCGTAAAATAAAGACAGAGGAAAAAGAGTAGCTGGTGTATATTATTTAAGGAAAATAGGAGATTATCTAGAATTTAAGTTATTAATTAATACTATATATTATATGTTTTATGAATAGGCTTTTTGCAGTAATATTAATAAATAAGTATACGATGTAGATGCGAGATCCCAGTTCATAGGGTATTATGACTATAAACATCTAACGAGCTCTTGATCGACGGCACCACCGACAAAAGTGACAGGCGGATCACGAACGCTTCGCTTTCTGGGTGGAGCTGTTGTGTTCATATCGCAGATTTATCACGTTTTCACAGTTGCGATTCGCTTCGCCCGCAGGCGATTAAATTAAACAATTACTTTCAACTTGCAGAAAATCAGATTTAATTCTAGTTAAAGTCTCTCAGCGCAGAGGCATCTTTGTCAGCGATCAATAAATTAATTTCATAACATCTGTCAGGGATTAATTTATCTTATTTAAATGTTAATTGGCATTTATTTATTCAAAGCATTCCAAGTAGCTAAATCACAGGCTCCTGCCAGGCAGGTAAACAGACTTTGAAAACTTCAGAATTTGCCGACTTGTGACGCCAAATTGGAGTTGTTTTTGTCTTATTTGCTTTTTTAATGCTTTTGGCGTCGTCGGAATATTCGACATTAACTGGCGCCGACAGCCAGTTGGCGAAATGCAAACTAGAAACCCGTTTCTGGTTTCTGGAGAAGAAGCCATTTGAGAGATCCTGGAATTCAACGGGATACGAAAAAAGGGGTAGGTAAAATGCATCCATAGGAACACCAATTCGAAACGAGGAAATAAACAAGGCGGTGATAAAAATTGGCTAATTGAAAGCTTAAATATGCATGCCAACTTATGCTAATTTCGCGTCGACTGTCCGATTTATTTTCTATTCTATGCGGCGAATTCTGTGACGTCAGGTGGCAACAGAAGCACATCGCTTTGGCTAGACTTTTGACCCCAACTCGCTTAGCATATAGGTAAATTATCTAATACAAGTCTCGAGGAAACCAACAAAGCAGCAATTTTATTCAAACAAATCACTTAAATATAATTCGTCAATTTCTGACAGATAACTAATCATTAGAAAAGGTCGAAATATGTGTTAAAAACCAGTTAACCGCAGAAAACCCGAATATTTATAATATTAGTCAGAAATAAATAAATAATAAAAAGATATATAAATATTTCCGTCCACATACATATTATAAATTGGTTATTCGATGTCGTGTTTTTGAATGGAAGTTTATCAGCCTTTTTGTGCACTGGATTTATGCCCTTATAGGAAAATAAACCCAAATGTAAAGCAAATCACTCGGCCAATTAAGGATGGCGCATTATAAATCACTCTCCAATAATTATTGCATTGTAATCTCAGTCTATACTTTTCAGAAATGAACAACATGTACTTTGACCAAAGTGAGTAATCACTTAATTAATCATCGGATTCATAGGTCAGTGACAACCGAACAAGATAGGTGTTTTCTTGAACACTTTAAATAGAGAGTTTAGGGAATCAATATTAAGCTAATTGCAATTAGTTAATTAGATCGATTTACCCAAGTTAACAAAAGTTAATCGTTATATGTGATGGATGCTATTTTTTAATAACGATATTATATTGTCTGGTATTTTAAACTAAAGCTTTGGCAGTATATGATCAATTAAATCCAGAATTCATTTTTATTTGACAATCAAATGCACGTGATTTTCCCACATGGAATACTTAAGGAAATAAGTGGATTTTTTGCGTCGTAAATGTTTAAACACTGAAAGGGCTATAAAATATATATTATTTAATTTCGTCCTTATTCAATTTAGAAACATTACTTGTGAGATATTTTAACCTTAGGCTACTAAAGAATAAAACAATAAAATCTAAATCATAATCAGCTTCATTGCGATTCAAGTTCCCTACATGTTTAAGATAAGCCACAAAGTATAAAATTCTACTCAGCGATAATCCACATACTGCTCCACCACACTACAAATGCATTTGGGTGCCGATTTAGATTATTGTATTTCGTGCTGAATCGCCAGCACTTCTTGAGGCATTGTTGCACATCCGACTGGTCAAACATAATACAAAAGGATCTCTTTTGTGGACAAAACCAAAACAAAACCAATCCGCAGTACTAAAAACCTCAAGAAAAACGCGTTGCTCGCACAAATTACTTTGATTGGCATATGCACTTTGCACAGATTAGATAGCATTGATTTTTATGTTCACTCCTTACATTGTATAAAGCTTTTAAAAATTTCCACGCGAAATTTTGGCTGGAATTAGCCGAGGATAAGGCGACGCGAATTTATTTTATTGAAGAGCTGGCGAAAACGCGTCCACTCTCGGCTACGGCGTGAAAACAACTGACGCTTAGTCGGCACTTGAAGTCGCAGACCAACGGGTTCCCCAAATACAAATGGTTAGTCGCAGTACAGAAAGGGGTTTTAAGGCTGGCGTCTTTAGACCAGTAAATTAGCATATTTTAAAGTTTATACAATGTATTTTAAACATATCTTTACAAATTAATAGTTTTTGTATTTTTTTTAAATGTCATATTTTGTTCTTAATATTTATTTTACCATATACAAACAAATATTATCTTAATATTGTCTATAGCTCTCAATTACCATTGTCCAACTTGTGAGAAATCTTGTGAGAATATAGAAACCTCCTTAAAAGGATTAAGCTTTTAAATATAAGTGTATTTTAATAATTGTGTTCAATATGGTTTCTAAATTAAATAAAAGATTATTTCGAAAATAATCAAAAAAATAAAAGATAAACGTAAAAATATCTAGTCTAAGTTAATGATACAAACTTAAAAATAAAGATAACACCACTATTAAAAATCTTAAAATAGTAATAAAGAAAAAGGCCAAGGGTTTTACTTTAGTTCGTTTAAATTCGTGCAAAAACCGCGCCACACTTATCGATAAGAAAGCTACATAACATCAAAGCTTTTACAAGTGGCGCAAGCTCAAAGAATAAAATATACCAAGGCTTAAACAATATACTTTAAGAGATAACATTAAACGATGCGCTATGCAGCACTGGTTAGAAAATTTAAAAAATATCTGTTACTTTGGCAAGTTTTCAAGTGGAATTTACCTACTTGGAGTGAACTGGCATGAAGGCCCCTTGAAGATTAAGTTGGTTTTGCAGTTGAGAGCTTCAAATAACTTTATTGGCCATTCGCTTTGGCGAATCTGTTTCGTGTCACTTCACCAGGTGAAAGGACAGCCTGTCATCTTAACCAAGTCCAACGTGTGTATGTACAAAATAATTACTAAAATACAATTCTCTTGCGGCTCGAGACGTCCTGACTAGGGTGAGGAGCTTTGATTTGCAGAAGGAACCTTCACTACACTAGCATTGGATGCTACTATGATATCTGGCAGCATTGCGCCTTTCTAGCCATGTTCTGCCTCTCCCAATGTGTCTGCAAATATATAGATGGGAGATGGTGAGTGGTGCGGCAGGACTACGGGCTTAGCAGGTGAAATATGTGCTTATAGAGAGAGTCTGAGAGAGTGCATTAAGTGTCCAGGGAAGCCATTTAATCTGAGCAACCGGTTTGTTTATTGCCATTGGTTTAACAAGTGAAGGATGCAAATTTCAAACTGTAGCCAGTGGGGCAGCGGCTCTACAGATGGTTGTTTTTCTGTTGCTGTGCGAAATAAAGTAAAATGAGAAACGAAAAATCAAATCAAGATGGAATCAAAAATTATCGGGTTTCGTGTTAGCTACAAAGAACAAACAAATGTTTAGTAGAGATCCGAAAATTTCCCCAATTGCCAGGATAAATAGCAAAAACATAATTGCTGGCAATCGGGCTTTAAGTTCTGAAACAGTGATCCAATTCCTTTTCTTTTCTCTTGGATTATATAACTTTATTAATTTCAATTTAAATACGAACAAGTCCCAAATAAGTAAACCGAAATAATTAGCAGCGAACAAATATCAAAGTGAGTTCTATACTCTGACACGTCTCGCGCAGGCGAATTTCTCTCGCAAATTGCTTCTATTTTGGCATTTCATTAGGTATAGCTACCGTGTGTATAATTGATTGCTTTTCGAATTGATTTTCAGTGATAATTTCCATAATTGGGCTACGAGAGAGCCTACTCGCATAACTCTCAGTGTGACTCTCTTACTGCGCTCTGATTTTCATTAAATACGCTCTAATCGTGTTCAGCTGCTCCGTATTTCGTGATCGCTGGAATGCAACGGGCTGGGTCGGGGGCTTTCGTACGTTCTAAGAGTGCTAAGGTTCAGTGGAAGTTAGTTTACCCATTTACTGATTATGTCCTGTAATCGAGAAGAGCAAAGTGAGCGTAATGAAGTTCTTTAGCGTTTCGCTAGCCAGGGGAATTCCGAATGACGCTGCGCGCCCCACTCACCTTGACGTCATCCATCTCGTCGTCGGACGACGAGTGCGACAGTCCATTGTAGGTCTTGAACGTCACGTTCTTCATGAACGACTTGAGCAGACTGGCGCTCAGCTGGCCGAACTTGTAGGGCACCACGGGATCGTAGTCGCCGTGCGCCTGGAAGATCGGCACATCCTCGCTGTTCACCTTGGCGCCGGGGAACTGCTTATGCAGCGGCAGCCAGCACGACAGGGCCACCACGCCGGCCAGCGGCTGGTCGTACGTCAGTGCCGAGTACAGCGCCAGGGCGCCTCCCTGCGAGAAGCCACCCAGGACAATCCGATTGGCCGGAATGCCAGCACTGATCTCCTTCTGTATCATCCCGTGCACATTGTCGCGGGCCGCCTGGATGCCCGGCTCGTCCTCGGGCCCACCGATGTCCAGGGTCTTCAGGTCGAACCACGAGGGCATCCGGAAGCCGGCGTTCAGCGAAACGGGCTGTGTGGGCGCCGTGGGGCAGATGACCTTCATGAAAGGTGGCCGAATGGCGGCCAGGGCGCTGCTCCATCCATGGCTGCAAGAGAAAATGTTTATTAATGGAAAGAACTCCAGAGGAATGTAACGTTAAACTAAATAGTTCTTGAAAAATATTTAAAAGTATAAAGCCAAATTATTTGAAGAACTTAAATGGGTTTATGATAAATTTTTAATCATAGAAAAAAAGCAAGGGCACGTTTTATAAAATATTTTGTTTTTATACAGCGGTCTTATATCGTAAATATGTTACCCGATAAACACATTTTTAATTGCTTTCCAGTGGGGACCATTTCGAAAAAATATTTGAGAACTCTTTTGGGACTTCTTATCAATAATTCTAATCTGAAATGGCCCTGCATGTGTATGTTTGAAGCTGGAACCACGAAATACGACTTAAGTTTGAAGAATTCTGGAATTCTCTGGGGCCTTTTAATCTGTTATTTGAATCTATGGAACGCACTTTAAATTGTGCTATACTTAAGTTGGAGAATTAGGTAATTTCCTGCGAACTACATATTTATTTTACCCTGAGGAACCATAAAAGCAAACCCCTTTGGAATTAATCCGACTTAAGTTGAAGCATTTTTGGGAGGGGGACTCCTCTAAGGAGATATACAAAATACGGAACTCGGTTTAAAGTAGATTTTTGTTGGAAACTACTCTTAAAGGTGTACTTTCTAATGATATTTAGCCGGAAACGCCGGTTCCATTATATTGAGTACTTTTGGTAACTAATGACTCCACTTACCCCGTATCACCCAGGCCGTGCATGAAGATCAGCTGGAAGACAGAGACTAGAGTTAGGAGCCACTTCCGAAAAGGGACTTCGCCGGATACTCACCGTGGCGGTTTGCTTGGCCGTGGCCTCGACAATGACCGGCGCAGCCATGTCCGCTCTTAAGTTTAGCCTCTATTTCTGTGGGGGACGCACGGTTCCAGGTACTCTGCGATTTGGCGACTCGGCGCTGCTTTCGTCGCTTTTTGCTGTGTCAGCGGATTTCTGCAATGCGGGGCGAAACAAACACTATGTAGTTCGCGCTTAGTTATGTCACGTAAACGCAAAGCAAAATTAGTAATATTGATTTTACGATTGCAAAATGACAACACGTTGCCGGCTACGGAAGGGCTCTGAATTAATTTGATGTATGTTTAGGAACTTGTTAACTGCACAGCCTCGAGCGGTTGAGGTTCTAGCTCATTTACCAAGTAGTGCCGAACGAATTGTGTTAAATATTTTAATTTTGCTCAAATAGTGACTTCGGAATTATTAATAGTACCGTCCACGAAACATTCTCTTATACCATTTGTACGGTTTCAAATATACCAGAAATATACCGAAATTATTCCAAGCGGTGGTGAAACGCACTAACGCCATTTTTTGTTTTATTATTAGTTTCTCATCACTAATTTTGCCGCTCGCCAAAACACAAACAATGTTCGGCACCGTAAATAACTATTTATCCGGCGTGCTGCACGCCGCCCAGGACTACGATGGCGAATCCCTGGGCACCCACCTGTCGCTGCGGGACGTGCACGTCCAGAACCACAGCCTGTACATCGCCCAGCCGGAGAAGCTGGTGGACCGCTTTCTGAAGCCGCCACTGGACGACGTGGTGTCCGCCCACCTGAAGGTGCTGTATCACCTGGCGCAGGAGCCACCTGGCTACATGGAGGCCTACACCCAGCAGGCAGCAGCCTGTGGAGCAGTGGTGAGGCTTCTGCAACAGCTGAAGGATGAGAACTGGTGCCTGCCACTGATGTACCGCGTTTGCCTGGATCTGAGGTACCTGGCGCAGGCCTGCGAGAAGCACTGCCGAGGATTCACGCCGGGACACGTGCTGGAGAAGGCCGCCGACTGCATGATGGCCTGCTTCCGCGTTTGCGCCGCCGATGGACGCGCCTCAGAGGAGGACACGAAACGACTGGGCATGATGAACCTGGTCAACCAGCTGTTCAAGATCTACTTCCGCATCAACAAGCTGCATCTCTGCAAGCCCCTCATCCGCGCCATCGACAACTGCGTCTTCAAGGACACCTTTCCGCTGCCGGAGCAAATTACCTACAAGTACTTCGTGGGCAGACGGGCCATGTTCGACTCGAATTACCAGGCGGCAGTGCAGGATTTGTCCTATGCCTTCAGCAACTGCCCCGATCGGTTTGCCAGCAACAAGCGGCTGATCCTCATCTACCTGGTGCCCGTGAAGATGCTGCTGGGCTACCTGCCAAGCAAATCGCTCCTGCAGCGCTACGATCTCCTGCTGTTCCACGATCTTGCACTGGCCCTGAAGGCGGGCAATGTGAATCGCTTCGACGAGATTGTCCGGGACCAGGAGCTGGTGCTGATCAGGAGTGGCATCTATCTGCTGGTCGAGAAACTCAAGTTCCTCGTGTACCGGAATCTGTTTAAGAAGGTCTTCGCCATCCGGCAGACCCATCAGTTGGACATGGGCGACTTTCTCTCGGCGCTTCAGTTTGTGGGCCTCAACGATGTTTCGCTAGACGAGACGCACTGCATCGTGGCCAATCTCATCTACGAGGGAAAGATCAAGGGCTACATCTCGCATGCCCACAACAAGCTGGTCGTGTCTAAGCAGAATCCATTCCCCTCCGTATCCTCGTAGTGCATTTGATTGATTGTGAATTTTTAAGAGTAAAAGACTCAGACTTCTACCGTTATTGTCTTTTTTGTGACTTAGCAGGGTCGCCCGCAGTGTGCTATACTCTAAATCTTTGAGTTGCCTTTTGCTAGTTTTTAAAAATTTAAAGTATTCCTCATTATCAGCGTTTTAGCTGCGAATTATTTGGACAAATTTTTACGAAAAACCGAATTTAATAGATAAATTTAAAATAGCGGAGACACCCTCCTGAAATAGCAAAGACACTCTCCTTAAACAGCATTTCGATTCAGGGAGAAAAACCGTTTTATTTTAAGAGAATGAATGAATTATTAAAATATTGATGTAATTTATGACAATAGGTTAACTAAGTCGGTTGATTAGTTTTTGAAAGCAACGAATAGTTAATTCAATTAGGTGATAAACAGAGAGCTCTTAGGAAACTTTATTGTAAGAACAACATAAGGCTACAGAAACGAATTCCAAACGTCTGTAGATGGACGAGAAAAACCATTTCTAAATCAAAACTGAATCAAAAGTTTTCTAACAGTTTTTTGCATTAGATGTACAAAAAAAAATTAACCAATTTTAAAAAATGCATTTCAACATTTTAAAATTTTCCTCTGCGTCGAATCGATTTAGTTTCGCGAAGGTCTTTTGCTTGCCCAAAAGTTTCTAAATTTAAACAATTTACGTATATAAACTTGTGATAGGCAGTCACAAGAAATGTCGTTTGTAGCCAGTTTAATAGGCCTTTGAGTTTAGATCATTTGGTAAACTACAAATTAAAGCTTTGGAAACACAAGCCAGTATAACTTCCATATTTCACAAGGAGCAAAAGGACTCGGCGGTCGAAAGCTCAGAAATGTCGACGCCAAATTTTCTTTTGAGCAATGGAAAAAATATGCCAATGGTGGGTCTTGGAACTTGGCGGGTGAGTGGTCGTGTATATAGTGCTATTAAATAATCCACCAACAGAAATGTGCATTTCCAATTATTTCACGGTCAATGTCAAAGCTCCCAGAAGCTTCTGTTGCATTTCAGCTTTTCACGTGCATTTTCCCTCCCCCAATTTAGAGCCCTCCGGAGGTCATCACCCAAGCGGTAAAGGATGCCATCGATATAGGGTACCGCCACTTTGATTGCGCCCATATTTATGGAAATGAGGCCCAGGTGGGCGTGGCTCTTCGGGAGAAAATGGAGAAGGGCGAGGTTACGAGGTAAGTGGTCACTCGAGGAGCAATTCAATCCACAACTTGAACTCTTGATTATCCAGGGATGAGCTCTTCATCACGAGCAAGCTCTGGAACACCCACCACAAGCCGGAGCTAGTGCGATCCGCCTGCGAGACAAGTATGAGGAACCTGGGAGTGGACTACCTGGATCTGTACCTAATGCACTGGCCAATGGCCTACAAATCGGGCGATATCCTATATCCCACCTGCCCGGATACGAATAAGGCTGCATTCGAGGACATCGACTACGTGGACACATGGCGCGCAATGGAGGATCTGGTGGATGAGGGTCTGTGCCAGGCCATCGGGGTGTCCAACTTCAATGAACAACAGATCACCCGACTATTGAGTGTTGCCAAGCTGAAGCCGGTGGTTCTGCAGATCGAGTGTCACCCGTATCTCAGTCAAAAGGGACTGATTACTCTCTGCTATGATAATGCCATTGCTGTAACCGCATACAGCTGTTTGGGATCAGGACACACTCCCTACGAAAAGCCCGGGGCCTATCCACTGCTCCAGCACCCAACCATCCTGGCTATATCAGAGAAATACGGAAGGACACCGGCACAGGTACTTGTTGAAGTTCTATAATATATCTACTCTAAATTGTAATGACTCTTATTTCTCCAGGTGCTTCTCCGATATCAGACACAGTCGGGCATTATCGTTATTCCCCGATCCGTGAGCAAACAGCACATGCTGGACAACTTTAAGCGAATCTGGGACTTTGAACTGGCCATCGACGATGTCAAGGCTATTTATGATTTGGACTGCAATGGTCGTTTTATGACCATGAAGGCGTGAGTGTTCAATCCAAATCGAAATTATCATTTCCTAACTTTTGAACTAATTTTCTTTCATTGAGTATTTTCCATATTTTTCTTTTCAGAGCCTATGGACACCGTCATCATCCCTTTGAACCAGTACAAGCAAAATAGATAGTTATTAAAGGAAGTTAACTTAAAGATTGCGGTTGCCTTATATGTTAATCAATTTCTTTCCTTGTGAAGTGGTGATCTAAGAAGTACTATACCCTTATATTACAAATGTATGTGAAAACCTGGAATCGAGGTAAAAAAATAATGACACAATAAGTAATTTAGTGATAATGTAATAAAAATGTTATTCTGCGTAAGCCATTTCAAAGATTTGTAGTTTGGAACCAAGGTAAATTGCTGGAGAAAGAAAGTATATTTTGAAATTTTTATTGTCAAATTTCCGTAAAATGTGGCTTTTCATTTTTATATACACATTTATTCTGCTATTTTTCGTTTAGAAATAAATATACATAAATAGCAAGTAGCCATTGCATTGTCATAGCATTAAAATATTAAAATAATAGAAAATTGACTTCGGAATTATATAAAAATGAACACTTTATTAAAAATTCAACTGGTTCGACCTATTCTTGGCTCCGCATTAAGAAATTATGGAAAAATCGAGCGATTCATGTGGTAATGTATAGGGGTTATATCGTTATATAACCATGAGAAGAATAATATCTGACCATTAGGTGCCAGAAGGAAATAGCTGGAGTTCCCAAAGTTGTTTTATTGAACGGAAATGAGATTCCAGTAATTGGACTGGGAACCTGGACAGTAAATGTGAGCATTCTTGGTATACCTTCATATATATTCTTATCCGCAGTCATTAAAATATTATCTAAAATATTTGAAAAGAAACTAAATTTCAGTTTCAGTTTATAATGTTTATTTTTAAACCTAACTGACGATCTCTCAGCTGTTTTTGCCTACTCATAATGCAGCCCTGATTCGAGAGCTTTTAAGAATTTCGTATAAAAACGGCAAACAGCTGGGGGAATCGTTCAGTTTGTAAAGAAGAGGCAGTAACCAAAACGTGCCCATTGTATTATAAATATTTGTAATCCTAACCAGTAAACAGGAGATAATAGTGAAATGGCTGTGCCAAACGTTAAGTTCAACAATGGCAAGGAAATCCCAATCCTTGGTCTGGGAACCTGGGGCGTAAGTAGAAAATCAACTAACTGCATTTATCAACTTATAGCATTTGCAAATTATTGCGATTGTGTTTGTGGGTTCCCATAATCGGGTAGTTTTCCGCTGCCCACGCTTTTCCGTTCTGTTCATATTTGTTGTTGCTCTGATGCGTGAAAAAAGGGGGATAAAAAATGACACGCGTCGCATTGCTGATAGTTTGCCGGCAATATTTTGCCGGTCGTTCTATTTATACATACAGAAATACTGTAGTGAGAGTGTCGAATCTAACAGCAATGCTACAAAAATAACTGATTTTCCATAGCACCTATGCTAATTACTAGTGCACATCAAAAAGTACGTGATTTAAAGATCTCCATGACCTTTTCGCCAAGGTGACCCTTTTTACCTTCTTATGACAGTGGAAAATTTTTGCAAATATCTGCCACATCGCTTCTTGAAATACCTCTCAAAAAATTCATATATTTGAGCCACATGGTAGTCTTTACAAGTATTACTGTTACTAAGTTGATAAAAATTCTTATCTTAAGTGGAGGATTTGATGACAAGATTACTTAAGTTTTAGTTCGAAAGATTTTATGCAATTACAAGAGAGATCCATATAGTCGGGTGCCCCGACTAACAGATACCCATTACTCAGCTAAAGGTAGTGCGAGGGAGATGGAGATATAAAACTTTGATCGGGCATAACTCTTTAACGAATGGTCCGATTTGAATAATCTCATAAACATTCATATATTTGGGCCACATGGTCGTCTTTACAAGTATTACTGACTGTTACTAAGTTGATAAACCTTCTTATCTTAAGTGGAGGATTTTATGACAAGATTACTTTAGTTTAAGTTCGAAAGATTTTATGAATTAACGAGGCCGGAAGTTAATTTCGACAAGCCAAAGTAATCAATAGGGGAGTAGATATAACCATGTCCGTCTGTATGTCTATTTCAATACCGTCGAAAAATCGACCCGATCGGACGTCTATATCCTATAGCTCCCATGGGAACAATCGGATACAGCTTTCAAAAAATGAAGATATTCTCCGCAGTGTAAAAGCTATTGACATGAATCTTTCCAAATCTTTTTCTTTTATGCATACCTTGATCAGGGTAAAGGCGCGTGCCGATCGGACGTCTATATTCTATAGCTCCCATAGTAACAATAGGGTGAAAAATTTAAAAAAAATTGTTTTTTCAATTATAAAATATTTTGTTGTTTATTAATTCATCTTGCTTTTCTAGTCAAGTTTTCATTCGTAAAATCTGCAAGGTATTGAAACAGACATGCAGACGGAAAGACGGTCATGGTTATATCTGCTCCCCTATTGATCCTGATCAGGAATATATATACTTTATGTGGTCGGAAACGTCTCATTTACTGCGTTACAAACTTCTGACCAAAATTATAATACCCTCTGCAAGAGTATAAAAATGGGGATAGGTTGTAGTTCAAGTATTCATTAAAGACGCGCCCCTCAGTACGCAAACCTCTAAGTTAAATTCGATTCCTAATGGAAATGCTATTCCGATTACAGTGGGAAAGTCGCTGATAAGCAGCGCTTAATTAGCAAGGGTATTATAAGGGTATTTTTAAAAGGCCTTATCTGTTTTAGTTTACGTGTACTATTTGTAGAACACAAGGGGAGGCTTGGTGGTCACACCCATAAATTAGTCTAGAGCCCGTAATATATGCGTATTATGTCAAAATTAAACGAAAGTCTTTGACCTTTCTTTTTAGTAAAAGATTACCCAGAATTAAAAATATAAATCACTAACTAACAAATTTGAAAAAAGAACGTTTCAAAATACACATGCATCCGTTTACAATTTTAATAATATTAAAACTCCCGTGGAATCTGATTTGTATTTCTTTGGCCTGCCCTATATATTATCTCTCTCGGTACATTTTTAGGATGCGGGAACTAAGGGGCCTGATAAGTGACGTCAAAAGTCAGATAGGCGGACATAAAGTATTTTGATTTCCGAATCACGCTCCTCATAACTGAAACTTTGCCCGAAAACGAATTGCGAAATTCCGCTTAGAGCTTCGAATATTCCATGATGACGTACTTTTGAATGCTGCAGATACTAAAGTTCTATAGGTCATAAAATACCTTCCTTTCTACCTCACAGTATTACTTACACGCTCCTGATAACTGATACTGGGCAAGAAATTGCGAAATACCGATGAGAGATTAGTATTACTTCCAGAAATGTTCGGCGCATAATATATAACCCCTAGAAAGTGCGATAGCCACTTAAAGAATTCTCTGATAGTTAGAATTGTGAAATACACAAATCGAACTGCGATATCAACAAAGGAGAAAAATAATAATTATCCATTTAAATAATATATTTTACTTGATACTGAATTTGGATATAAATTCATTACCGAATTTTGTAATCATATTTTATTTACTAATCTAATATGACCCGTTTGTGTTTGCAGAGCCCCAAGGGAGAGGTCACCGAGGCTGTGAAAGTGGCCATTGATGCCGGATACAGGCATATCGACTGTGCTTATGTCTACCAAAATGAGGATGAGGTTGGCGATGGTGTTGAGGCCAAGATCAAGGAGGGCGTTGTCAAGCGGTGAGTTCTATAGTTGTTTTCATTTTCTTGGGATTGTCTTATTAAACTATACTATCTTGCAGTGAGGATCTGTTCATCACTAGCAAGCTGTGGAACACCTGCCATCGCCCCGATCTGGTCAAGACTGCAGTCGAAACCACCTTAAGCTCCCTGAAGCTGAAGTACCTCGATCTGTACCTCATCCACTGGCCCATGGGCTTCAAGGAGGGCTGCGAACTGTTCCCTGCCGATAAGGATGGCAAGACCCTGTACTCGCCGGTCGATTACGTCGATACCTGGAAGGCCATGGAGAAGCTGGTTGAAGAAGGTCTGGTCAAGTCCATTGGTGTGTCCAACTTCAACAGGAAGCAAATTGAGCGTGTGCTCGAGGTGGCCACGATCCCACCAGCAACCAACCAGATTGAGTGCCACCCATATCTGACACAGAAGAAACTGATCGATTTCTGCAAATCGAAGAATATTACGATCACCGCCTACAGCCCCTTGGGATCTCCCAACCGCCCATGGGCCAAGGCTGGCGATCCGGTCATCCTAGAGGAGGCTAAGGTATGACTCCAACTATATAAACATGTTGCAGTTAACTTAAAGTATTACATTTTTTAAACTTATAGATCAAGGAGATTGCCGCCAAGAAGAACAAGACTCCTGGACAGATCCTCATTCGTTACCAGGTGCAGCGTGCTAACATCGTCATTCCCAAGTCTGTGACCAAGGATCGCATCGAGTCCAACTTCCAGGTCTTTGACTTTGAGCTGACACCCGAGGAAATCGAAATCATCGAGAGCTTCGAGTGCAACGGTCGCTTGGTGCCCCTGCTCAAGTAAGTACCCCAAAAAAACGTATTTATTTATTTACATTTATTATGAAGCCTGACTTTAAGGTTATTTATACAACATTGGAATCGTATTACTTTTACACCAACTTTCTCTATAACCCATATACATCAAGTCTTTATTTATATTTACTTAGCCATGGTACCCACAAGTACTATCCATTTCACGACGAGTATTAAGCTTTGAGAAACCGATATCTGCAAAGCGAGAAGTAATGAAGAAGAATACGTATAAATGAGAAATTATGCCTAATGAAAAATGAAACTTTTACAAGAAAAATATCCAAATATAAGGCAAATCTATACAAACCAGAACACGAGGTTAACGTATGTTTTCACAATTTTAAGCGCATAAGTGTTTTTCCTTTGATTGTTTATACCTATTTAACTAAGCTGTGTGTACTTAGTTTCTTTATTAGCTTACCTTCCACTGCTTTTGTTTTAACTTTCTTTATTTGCTTCGTTGAATAACTTGAACATATTAATATGCTGAAAAGTAGTCTTAGTTTGCCGTATCTAACCCGATGTTCTCTTAGATATTAATTGCTTAAAATGTATGCAAAACATAATCTTATGAAATTAACTAATCAATTTTGTTCATTCATATTTTCAGCCATTTCGGTCACCCCCACCACCCTTTCGAGAAGGACGAATACTAGTAGGCAAACACAGTGCACAATTCAAATTTATAATTTGTTACTTTATCATTTAATCTTTAATCGTACAAATAAACAAACATGAATATTACGTTTTGCTTTAATTCACATTGTTTCCACATTTTTGGAGAACTGGCTGACCAAATAAACGGATATCGTGTGCTTTAAAGCAATGGTTAAAAAATCGGTTAATGCACCTCTGACGTATACTTCTGACACGAGCGAGCGATTTACGTAAAGTCGAAATATCTAACAAGTGTTTAATCCAAGCTAAGAACAAATATTTTGCACAGTTGTTCCTTTAATAGGTATTTCAAAGATATTTACTTTGACGTATAGTATAGTTCAGACAATTGGCTCAGTTTGTGTATTTTTGTGGAAACAATGGAAGTACCAAATGTTCTTTAACAAATAAAATTTGCAAGCTAGACAAGCATCAACGCAAATAGCCAAAATAATAACGAAAGCCTGGCCCCGCGGGTATAAAAGGTTTCGAAATTTAAATTTGGCCAACAGATCAAATTGATCCGACTCCCGGTTTCTTGGAGGATTATGCGCTTGTTTTTCGTCGCGGTTTTGGCCGCTCTTGTGGCCGTCGCAGCGGCTCAATCCGAATCTAAAACGGTTACGGCAGTAGCCTCCCCAAATACAAAGGCGCAGCCATGTTGTGAAAGTGTTCGACAAACTCTAATCGAAATACGAAAGGATATTCGCCTGTGGCTGCTGGACAGGCTTTTCGGAAAATTGCTTCTCTTGCACGATGGAGAACTGCTAGGAAATCCAAATTACGTGAATTGTGCTAACGGGAAAAAGCAACTCGAAATTTCCGATCGGTCCAGTTCTTTAGACGACATACTTAGTGGACTAACAAGTCAATCCTCAACAAAAACCACCACGTCTTTTGATAACGGTCAAAGCACTGTGTCGTCTGCTCCTGTTGTAAAAGTAACTTCCTCAGACGATGACGGAAAATCCGGTCAGTCCTCGTCCACCACAACAACTGCAACTACAACATCAACGTCTTCGGATAAGGGTCAAGACAGCACCTCTTCTGACCCGACAGTGGAAGTCACCCAGGGATCGAACAGCAATGGAAACTCCAGTCAGTCCTCGTCCACAACCACTACGACAACCTCTTCTGATGAGGCTCAAACCACTGAGTCGTCTGCTCCTGCAGTAGAAGTAACCCAGGGAACTTCCTCAAACGATGACGGAACCTCCGGTCAGTCCTCGTCCACCACAACAACTACAACTACAACAACAACGTCTTCGGATAAGGGTCAAGACAGCACCTCTTCTGACCCGACTGTGGAAGTCACTCAGGGATCGAACAGCAATGGAAACTCCAGTCAGTCCTCGTCCACAACCACTACGACAACCTCTTCTGATGAGGCTCAAACCACTGAGTCGTCTGCTCCTGCAGTAGAAGTAACCCAGGGAACTTCCTCAAACGATGACGGAACCTCCGGTCAGTCCTCGTCCACCACAACAACGACAACGACAACATCTTCGGATAAGGGTCAAGACAGCACCTCTTCTGACCCGACTGTGGAAGTCACTCAGGGATCGAACAGCAATGGAAACTCCAGTCAGTCCTCGTCCACAACCACTACGACAACCTCTTCTGATGAGGCTCAAACCACTGAGTCGTCTGCTCCTGCAGTAGAAGTAACCCAGGGAACTTCCTCAAACGATGACGGAACCTCCGGTCAGTCCTCGTCCACCACAACAACTACAACTACAACAACAACGTCTTCGGATAAGGGTCAAGACAGCACCTCTTCTGACCCGACTGTGGAAGTCACTCAGGGATCGAACAGCAATGGAAACTCCAGTCAGTCCTCGTCCACAACCACTACGACAACCTCTTCTGATGAGGCTCAAACCACTGAGTCGTCTGCTCCTGCAGTAGAAGTAACCCAGGGAACTTCCTCAAACGATGACGGAACCTCCGGTCAATCCTCGGCCACCACAACAACTACAACGACAACGTCTTCGGATAAGGGTGAAGACAGCACCTCTTCTGACCCGACTGTGGAAGTCACTCAGGGATCCAGCAACAATGGAAACTCCAGTCAGTCCTCGTCCACAACCACTACGACAACCTCTTCTGATGATGTTCAAACCACTGAGTCGTCTGCTCCTGCAGTAGAAGTAACCCAGGAAACTTCCTCAAACGATAACGGAAAATCCGGTCAGTCCTCGTCCACAACAACAACTACAACAACAACGTCTTCGGATAAGGGTCAAGACAGCACCTCTTCTGACCCGAATGTGGAAGTCACTCAGGGATCGAACAGCAATGGAAACTCCAGTCAGTCCTCGTCCACAACCACTACGACAACCTCTTCTGATGAGGCTCAAACCACTGAGTCGTCTGCTCCTGCAGTAGAAGTAACCCAGGGAACTTCCTCAAACGATAACGGAAACTCCGGTCAGTCCTCGTCCACCACAACAACTACAACTACAACAACAACGTCTTCGGATAAGGGTCAAGACAGCACCTCTTCTGACCCGACTGTGGAAGTCACTCAGGGATCGAACAGCAATGGAAACTCCAGTCAGTCCTCGTCCACAACCACTACGACAACCTCTTCTGATGAGGCTCAAACCACTGAGTCGTCTGCTCCTGCAGTAGAAGTAACCCAGGGAACTTCCTCAAACGATGACGGAAGCTCCGGTCAGTCCTCGTCCACCACAACAACGACAACGACAACATCTTCGGATAAGGGTCAAGACAGCACCTCTTCTGACCCGACTGTGGAAGTCACTCAGGGATCGAACAGCAATGGAAACTCCAGTCAGTCCTCGTCCACAACCACTACGACAACCTCTTCTGATGAGGCTCAAACCACTGAGTCGTCTGCTCCTGCAGTAGAAGTAACCCAGGGAACTTCCTCAAACGATGACGGAACCTCCGGTCAATCCTCGGCCACCACAACAACTACAACGACAACGTCTTCGGATAAGGGTGAAGACAGCACCTCTTCTGACCCGACTGTGGAAGTCACTCAGGGATCCAGCAACAATGGAAACTCCAGTCAGTCCTCGTCCACAACCACTACGACAACCTCTTCTGATGATGGTCAAACCACTGAGTCGTCTGCTCCTGCAGTAGAAGTAACCCAGGAAACTTCCTCAAACGATGACGGAACCTCCGGTCAGTCCTCGTCCACCACAACAACGACAACGACAACATCTTCGGATAAGGGTCAAGACAGCACCTCTTCTGACCCGACTGTGGAAGTCACTCAGGGATCGAACAGCAATGGAAACTCCAGTCAGTCCTCGTCCACAACCACTACGACAACCTCTTCTGATGAGGCTCAAACCACTGAGTCGTCTGCTCCTGCAGTAGAAGTAACCCAGGGAACTTCCTCAAACGATGACGGAACCTCCGGTCAGTCCTCGTCCACCACAACAACTACAACAACAACGTCTTCGGATAAGGGTCAAGACAGCACCTCTTCTGACCCGACTGTGGAAGTCACCCAGGGATCGAACAGCAATGGAAACTCCAGTCAGTCCTCGTCCACAACCACTACGACAACCTCTTCTGATGATGGTCAAACCACTGAGTCGTCTGCTCCTGCAGTAGAAGTAACCCAGGGAACTTCCTCAAACGATAACGGAAACTCCGGTCAGTCCTCGTCCACCACAACAACTACAACTACAACAACAACGTCTTCGGATAAGGGTCAAGACAGCACCTCTTCTGACCCGACTGTGGAAGTCACTCAGGGATCGAACAGCAATGGAAACTCCAGTCAGTCCTCGTCCACAACCACTACGACAACCTCTTCTGATGAGGCTCAAACCACTGAGTCGTCTGCTCCTGCAGTAGAAGTAACCCAGGAAACTTCCTCAAACGATGACGGAACCTCCGGTCAATCCTCGTCCACAACAACAACTACAACAACAACGTCTTCGGATAAGGGTCAAGACAGCACCTCTTCTGACCCGAATGTGGAAGTCACTCAGGGATCCAGCAACAATGGAAACTCCAGTCAGTCCTCGTCCACAACCACTACGACAACCTCTTCTGATGATGGTCAAACCACTGAGTCGTCTGCTCCTGCAGTAGAAGTAACCCAGGGAACTTCCTCAAACGATAACGGAAACTCCGGTCAGTCCTCGTCCACCACAACAACTACAACTACAACAACAACGTCTTCGGATAAGGGTGAAGACAGCACCTCTTCTGACCCGAATGTGGAAGTCACTCAGGGATCGAACAGCAATGGAAACTCCAGTCAGTCCTCGTCCACAACCACTACGACAACCTCTTCTGATGAGGGTGAAACCACTGAGTCGTCTGCTCCTGCAGTAGAAGTAACACAGGGAACTTCCTCAAACGATGACGGAACCTCCGGTCAGTCCTCGTCCACCACAACAACTACAACAACAACGTCTTCGGATAAGGGTCAAGACAGCACCTCTTCTGACCCGACTGTGGAAGTCACTCAGGGATCAAACAGCAATGGAAACTCCAGTCAGTCCTCGTCCACGACCACTACGACAACCTCTTCTGATGATGGTCAAACCACTGAGTCGTCTGCTCCTGCAGTAGAAGTAACCCAGGGAACTTCCTCAAACGATGACGGAACCTCCGGTCAATCCTCGTCCACCACAACAACGACAACGACAACATCTTCGGATAAGGGTCAAGACAGCACCTCTTCTGACCCGACTGTGGAAGTCACTCAGGGATCAAACAGCAATGGAAACTCCAGTCAGTCCTCGTCCACGACCACTACGACAACCTCTTCTGATGATGGTCAAACCACTGAGTCGTCTGCTCCTGCAGTAGAAGTAACCCAGGGAACTTCCTCAAACGATGACGGAACCTCCGGTCAGTCCTCGGCCACCACAACAACTACAACGACAACGTCTTCGGATAAGGGTGAAGACAGCACCTCTTCTGACCCGACTGTGGAAGTCACTCAGGGATCCAGCAACAATGGAAACTCCAGTCAGTCCTCGTCCACGAGCACTACGACAACCTCTTCTGATGATGGTCAAACCACTGAGTCGTCTGCTCCTGCAGTAGAAGTAACCCAGGAAACTTCCTCAAACGATAACGGAAAATCCGGTCAGTCCTCGTCCACCACAACAACTACAACAACAACGTCTTCGGATAAGGGTCAAGACAGCACCTCTTCTGACCCGACTGTGGAAGTCACTCAGGGATCGAACAGCAATGGAAACTCCAGTCAGTCCTCGTCCACAACCACTACGACAACCTCTTCTGATGAGGCTCAAACCACTGAGTCGTCTGCTCCTGCAGTAGAAGTAACCCAGGGAACTTCCTCAAACGATAACGGAAACTCCGGTCAGTCCTCGTCCACAACAACAACTACAACAACAACGTCTTCGGATAAGGGTCAAGACAGCACCTCTTCTGACCCGACTGTGGAAGTCACCCAGGGATCGAACAGCAATGGAAACTCCAGTCAGTCCTCGTCCACAACCACTACGACAACCTCTTCTGATGAGGGTGAAACCACTGAGTCGTCTGCTCCTGCAGTAGAAGTAACCCAGGGAACTTCCTCAAACGATGACGGAACCTCCGGTCAGTCCTCGTCCACCACAACAACTACAACTACAACAACAACGTCTTCGGATAAGGGTCAAGACAGCACCTCTTCTGACCCGACTGTGGAAGTCACTCAGGGATCGAACAGCAATGGAAACTCCAGTCAGTCCTCGTCCACAACCACTACGACAACCTCTTCTGATGAGGCTCAAACCACTGAGTCGTCTGCTCCTGCAGTAGAAGTAACCCAGGAAACTTCCTCAAACGATGACGGAACCTCCGGTCAGTCCTCGTCCACAACAACAACTACAACAACAACGTCTTCGGATAAGGGTCAAGACAGCACCTCTTCTGACCCGACTGTGGAAGTCACCCAGGGATCGAACAGCAATGGAAACTCCAGTCAGTCCTCGTCCACAACCACTACGACAACCTCTTCTGATGAGGCTCAAACCACTGAGTCGTCTGCTCCTGCAGTAGAAGTAACCCAGGGAACTTCCTCAAACGATGACGGAACCTCCGGTCAGTCCTCGTCCACCACAACAACTACAACTACAACAACAACGTCTTCGGATAAGGGTCAAGACAGCACCTCTTCTGACCCGACTGTGGAAGTCACTCAGGGATCGAACAGCAATGGAAACTCCAGTCAGTCCTCGTCCACAACCACTACGACAACCTCTTCTGATGAGGCTCAAACCACTGAGTCGTCTGCTCCTGCAGTAGAAGTAACCCAGGGAACTTCCTCAAACGATGACGGAACCTCCGGTCAGTCCTCGTCCACCACAACAACTACAACTACAACAACAACGTCTTCGGATAAGGGTCAAGACAGCACCTCTTCTGACCCGACTGTGGAAGTCACTCAGGGATCGAACAGCAATGGAAACTCCAGTCAGTCCTCGTCCACAACCACTACGACAACCTCTTCTGATGAGGCTCAAACCACTGAGTCGTCTGCTCCTGCAGTAGAAGTAACCCAGGGAACTTCCTCAAACGATAACGGAACCTCCGGTCAGTCCTCGTCCACAACAACAACTACAACAACAACGTCTTCGGATAAGGGTCAAGACAGCACCTCTTCTGACCCGACTGTGGAAGTCACCCAGGGATCGAACAGCAATGGAAACTCCAGTCAGTCCTCGTCCACAACCACTACGACAACCTCTTCTGATGAGGGTGAAACCACTGAGTCGTCTGCTCCTGCAGTAGAAGTAACCCAGGGAACTTCCTCAAACGATGACGGAACCTCCGGTCAGTCCTCGTCCACCACAACAACTACAACTACAACAACTACGTCTTCGGATAAGGGTCAAGACAGCACCTCTTCTGACCCGACTGTGGAAGTCACTCAGGGATCGAACAGCAATGGAAACTCCAGTCAGTCCTCGTCCACAACCACTACGACAACCTCTTCTGATGAGGGTGAAACCCCTGAGTCGTCTGCTCCTGCAGTAGAAGTAACCCAGGAAACTTCCTCAAACGATGACGGAACCTCCGGTCAGTCCTCGTCCACAACAACAACGACAACATCTTCGGATGAAGATCAAGCCAGCAACAAGCCAGTATCGAGCTTAAAATGGACGAAAACCACAAAAACTTATTCGTCAAAGACTTCCAAGGTTCCAAAGTCAACTGGAAATTCTAACTCTAGCTCGATCGTAACTACAACAACCGTAACGACGAGCTCGACTCCTCAATTCCAACAAGACGCTACTGTCGTTTCGCAAGGTGGCAAATCAAGCTCTTCTTCGACTAAAACCACAAAAACAACCGTAACGTCAAGCTCTTCCTCGAAACCTAAGGTGAAGCAATCCTGGTCGAGCTCATCAAAGAGGAGTTCCTCTGATAGTGGTGCAGAATTGATTGATTCATTGACTAATGCTGAGTCATTGACTAATGATGTCAGCCAAGGAAATATTTCGAAAGATGACGCGAACTCGAGTCTGTCTTCAACAACTACTACAATTACCTCAACCAATGGAAGTGATCAGTCCAGCTCTTCATCTTTGCCTGTAGTAGACGCTAGTGTAATTTCTAAAGGCGGCAAATCAAGCTCAACCTCGACTAAAACCACAAAAACCTATTCGTCAAAGACGTCGAAGGTCCCCAAGTCTAATGGAAAAGCCAGCTCTAGCGAAACTACGACAACCGTAACGACAAGCTCTTCCTCGACTCCTAAGGTCAAACACTCTTGGTCAAGCTCATCGAAGAAAACTTCCAATGGTAGTAAATCGAGCAAGACATCATCGACCACAACAACAACGACTTCTTCAAATAACGATCAGTCCAGCTCATCTTCGGATCCCCTAATCAAAATCACTCAGGGTAGCCCTTTGAACGATAATGAAAGCTTGAACCAGGTTACCACAACGACAACTTCCTCTGAGAGCCAAATTGGGGAATCGTCTGCTCCTGTCGTCAAAGTCACCAAGGAAAGTTCCATAAGCAAAGATGGAAAAACCACTCGATCTTCAACCACAACAACAACAACCACAACCACCAATGGAGGTAGTCAGTCCGGTACCATATCGCTTCCAGTTGTTGATTCCAGCGTAGTGGCGAATGGCGGAAAGTCAAACTCAAAGTCCTCAACGACAACTACAACCACAACCACCAAAGGAAGTAAATTGTCAAGTGCATTATTGCAGCCGGAAATTGATGCCAGCATAGCAGTGAATGGCGGAAAGACAGGCTCATCATCGTCAACAACTACAACAACAACCACCCAAGGAAGTGAATCGTCAGGTATCTTGTCGCTCCCGAAAGTTGACGCCACCATTTCACTTAATGGAGGAAAGTTGGGCTCAACTGTGACTAAAACCACTAAAACGTACACCTCAAACAACTCCGAAGTTCCCCAGTCGAATGGAAAGTCAAGTTCGAGTAAAACTACAACTACAACTATTACGTCGAAAACTTCAAGGTCTTCTTTAAACAAGGGTCCCAGCACATCTTCAGATCCCCAAATGGAATCTGAGAGCCAAATTAGAGAATCGTCTGCTCCTGTCGTCAAAGTCACCAAGGAAAGTTCCATAAGCAAAGATGGAAGGACCACTCGATCTTCAACCACAACAACAACAACCACAACCATCAATGGAGGTAGTCAGTCCGGTACCATATCGCTTCCAGTTGTTGATTCCAGCGTAGTGGCGAATGGCGGAAAGTCAAACTCAAAGTCCTCAACGACAACTACAACCACAACCACCAAAGGAAGTAAATTGTCAAGTGCATTATTGCAGCCGGAAATTGATGCCAGCATAGCAGTGAATGGCGGAAAGACAGGCTCATTATCGTCAACAACTACAACAACAACCACCCAAGGAAGTGAATCGTCAGGTATCTTGTCGCTCCCGAAAGTTGACGCCACCATTTCACTTAATGGAGGAAAGTTGGGCTCAACTGTGACTAAAACCACTAAAACGTACACCTCAAACAACTCCGAAGTTCCCCAGTCGAATGGAAAGTCAAGTTCGAGTAAAACTACAACTACAACTATTACGTCGAAAACTTCAAGGTCTTCTTTAAACAAGGGTCCCAGCACATCTTCAGATCCCCAAATGGAATCTGAGAGCCAAATTAGAGAATCGTCTGCTCCTGTCGTCAAAGTCACCAAGGAAAGTTCCATAAGCAAAGATGGAAGGACCACTCGATCTTCAACCACAACAACAACAACCACAACCACCAATGGAGGTAGTCAGTCCGGTACCTTATCGCTTCCAGTGGTTGATTCCAGCGTAGTGGCAAATGGTGGAAAGTCAAGCTCAAAGTCCTCAACGACAACTACAACCACAACCACCAAAGGAAGTAAATTGTCAAGTGCATTATTGCAGCCGGAAATTGATGCCAGCATATCAGTGAATGGCGGCAAGACAGGCTCATCATCGTCAACAACAACTACAACAACAACCACCCAAGGAAGTGAATCGTCAGGTATCTTGTCGCTCCCGAAAGTTGACACCACCATTTCACTTAATGGAGGAAAGTCGGGCTCAACTGTGACTAAAACCACTAAAACGTACACCTCAAACAACTCCGAAGTTCCCCAGTCGAATGGAAAGTCAAGTTCGAGTAAAACTACAACTACAACCATTTCGTCGAAAACTTCATCGGTCCCCAAAACTGAGACTAAATACTCCTGGTCCAGTTCATCAAAGAAAACATCAAATCCCATCCGATTAACCGTGCCGACCATTAATGCCGGAATCTCTGTCGGCGGAGGAGATTCATCGAGTTCCTGGTCAAAACTGATTAAAAGAAGTACCACAGATGGTGAGACCAACGCCAGTGATGGTTCAACCCTTTCTGGTTCTATTGTAGGTGGAGCCGGAGCTCGAGGAGCACAGTCCTGGTCCCAGCGCTCCGGATTCTCTGGGGACAGTTCGCTTGCCCAGGGATCTCCAGACCTCCGTTTCCGTCTAGCCCGCGGTCAGACCACTAACGATGCCCAGTCACAGAACTTGAATTCCTGGACCAGAAGCACCAGTCAAGACAGCGGAAGTTTGAATAACGAAGCCGTAGCCGTAGATGGCCAGAATTTGGAAGGGTTGGAGAGCTCCAGTGACGCAACTATGTTGCAAGGTGGCTCTATGGGCGCCACCGGACAGTATCCCTACTGGTGGGGCAATGGACGATGGGTGGGCGTTGGAGCCAGAAGGAGCTGGACGCCTTATGGATGGCGCCCATATGGCAGCGGATGGGGTGGCTGGAGCAATCAATATTAAAGTTGGTCCGTGCGAATGGATAAGTCCAGAATAAAACGGCTGATGACTTTAATTTAAACGATTGTAAAATATACGCATTTGAATATTATAAAACCGTTTTATTTATGTGGGCTACAACATTTGCAATACGTTTTTGGTTATGCCCTTAACAACTCATTCATGGTTTATTTTTCATCCGAAATAACAACTATTTAACTTTATAACTATTAAAATATGACAAGAATATCACTGGGAGCGGAAGGCGGTTACTATATATATCCGCAGAATTGAAAATCTGCTGTGGTGATCCAATCCTAGCGAGTAATTCATTAAACGAAAGGTTTCGCGTAAACTTAAAGTAGAAGTATTTAAAATTGGGGTAATGCTCATTATACCCGTTACTCGTAGAGTAAAAGGGTATATTGTATTCGTGCAAAAGTATGTAACAGGTAGAAGGAAGCGTTTCCGACCCTATAAAGTATATATATTCTTGATCAGGATCACTAGCCGAGTCGATCTAGCCATGTCTGTCTGTCCGTCTGTCCGTCCGTATGACCGCTGAGATCTCGGAAACTATAAAAGCTAGAGGATTGGTATTTGGCATGAAGATTCTTGGAGTTCCTACCCAGCGCAAGTTTGTTTCAAAATGGTGCCACGCCCCCTCTAACGCCCACAATACTTAATAAACGATTTTAAAAATTTAAATATTTCGGAAAAGTAAAAATGCAGTTTTGTTGTGTTTATCAATACCTATCGAAATGTAGAAGAAATTTTTTAAATCGGACCATTCGTTTAAAACTTATGCCTGATCAAAGTTTTTATATCCTTTGCACTCCCTTTAGCTGAGTTACGTTAATTAGATAGTCGGGACACCAACCCGACTACAGAGTTCGCACTCCCTTTGGCTGAGTGACGGGTAATAGATAGTCGGGACACCAACCCGACTATAGCGTTCTCTCTTGTTTTTATTTTGGTTGTATAACAAATTTTATAATTATTTAAACATACAAAAACCAAAAGAGTTTAGGCTTTGGGAAGAATAAAGAAAGCAAAAATGTAGGAGCAATAAGCGAGTTAATCAGTGGAAATTTTTATTATTTCAAAGCAATTTAAGTGAAAGAGGCTTAGAAGAAAAAGTAGAATTTGTTTCCACCACTGCTGCCGTTGAAAAACTTAATAAAATCCGTCCATGACCATTGAGGAACTGACGGGGATTCTGTCGTGGTGCTGGCGGCTTCGGGGGCTTCAGTGCTGGTGTAACTTTCGGCGTTGGCCCATGCTGTCACCAATAGCACCAACGAGAAAATAACAATTAGAGCATGTGCCTTCATGTTTGGTTGGAATGCAGACTAAAATTTGAATTACGTGCTTTAGCGTTTTATACATTTCCAAAAGAATCCATGTTATACTCTGCTAAATATTTGCACATATGTTTTAGAGTTTAGTTTCTAACGGCGAAGAGTCAGCAACCTGTGTGATACAAACGTTGAACGAATATTGACGTGTTATTTATAAGAGATATTTGGCATTTGCTTACATTATTTAAAACCCATGCTTGTAAATTAAAAAAGGAAATAGATTTAAAAAATTAGATTTTGAATTACAGTTTTTCATTAATATCCCATTTTTGTATATTCTAAAAAAGTAACAGTTAAAATTAATATATTTAAAGAAATTATATTGTAAAAAATTAAGTTTTTGTTAGAGTTTTATAATAATAGCTTTTGAATTAACGCGCGCAAGGAGTACTTTTCGTATACAGGGTGTCTATGGTAACACTTTTATGGAAAAAAACCGCGGTCACACAGGACAAAATAAAAAACTATCTTTTTTAATATAACTTTATTTCTGTAACTTCACAGTATTATACAACTCAATGTTTCTCAAAAACGAATATTTTAAAACACCGATTCCAAATATAATGTACAAATGTCTGCACATGTTCAAAATTAATGCGTACTAACAATGTACATTTTACTTAAATATCAGATCTCTGTCTATGTTCTCTGCGACATCAGCCAACAAAATTAAAAAACCTAGTAAATGATTAACATATATTAAAAAATGTAACAAGACACTTTTAAAACGAAAAACATCGATAGTAAAGGCCAAACATCGATTTTTCCAAAATTTATAAAAACATCGATGTTTCCATCGATGTTTCTCCACCTCTAGCGGTCCCAAAAAAAAATAAAAAAAATCGAATTTCGGGATTATCAACAATATAAAACCCCCGAAATAGTTTATAAAAAAGTGACAACGTCCCCGCGAAGCCTTTGGGCACCGTGACCTGAAGTAGCCAACCCTAATCCCCGCCAGCAACAACTAAATAATGTGAGCAATAGCAAACACTGCACACACACACACATACTTGCACGAACAGATGAAAATCTGGAAATTGTAATTTTTCTTTTATTGTCAACCCAGCAGTCTGTGTGATGGTATTACAAATAAGATCTGTAAATTAAGGAACACAGTCGGCTCACGAACTATCCCCATAAACTGCTCCATCCGGGAAAAAAGAGAAACTCAGTTTTCGGTGGGTGAAAGGAACCACTGAGGTCGCATTTTCTGCGACGACATCTCGGACAAAGAACACATAGTTTTTCGTGAGTTGTGTAGAACGGTGGAACGCGAATCAAAATCCAAAGGTGTCGCTTATGACGCACACTTTTCGCCCCGAAGAAAGTGTTTTTATCCAGCCGATAGCCAGCAACAAAGGAGAGGAGCACAGTGAGGGACACGAAAATAGCAGCGCACCACCATGACAATCAAGCCAGTGAGCGCACCACCGAGTGCGAAGCGCGTGGCTGGCAATGTGGATGCGGATAGCAAGGAGGCCCAGGTGGTTGTGGTGGAGCAGTCGGTGGTCAGCCAGACCCACAACCATGCCCACACCCACAGCCATCGCAACGTCGTCATCGATGGTCACGGGCAGGTGAGTGGGACACACTTCTGAATCGCCACCTGGTCTCGCCTATTAATTTGCTCCTTCTTTCCGCCCCTTTCTAGAGTCCCCAGAGGCGTGGCGAGGTCTACGACGAACTGGCACGCACCCATCGCTGCAGCCCCCACAAGAGGTGAGTTATGGCGATGGGCGACTCACTGGATTTCGCGGGGTGGGGCTCCGGGCACTGTAGCAGCTGCATTTAATTGGGTTATTCGCGTTGGGGCAGCAAAAGTGGGGACTCCCCTAACATTCCTGGTGTATAAGTACAAGGGAATTTACAAGAGTTGGGAGACCTACTTCTAGAAGATTTAAAATGTGAGCGTGACTATCCGGTTTAAAGTTCTTTCTGTAAGGTTCAACTCAATTTTCATCTAATTGCTGCGTAACGCTAGCATTTAAATTATATTTGTATTTTTCATATATTTACAATCTAAACTCAGATTTAAGAACTTTAATTATGTTTCTTTGCATACATTCTTTTCCTTCTGCTAATTACTACATTTTTTGATACATACATATTTACAAAGCTTTGGCCAGTTTTATTATCATAATCATAACTTTTCAAATGGTTTCTGGGTTCTTATAAGTTTACCATGTTAAATATAGTCAATCATCGAATTATAACCTATAGTTTGATTTGGAAAATCCTCTATTCAAATCAGTAGTCGTCATTCCGTTTATAAAAATCCTAAATTTCCCCAAAATTTATTCGGAATTTAATATTGACGGTTTTTTCCTTTCGACCAGCACTCGTTCGAAGCGTCGCGACCACCACGAAACTCATGCCCACCACTACAAGCGCGATCGTCTGGAACGTGAGAAACTAAACCATCCGGCGGCGGTGGCGGGAAGCGGAGCACCCGGTGTATCTGGCAGCAAGTGCAACAGTCCGCCGTTGGCTTCAACCTCTGGCAGTAGCAGTCCCTCGGCGGTGGGCAGGAACTCACCCGAACATCTGGGGCTAGGCTGCGCCACAGTACCGAAAGCTCAGGTCCAGATGTCGCCGGCTACGGCGGCTGCCAATCTGCTGAAAACCGTGGAGGAGACGTTCTCCGGCTACAACAGCGGCGATGAGCATCTTCAGCCCAAGGAGCGCTTGATTCCGGTGGAGGAGTGGCAGCGCCGCGACATGGAGTTCGCCAAGTGCATGGAACAGCGCGGCTACGAACTGAAGCCTGTCGAGGAGGACGGCGCCTGCCTCTTTCGCTCGATCTCGCTGCAGATATACGGCGACGAGGAGATGCACGACGTGATTCGCCAAAACACCATGGATTATATAGTAATGTTAACATCTGAGGTATTTCAAAATGTATACTAATGCTACTGGTTTCTTGTGCAGCACGAGAATCGCGAATATTTTGGACAGTTTGTCACCGAGGACATCAACAGCTATATACAGCGCAAACGAGCTCGAGACGCCCATGGCAACCACATCGAGATCCAGGCGATATCCGAGATATACAGCCGCACAGTTGAAGTATACTGCTACCAGTCAAGTAAGTAATCAGTTTGATAAAGTCTAGTAGTAATGAAATTGTTATAGAATCGAAATTCTAATATATTTGTTTTCCGTTTACAGATCCTATCAACATCTTTAACTCTGAACAGTCGCAAGCAGGCTATCCACCATTACGTTTATCCTATCAGCGCGGATCACACTATAATGCTATTCTAGATCCCTACAACGCCACCGTTGGCGTGGGCCTGGGCTTGGCTGGTTACAAGCCCGAGATCCAAACCAAAGAGGCAGTGCGTCTCAGTGAGCAGTTGGAAATCGAACAGGTATGTAAAGATTCGATACTTTCAGCACATTATTGACCCACCAAAATTTCAGACCATGTTCGAGGATAAGCTAAAGACAACAGACTGGGAGGCCACTAACGAAGCCATCGAGGAGCAAATTGCTCGCGAGTCCTACCTGCAGTGGTGTCGCGAGAACATGCAGCGCTCGCGCAGCAGCAATACGGCCGCAGGATCGGCCACATCCTCGACGGTTACCTCGGCAGAGGCGCTCACCGATTCGGATGCCTCGCCCTCGAAATACTCGGTGTGTGGGGGCACCGGCAGTAGTAGCAATCCGGCTGTGACTTTGACCAGTGGCAGTGGTAGTGGCGATGCCACAGCCCCCGCGTTTACCCTGTCACCGAAAACACTCGGTCAGTTTAGCCACAAGCTGCCGCCGGAGGTGAACGAGCTGGCCGGCTACGATAGCGATGCCACAGATATGAGTAGCACCAGTTCGGTCGGACACTGCGGTGGTAACTCATCGCCCAGCACAGCTTCGGGCCAGCGTTCCAGCAAGGGATCTAAGTCACAGCGACGTACCACTGCTCTTAGAAAGAAGCGTCGCCACGAAACTCGCGAGGCGCCATTGGCTAGCAAGAGGTTGGTGTTCGTGACGACTTCTAAACGAGCTTACTGAGGTTTTACGTTCCTTCCTACCTTGCAGCGCCGAGGTTTTGGAGGCCCCGCTTAGGAAGAGTCCGAAGCGTGATTCTGCGCCGTCTGTGGCCCGTGCCGATACACCTGAGGCTGAGCAGCGTCCCTGCACGTCGAAGCAGTCCTCTTCGCCGCAGAAGAGCGGGGACGCCAAATCGCCCAGGGAGCAGAGTTACTCCAACTTCTACCAGGAGTTGCTAGAGGCATCCTACGCCGATGAGGGTGAGTTCAAAACTAAGCTGTGATTTAGGACGACAGTCGTACCAGTATTCTTTATACACATTGGTCTTAATATATATCCCTTCTTACTTTCGATAGGAGTTAACGAGAGCGAGATGCTGCAGCAGGCCATCCAGATGTCCACACGCGACTACATGGAGGACCAAAAGCGAAAGTTTCTCTGCGGGCCGTAGTCACGCTTCGTTCTTTGTACAGTGATTTAGCAGTTCTTTCCGCAACGAAAGCAAAACACAAATCTTACCAAAAACAAATTAATACGCAGAAATTATCTACGATCTTGAATGTTGATAAGTGGGCGTGAAACGAACTTTGCAATTTGTGCAATGGCAATCGAAGCTCTCCCGCTTTTACACATTTACACTCTCACATAACACTATCCTTATAAATATTATAAACATATATTTTTTAATAAGGCCTTCTCGTGTAATCATTAGAACCCAAATTTAAAATCCTTGAAAGGATAGTTATGGAATTTTTTGATTTGAATGTGTATAAAGCACAAATTTTGTTAAGCCCAACCTGTCCGCTCTTATACCATGAATAAATATACCCTCCATACCACGTTCCTTTCCCCATAAACTTAATGCCTACTTTGTAATACATAATAATATTAAGCTTAGTAACGTATGCATGCAATGGACGGTAAATCAAACCTGCTCGTACATAAACAAAAAATATAAAACCAATACACAGACATACATATACAGAATACAGATAATAATACGGATAATGCTAATGATTAATTATTTAATTGACTACAATAAATGGTGCATAATAATCGTAATTTATGAGTAAATAAAGCAAATAAATAACCCTAAAACTGATAATTTGTTGAAGCATATGGTGGAATTTGTGTTGCGTACTTGTTTGTCCTCTGAAAATATTTGAGCTCTTTTTCCGTACATTTTTTCATAAGCAAACAGGTAGAACTGAGGATCATTTAGAAAGCCAAACCATTCCCTTTACCGACGAAACAAGACAAGTTTAGATCAAATTATATAATTTACTGCATATTTACAAGGATTTGTGGTTGATTTATCGGTGTAGCAAAAAGTTATACGTACATTCACAATTTAAGATTCGTTCCTACAGTTAAGTGTAAATGTAAATTGCATTTGTTTACATATTATATAAATATAGAGTTCGCTGCCAGTGAACAGTATTCGTGTATTCGTACAGGTGTATGTACATATGGACTGACATACATACCATACAACATTGATTCTAATTGTAGAAAAATACATTTCACTAAAATACATTGCGTATAAAATTATTATTCCTTTGCACATTTGTCTTAAATTAGAGTATGGAATGTTAGGGCGGACAAAGGCCTGGGACCGACCACTCGGGGATAATATTTGTCTATTAAAAGGGTCGTACACTGTATATAATAAATAAATTTAAATAAATTATACAATTTTTTAAATTGATTTAAATGTGAAAGAAAATCAGTTTACAATATTTTGAAATCAATGTTCTACTTTGTAAACCATTGGAGTATTATAATTGTGCTCAAATGTTTTTATAATGTTGTGAGGATATAGACAGAATACTTTTATTTGAAATTTCTTTGCATTCGTTCTCATTATAAAAAAAATATATTTTAAGGACAACTGAATTTATTTTGTATAATTTATTTTGCAATTCTTGATGTTTTCTATTCAACAGATCTGAGTTTCCGACTTTTTCAATAAGCTTACTAAACGAGATATAAAAAAATATATAAACATAGAACATGTTTTAGATTTTATAGTCTTAAGATACCAATTAAATTCCATAGACCTCAGGAAGTACTTTTAGCTTTATTCCAGTGGAAGGTCCCCATCATCATCGCGAACTTACGATTAAACTTGTACAACGTTGAGGACATTCCCATGGGGAAATCCTCGAAGACATTAGCTAACATCCTCCTGTTTGTATTATCCGATTTGTGAGAGTCAATTAAATTGTGTGGACCGAGAGAGTTTTGTTTTTGAGCAGCCAGGCCCTCGAGGGCCTAGATGAGACTAAATTGAATTTTGCTTTAACTGACTTTACAAAAATCATTTGGCTAATTTATCATTTGCTGCTGTTGCTGCTGCGTAGTCTGTTGCTGCTGCTGCGGTGCCTGTTGCTGCTGGGTGATCACAATGTGATGTTGCTGCTGTTGCTGCTGCTGTTGCTGCTGCTGCTGCTGTTGCAGTTGTTGCTGCGCGGTGGCCAGTTGATTGGCGTGCTGCAGGGCCGCCGTAGTTGCCTCCGTGACCACGGGCTGCAGCATACTGGTTCCGTTTTCGCGTCGCACATGGCTATTCAGCTCGGCCTTGACCCTGCGGGCGATGTGGGAGCGGGTGTGTTTGCGCAGGTGATCCTTGCGGTAGAAGCCCTTGCCGCACTCGCCGCACTGGTGGCGCTTCTCCCCCGAGTGGATCACAAAGTGCAGGCTCAGCTGCTCCTTCCGCTTGAAGGCCTTCAGGCAGACGGTGCAGATGTAGGGTCTCTCCGGGTTGTGCGACTGTTTGTGGCGGGTGAGGTGATCCTTGCGCTTCAGCGACGCCTGGCAGATGTCGCAGACGTACCGCTTCTCCAGGTTGTGGCCCACCAGGTGCACCTCCAGCAGCTCGGGCTCCGGATAGGCCACATGGCATTCGGGGCACATGTACAGCGGGCTGCCGTCGAGTGCCGTCCCCAGGCGAATCTCGCCGGGTCGCAGCTTCGGCTTCCGGTCCTTGCTTCGCTTTTTGCGCTTCTTCTTCTTGCCGGAAGTTCCGGCGCTCGTCGTCGCCGCTGCCGCCGTCGGCGCCGTCGCCGTGACCGCCGCCTGCGTCTGCACCTGCAACGTCGTCTGCTGCTGCTGCGGCTGCAGCGTCAGCTGCTCCTGCTGAGGTATACTAATGGTTGTCGTGCCCAGGGTGTTGATCCCGATGGCTGGTCCCGTCTGCACCTGCAGTACCTGAAAGCGGAAATCGATGTTTTATAAAGATAAACCACTTAGGATATTCTAGGGATTTACTGAATAATATTTGAGTAAATTGGGGAACACAAAGAATCTATGGACGGTGGCACAGAAATAGCTAGGATTAAAAGCCCTTTTAAATGTCAAAATATGTTTCTAAAAGTATGCAGCTATTAAAGGATAGTCGTCGTCCCGTAGAAATTCAAATCAATTTTGTCTCAAAAATATATTGTTGCATACTTTTAGACACCTATCTCAGACATTAAAAAGTGATTTCAAAAACAGCGATTTCTGTGGCACCCGAAATATTTTAGATTTTTATTTAAATGGTCTAGTCTTTACTTTTTTTACACTCTATTCAAATCAGTCAAACAATAAAAGTAACAAATCATACACACAAAAAAAACTTGGTAAAATTAACAAAATATAATTGTCAAACAGTCCCCAACCACAAAAATTGTCAATTCTACCAAATTGATACATACTTTACTTTCACAACGACAAATACACACAATTAGCAAAGATACACACACAAAGCAAAAACAAAAAACACGTAACTATTTTTTATAGTTACGTAACTATCCGTATAGGTCAATTTTACAAATACAATTTTTTTGTGTGCAGTAACCCTTAGGAAATATAATATCAAATAGTGATTATTTTCGGTATCTGGTCAATATATGTATATTCTATGTAAGATGTTTCTACATTTTATTGATATTTAATATTTAATAAATGTTCTTATGAATTACTCTATCCTACCCTGAATTTTAGTTTCGTTACTACTAACCACATTCTGCTGGTTCTCCTTCTTGATCGTCTCCGCGGAATACTTGAGGAAGTGGTGCAGCGACAGGGGCAACGTGTTGGCTGGAAGATGCGAGAGGTAGTCGGCGACGGTGGTTCCCGGCGTCAGTGTTTGCCACGAGGTATTCTGGAGTACTGCCAACGAAATGGTTTATTCATTAAAATTAATAAAAAAATTAAAAATAATTTCCTATAATTTCTTTCTTTTGAAATCACGTGGACGGCAGTCCACGTAGTGACGAAGCGCACGAGGAGAGTGTGCGAAGGCAACTACTACTAAGAAACAGAAAATTTTATAAAGTTTATTTAATGACGAGTGTAATAATTTTTTGTCACCAATGTTTATATCAGATCTTTTGTATGTTGAAGGTGCGATCGTCACTAGTTTTTTACCTCGTTAAGAGGTGTTTTTATTTGATTTGAAATTAGCGGATTTTTACAGATTTAGAAAATCCATACGATTTCACTAAATTCACTTTAGTTCACAAACAATTTCCTTTTCCTAAATCGCATTCACTTATTTCCCTCTCACCTTGTTGCTGCAGGATGGCGTTGCACAGATCCTGGGTGAGTTCCTGTGGGGCGGTGACCTGTTGCTGTTGCATCTGCTGCTGTTGCTGCTGGCCGGAAGTTCCCGCCTGCAGGGCATCCGCTGCGGCACTCGTTGCTGTTGCGCTTGCATATGCAACAGTTGCATATTGCGTCTGCTGCTGCTGCTGTTGCTGCTGCTGCTGCTGTTGCTGGGAGGTGGCCACCAAGTGGCCATTGTACTTGTCACCCTGGATACCATCGTCCTGGCCGCCACGGAACTTGTTACTGCCACTGGCTCCTTGGCCGGCCGTCATGTTGGCCTGGAAGTGCGCTACCTGTTGCTGCTGCTGCTGGTAGCGATTGCTGCTGCCGGCGGCATCTTGCTGCTGTTGCTGCTGCGGATTGTTGGTGGCAGTCACGGTCACATCCGTCACCGCCGCAGTCACCGTGGAAACCAGGGGCGCCGTGCTCGTCGTGAACTGCGGCAGGCCGGGAATGTTGCCGGGGAAGGTGTTGCCGAACGGGGTGAAGTTCATTGTGCGTTCGTTTGTCAGCTAGGGGATCCGGATCCTGGGGGATTTTATGGGATCTCTTGTGCGTTGAGTCGAGTCAGGCTACTGAAAGGAGAGATTAAAGCGAAAGTTAACTAATGAAAGATAGCAGAAGGATTCGAGTTAAACAGGTAAACCATTTTCCAAGTTTATAGAACTTATGTAGTTATAAGTTTATAAAGGATCTTTATTCCCGGCTTTATAAAAATCGTATTAATGTTCCATAATTATTTTTTTATTTTTTCTTTCAATTGTAATTTTTGATGTAATTATATTATTTGACCTACTGTCAGATAAACAGATCGTACTAAGTTTATCATAGGTTAGTCCTTATAAATAAAATCAACACAAATGAAACAACTTTATAGATGTAGAAAAATATATTAGAAATAATACCTTTTAAGGTATATCATATTTATTACTATATACAACCTAACGGCTAATAGCCCTGTATCTAGCCTCATAAAAATACGTGGACTTCCCTAAAATAGACCAACTAACGTTGGCTAAAAACTGCAGCACAATTTAAGCTTAGAAGGCTTTCGAATGGAAAGTGAAAACACCGCTGCAGTTGTTGTTGTTTTAGCTGACTTGCCGAATCGTAGGACTCACACACACACACGCACACACACTTTCGTCTAAACATCCACCCACCGCCCACTATGCATTTGTAGAGGTGACGATAAAAAAGAGCGCGAATCCTGCGCGCTGAGCGAGAAAGCGCGAGAGCGAGAGAGAAAGCAAGAGGGAGGCAGGGAGGTAGGAGCAATAAAAATCCAGGGGGGAGGGGTAGATATTTTAGCGGGGGTTTCTGGCGATGACGACCCACTCTATATGGCGATTTACTGTGTCGGAACATTAAGATTAGGTTAGGGCTGACCCAAACCGACAGTGCGTTCATTTTTCGATTCACAAAATGAACTTAAGATAGTTAAACTAGAAATTAAAACCAAAATATAACGCATACGCCGTGTGGAACCTTCTAAACTGAATCGCAAGTGCCAAAAGTCAAAGGCTGCGCCATATCGATTTTCACTAAGCACGCAAATTAGTGTCGTTTCTAATTGAGCACACATATTTCGGTTCTCGTCGGGATTGATATATTAATTTTAGAGTGTCATTCTCCAATTTCGCCGGTAGATAAACAGACTTTCACTTGGTAAAACACCGTGGTCGTTTATTTTCCTTTTTCCATCTGCGCGCGAACCCGTGACACAATAAAACGCAAGGCGGGCTCACAAAGGAAAAGTGCAGCCAATTGCATTGCCAGGCCATTCTGGAGGTCACCTCCTCCGCGGCGAAAAACACGGCCAAAAAAAAAATAAGAACAGTATGTATTGTGTGGGTTTCCGGTCGGGGGGTTTTTCGGGGGGTTTTCGGGTGCTTCTCGGGGGCTCCTTTCGTACCGTTCAATGTCTGAGGTGCACATGCACATGCACATGCGATAACAACACCCGCCGCATCCACAAACGGAGCCACCTGGCGGCGTGTGGCGTAGCTTCACAACTGACTACCAGCCCGTCGATATAGTATTCCGACTTTTCTCTCCGCCGCCACGAGACATAAGGCCGAGAGCCGAGGCTTTTTAGCAGCCGGCATGGCCACAATAGACCGAACCCCCACCCCCTATACACCCCACCCCTTGCATTAGTTGGTCTAACTACACTCGTGCTCGGGGAGAGAGCGAAGCGAGAATAAACAGCGAGAGCCAACAATCGGGGCTCTCTCAAAGTGGCTGGGAAAAATACAAATACACTTTGTTTGCCATTTTGAAAAGAGATGGGCAAAACATATCTGTTGGCTGGATTTGAACAGATATAGATATCGAATATAATCAAGTTGATAAGCAAATATTATAAAATCATTATAGAATATTATTAAAAATCGTTTTCAGATACTATATTTAGCCTATTTTCGAACGGCATACAATTATAAATAAATTCACCCTTTGAAAATATCGTATTAAATTCATTTTTAAAGTCAAATAAGAGTATAGCTATTCTTACAAATCATAAATTTTATTTACCTAATTAGTTTATTTTAATAATTTATTATTATACTTATATATATTTATAAGTACGATCATAAGTGCGAGTAGGGAATTCTCAGAAGAGCCGTCTCCAAAGTAGCTTTGTTCAGATGCAAAGACTCGTGTTTTGGCACACAGACACCGCGAAGACGCCGAAAACCTTTGCGGCAAACGCACTTGGGATTAAAGCAGAAGTTCTCAGCCGGACAGAGACCACCATGTTGGCATTTAATCATCATGCAACTGACTGCCTCATTTTCCTCACAATCCACGCCCACAACTTGGTAGTGATTTTCTAGGGATATCTAATATAAGTTAAGCAGTTCGCTTTATTCTGTTTAGGAATCAAATAGGTCACCATTACCAAAACTTTTTCGTCCTATAACCGGTACGACTAACAAAACACACAGTGCCAGCCAGTTAACGTCCATTGCTATACTATAAACCAATCATTAGGGCTAACTTTCTGTGTAGCCGAATAAAATTAGCGATGCTAATGGACATTTACAGAGGTTTAAAACATTTTTTTTTTGTAATAATTAAGTTATGTACTTCCGTGAGGTTTAAAACTTAATAGCAGCTATTTTATACCAAAGAAACAGATATTAAGTCAATAAATGTTTATTTTTTTAAAACAAAGTTTTTAATTTGAAATAATTCCTTCTATAAAGGTGTTGAATAACAAATAATTTGAGCTCATTAAAAAAATAACAAAGCTATTCTGTTTTTTAAACTTGTTTCTCTGTCATAAACGATGTAAAAAATTGTACCATTAAATCTTTAAGAAAAAGTGTTGGAAAAAATATTAAAGCTTTTCAAGTTGAACCACTTACAACCCAGTTTTGAACTCTGTTTACTTGGCCATCTAACACATCGAGGGGCGCACAAATGGCCACCACTCAGTCCTCCAGACACAAAGGACCTGCGCCCGCATACAGGACCGCCCGTTCCGAGGACTGCATTTTGTGTGTGTGCGTGATTTGCATATATGCAGCAAGCCAAGTCGAGCAGCAGCCCCAGCAACAACAATTGCAACCAAAACAAAGATGCTGCGCTCCTGACACTGAAACCCGCACAAGGCCAATCGACGAAATCAGGCCACGCACACGAATTCCGGCACGGTGGCGGTGGCGATGACAATGGCGATGGCGATGACGTAGCGATGCGATGCGATGCGATGCTCCCGGCAAACGGCCTACCACAGAAGGCCGGCTTCCCCAGAGCCACAGACAAGCACTCCCAACCATCTCCCTTTTCGAGAAGCAGAGGTAACTGCACTCAATCCTACACGAAGCGAAAATACCAGTGGGTTTTCAGTTCACTAATATTTTTAGAGTGGCTTTTGTAATCAGAAGTACCCCATTTTACAGGATTTAAAGGATTTCTAACCATAAAACAGTCTGCAGAAAAATTTAGATAAGCCTTAAATCTTTTATTATATTATTATTATTATTATAGAACTGAGTTATGGAAGTCTTTAGGGCATTTTATGCAGATATAAAACATTAATATTTATATTGTAATGATCCAAAGTTGTATAATCACAATAAGTATTATTATATTATTAATGTTTATATAATATTATGGTCTTCTGATAAAAAGCTAAAAAATATTTAAAATATTAACCATCACCCTACTAGAGAAACACGAACAAATCTTAGAAAACCTTCAAAATATAAAAGAAACATATATTTGAAGTGAATTTACAGTTAGGAACAAATAATATATTAGGAACATACATTTAAAGTTAATTTACAGTTAAGATCAAAGATTTTTCACAGTGCCCTGAGCTGCAATCGGCGGCGAGTAAACACCGAGAACTCACACATTTCTGAATCGGAGAGTGAGAGTGTCGGCGGAAAACTCTGCGCATGTGGGGGTGCATGTGGGGGTGTGAAGCAGTGATGGTGCGTGGGCACTTCTGGCTTTCAGCCATTGCATCACCATCGTCATCGTCGTCGTGGTTGTTATGACTATGGCGGCGGGGTAACTGGCAGCAACGAGCCATGAGGCAAGTGCTCTGCCGGTCAAACCGTCAACAATCTCGTTCTCATTTCCGTTCCGCCGCCCAATTCCATCACAATCGGTTCCCCTTCTTCGAACGGAAAGTGCAGAATGTGTTACAAGTGGCTGACATTTATAGCACAAATTACTTTCAAATTTGTGTATATTACAAAAAAACATTGCATACTTTTTGACTGCTACTCAATTCTACGTATACTTAATAATATTTATATACCTAATATTACTAATACGCAATATTTATATGGGCCGACAAAAATATAAAAAAAAGGCTTTTGTTTTTCATTATAAATTTCCATGACAAAGTATATAAATCTATATATTTTTATAGCCTTTAAAAAAATTTTTTTTTTAATAAAGCATAAAATACATTCAAAGCTATGGCGGTAAATTAATAATTTTAAATTTAAAGCTTATCGCTAGCAAAATTACTGGTGATGTACTTAATGAATTAAAACTGTATCGAACTTACAAAAATATGTTTATAAATTTTTACAATTTAAAAAATATTTCTATATCCTATATTTTAAAATTTTTAAAGCCCATTAAAAATTGTGTTCATCCCACTGTGCGACATTGTCATTGGCAGTTCGTGTGGGCCGTAACCGTGTCCGTATCCGTGTCCGTGTCCGTATCCCTATCCCCATCCTTGTCCGTTGCCATGCACCCGTCGATTTGGGAAAGACGAACTGTGAGGCTGAGTGCAAGTAGCGCCCGCAACGCCCATAACTCCCACGGCACAGATCTCCGGCGCCCTCGCAGCTGTGTTTGCGCCGTGAAAGTGAAACTGCGAAACGCCGGAGTTCGCAGCCGGAGTCGTTGTTGTCGTTGTATCCGCAGCAGGAGTCGCCGAAATGCCATATTCGTGGCCGTGGCCGTGGCCATGACCCGTCGTCTGTGCTGCGCCGTGCATTTTGTATTCCGTATCCCGTATTTTGTATTTTGTATTTCGGGGCCGACACACAACGCACGTACACAAGTTTCGGGGAAATTCGGAAACGCGGTCACATGATGTCGATGACGTTATGTCGGCTGAGTCCGCATTTCGATGCAGGCACATTAAATGCTGATTTATTACCCGATTGTGTGCGAATTAAGTGGCCGGCATTTAGCCGAAAGTGCGTTGTCGGATTTAAGAAGTTTCTCAGACTTTAAGGTACGCAGAAAATATACATATAATAATGTAAAAAACTCGGTTACCTTTCTTTATACTAACTGATATCCCTTTCACAAAAAGTTGTTATAAGGAGTTTAACACCGCTATTAAATTAAACAAATATACAAGCACATTTTTAAATTATATTAATTTGAATGTTGTAAAATTCGAGAAATAAATAAATGTGGAACTATATTAGTAATATATTTTGAGGAAAAATATTTTAAAAAAATCTTTACCGGTAAAAACTGTTTTAAAATTATAACTTCTAAGCATTAAGATTAAACAATTTTAATGCTGCGCTATAAATAAGAAAATTTTAGGAAGTTTTTGTTTTTGTCACGAATTTTAATCCGAAATTTTAAAAGTCAAAGTTACGATTTATTCCATTTGCCAGCCTCGATAAGAGTTGTTCCAACTTAATAAAATATACAATATTTTAATGAAAAGTTATTTTTATGTATTTATCTCCTCATATTTTATTTGCTATAGAATCAGAACAGTTAAAAATGTATTTTTATTTTTTTGAGCTTCGTATAGAAAATAACTAAGTACACAAATATTTTACAAACTCTTTAGCACTAACTTTTGAGCATACAGAATACTTAAATTTATGTTTTATTTTTGTATTGTTTTATACCGCTGAGAAATTTTCTCAAATCTCTTCAGTTTACCTAACGTTGGACATTTAAACAAATATAGCATACTTTTGTGCGCCCCATAACAGTACTAATTGCTCGATTAACTTCCCTTGAGTGATTTGCATGTACCCAAAAGTGCTATATACTCACAGGTTTTCAGTTGCTCAGCGCTTCATTCACATTTGCCGGCTCTTGGGGTGAAATCACGATAAAAACATGCTAAATACAGGTTGCAAAACACTTGGCAGACACACGTTTTCACGCGATTTTGTTGACGTTGAGCGAATTGGTCGCGTGAAAGTAAAAACGCGACGAAAATCGCAGCGCGGCAACGAATACAAGTGCAAAATTTGTGTTTTTTGGGGGCGTATCGCCGGATTCGATTCGATTCGATTCGATTCGATACGATTCGACCGGGTGACGTAGTGTCGGCACTGACGTTATAAAGTTAACTGATTGAAAGTGCGTTCGTCCGGCGCCTAAAATTGTGTAGAGTTTGGTGACGAAGAGCCGATACTCGGCACCAATACAGATGCCGAAAGTGGCAGGCGAAACCAATACAGTGGCACATTCGGTGGACTAGCAGTTTGGCCAAATGTTTGCCGGCGGCAGACAATTATTTACTCTTTAAATTGCCGACAAAGCGACACACACGCACGCACACTCATGTGCGAATATACACACACCTCCCTCTCGCGAACACACACACAGGAGCACCTATGCCGGCTCCTCGCTTTCGCTTTTGTGTTTGTTCTCTCGCCGGCTTAGTGCCGAGTGCTCTCTCCATTTCCCCCCTTGGTGTCCTTACACTTAGTGCCGAATGCCCCCCTCCCCCCCCCTCGTAACTACTCATCGCTCTTCGTAAAACTTCGACGCGAATCGGATTTTCTCTCTCCGCCACTTTAGGATGCTGTGCTCTCGAATTCTCCTCTCTCTTCTGCTCCATTCTCTCGGTGCAATTTTCAATGTCCCGTTAGTTAATTTGAGCGCGCGCCGTCAGGTATGCAACAGTTTTTTTCAAACGCATTTTTAATAGGCATTTTTGCCTGCATCAGATCTAACAAAACCTATTAAAGTACTGCAGTATATAAGATTTTACATAAGTGCTCTTACATATGTATGTATTTACGGTGATTTATATGGTTGTGCACAAAAAGCACTCTTTGTTTAGCTTAAAGGGTGGTCCACAAATTATTTCGTTTGATTCGAGTTGCTGATGGGTTTGGGATATGTTGAATTTTAGTCAGGATGATATATGTATACATAATTCCTGCACATATACTAAATTCAAAAATTGATTTATTTTTCTCAAGGAGCTTCATGAAGAATATCATCTTCTCCTGCCTCTGTTGGCCAGTTTACATAATGCTTTATATCATAAAACCATTGCAACAGAAATGTTATACAGACGAAAGGACCAAGTAATTTATCATAGGATTAAACATATTTAAATTTATTTCTAACAGCGTGCTAGCCAGAACTTATTTAACACAAATCTCTTGTACTCGAAACATCCACTGATATTTTAAAACTAGGAAATCCGATGTTACCAATATAACAAGCATATAATAACGGATCAAACTAATTGCTTAAAATGGTTTAAATTTTCTTTTTAAATATTTATAAATTGGTATGTTTTAATCTTTTAAATTAACTGTATAAGTACATTTATATGCAGTTTCCCCACACAAGTTTTTTGTACAACATTATACTGAATCAGTTCCGAATGCATAACTTTTTTGGTCCACTGATTTCCTTCTATTGTCATTTTAAAGTGGCGAAGCCACTACGTTTACCATAAAATCAATACCCCTGTGTAAGAAAAAAAGGGCACAGGACCGACTTTTGTCTAAGGGCCCAACACGTGTATATGCACAGATTTGTGCCAAATGCAAAAAGGAACCAGTTGAAGTGCAGCCCAATAGAAACTAAATCTAAACAACACGGGAACACCCCGGCAAGGTCACAACGACATCCCCCCAAAAATAAATGGGGAACCGAAAACTAACCAAAAACTAAAAGTGAATCGAGCCAAACGAATCGGAGTGGTCTAACAATTTGAAGTGGGTGTGGATGAGGGCAGCACTACCCGTCAGTCGGAGCTCTGCCGAGCGCCAAAAATTCATTCATAAAATTCTAAAACGCGCTAAAATCTAAAATTCTAAACAAACCAGTCGGCAGTCGGCCGAATGTGCGGAGTGGAGTTGCAGCGTGGCTGGAGGAGGCCTTCTGAGGAGAGCTCATACGCCGGGTGGTCCTCTGCCACTTGCTGCATGCCCCGCTGTTGGGCGACTGTGTGTGCCACGCGTAAAAAAGCACCCACAATTTTCAGTGCTTGTAGGTTGGCCACAGTCCAAATTCTCTAACTATTACTCTTCTAAATCGAACGAACGCTCTAAAATGGGATTAGATAAGCCTTTGAGCTTTCTAAATTCTTATTTGAATAAGCATTATAACAATCCAATAGGCCGAAAGAATTTATTTCAAATTTATTTATTAATTTACAAAAAAAAATTTTTTTTTTTTTTTAACTTTTTAATTTTATTTAATTTTATCTAAAAATAGATGTGCCTAATGTCTAACTATATCGTAAGCAATTTTTAAACACCTTAAAAGCTAATTTCAAATCTGCGGATATAAGTTTACTGTTTCTGATGATTTATGAACATACAAATTTAAATTTGAAATAAAATTTGAATAAAAACTAATTTTTATGGTATGGTAAAGCAAATAAGTACCAGTTATATAACTTTCACTGTAGCTGGATAGCCTGGGGGATCTTGTAGCAGGCATTCCTCCTTGGGGGACATGCCCAAAAGGGGTAACGTTCCTGTTCCTTGTGCCCCAATAAGTGTGCTACTTGTGCAAAACCCCGAAAGTATGCAACGCAAGCCGCACACAGGAAGCTGCACTAGGAGGCGTTTTGCACACAACTGTACTGGCTGACCGGCCATTTTGTTATTATTTTTAGCAGACGACAGCAAGCAAAATCAAACTAAAAAATGGAATTTTATGTATACGTAATATAAAATATGTATAGAGATTTATATAATAAAAAAACACTTTTACATAAACGCACATTGCCTCGCAAATGCGTTGGTTTGTATGTCTAGACAAATGCGTATGTAGAAGTTTTGTAGTATCCTAAGGCCTATACTATTTGGGTGCGTGTGTGTGAGTGCGTTTTTCTGCATCCTGCACTCGTGTTTGTTTCTGTGTGTGTGTGCGAGAGTGTGTGTGAGTGTCTGTGCTTGCATCACCTAACTTCAGTGCAACAAACTCTGCTCTACACAAAAACGCCGCCCAACAAAATGCAATCAAATGGCAAAAATTTTGCCAGACTGCAGGCAGGCAGCAACAACAAATGTTGTTGCAACCACTGCAACTGCAATCGCCCGTCTGCCACATTGGCAAGTGGGCGGCCAAGGGGGTGGTGGGTGGCAGGGGAAGGGGGTGGTGCGACAGGCCAGACACTGGCCATAAAACAGCAAAAACAAACTGCATGTGAAACATTTTAGTTGCATTTTCTATATGGAATATGCGGACTAGGGTGAACCTGAATTTAAAGTCAGAACAATTTAAAGTCGAACTTTAATCTTTAAAAATATGAACTGGTTTTATTCATTTTTGAATCAGTTAAAGTAATATTCAGTCAAAAATAATGAAATATGCTATAATGGAATTTTATTACTCATACAGCAGTGTTGACAGCTCAAAAAAATGCTTTCAAATTCAGAATACTTTTTAGATTCTTTGGATCATATATAGGCACACCTGACAGAGTATGCGTGATTTTTGTATACCACTCACTGGAAAGTTTTATTATCAATAAAATAAGTTGATATACTTTCTAATTTGGCCCCTTACAGGTCCACCCTAATTACACATAAATGAAAACGCTTGGGACGCACGTGTGTGGGTGCATAATCCATGTGCATATATAAATGTACAAAATCAACCCTTAGCTTTTGACTAGCCGCTCAAAAAAACAGCATCTGTATGCGTACACGTATGTGCATAAAATAAATTTCATTTAAATTAAAATAAATAAAACTCGTCCCCAAACCGACGCGTCAGCCCAAAAACAAGAACTTAGACAAAGCGCAGACACATCCATAAAATAGCCACCCCCACCCCCTTTTGACCCCCCTACCCCCTTTCACCACCACAATGGCTCGCAATTCCCTGAAACGGACGGCAGATGAAACTGTCTGGACATCGAAGAAAAAGCTTTCATTAGGCCGACTGCAGTCTATGCATTTTAATTGATTGCCAGCCATCTTTGTCGGCTTTATTTTTGGCCAAATGCCATTAATCTCCGGCAATATTCGGACATTGCGCCTAATGTCATTAGGTGCGGTATCTTTCTGCACGACCAAGATGCTGGAATTGAGTTTCTCAAAGGAGTCAAAAAACTGATTAGGAAATCGTTTACTCGGTCTGCATCTCTTATATTGGCATTGCACTTTTAATTAAACAGTCGCTGATAACATTTTGGTATTATAACTACGCTTACATTAAATTATAAAGAGAATAGGAAAAGAAATAGGAGTAATAGTACTAATAACATTAATAAACACAACATTTATTAACATTTTAATAATTATAGTAGCTATGCAGACTAATAAAAATTCTGCTAAAAGCTTATCTTCTTATTTAAATTCTCAAATGCTTTCAAATAAAATTGATAATGACTATGAATATTTTTAGATTCACCAAAATTAAATGTTTTAATGTTTTTTTGATGTTATTAAACAGAGAAAATTATCAAAAGTTTTAAGTGCCAAATAAGGGATGAAACATTTAAAAAAATAAAACCCAAGACCACAAATTTTATTTTACTTTGGATTTTTAAACGTATTATTTATATTTTTTAAACGTTTTTACAAGAAAACGGCCTCTAAAATATCGTATATTTTCTCTGTGTACATTTAATTAAGACAAATATATTTAAGTTTTATGAATGATGCACCGAATGGTAAACCTGCGTTAGATAAAACCCGAGTGCTTCATGAAGTAAAAAGTCAGAACAGCATCTGCATCGCCACAGACCGCATTTCGCCGCAAGACGGGGGGCTCCAGTGGATTGGGCACTGGGTAGACCACCATCACAGCCCACGAGAAACAGGCCACGAAGACGGAGGCAGACATTAACCAAACAAGCGGTGGCGGTGGCGGTGGCCAAAAGGGAACACGTCCACGTCCTCGACCTAGTTCAATGGCAATGTCATTGTGCCACATTATCGCCGGCGACGTCGTCCTCTGCTGGCTTGGCCTTGGCTGGAGTTGAGTTGTGAAGCTGCAGGGAAACGAGAACGAGCGCATGAGTCGAGGCCACGGCCACGGCCACGAACATGGCCAAAGTGGCACACGGCAGGCAGCACACCAAACCATTGAAATCCCAGCCACCCAACCACCCGAACAACCAAACAACCATCCACCCACCCATTCGCATTCCCCTTAGCATTCACCCATCCATCCTGCGAAAACGAGACACAACAGCAATGGCGATGCGATGCTGCAACGATGCAAGCACAGGAACCGAAACGGGTTTCAGCAGGAGGAACAGGAAGCAGGAACAGCAGGATACTGAGAAAAATATTCACTGTACAAAGGATACGGGCGAAATTTAACTGACTGCAAAATCTATATTCCAATATCAATAAGGAATTTCATCTCAATAGCCAAATCTTTCGATGGAGTAATATACATTCTATATTCCAATTTCAACATGGAATTTTATCTTAAATCTTTTGATGAAGTAATATAGTTTCCAATAAACATACACATTTTGTAGGTAAATAAAATATTTGAAATAATGCAAAAGGTAGAAAACCTTCAATAAAATTTTTTTTTACAATATTAAGTTTATTTAATCATGTCTGTCCGTTTTTCCGTCTGTCCGTCCGTATGAACGCTGAGATCTCGGAAACTATAAAAGCTAGAAAGTTGGGATTAACAACACATATTCTTGGGCTTCCTACGCAGCGCAAGTTTATTTTAGCCGAGCGCCACGCCATCGCCTACAAACAATGCTAAAATGTGTCTGGCGCCCATATTTTTAAAGATTTCGAGGAAGTATAAATGCAGTTTTGTTGTGTTTAGTTATACCTATCGAAATGTAGAAGAAATTTTTCAAATCGGACCATTCGTTAAAAAGTTATTCCCGATCAAAGTTTTATATCTCCATCTCCCTCGCACTCCCTTTAGCTGAGTAACGGGTATCTGATAGTCGGGGCACCTGACTATATCGTTCTCCCTTGTTAATTTTAAATTGATCTATTTTTAGAGAAGTACCAATATTTCGAATAATTTTGACAGCCTTTTGAACATCCATCTATTTTTGTATTATTTACAAACTATCTATCTTACAATCGTTTACATTGGCTGACCATAATATTCAAGAAAAAGAAGCTTAAAACTCTTTAAAACTTAAAATTCAGATTTTTCATGAGTTCAGCTAAACCTTTTTTAATTTGAGTGCAAGAGCAGGCGGTGGCGACAATATCCTTGCACTTGTGCAGGCCGCGAGGCGAACGGCGTGGGTGAGCGCGGGTGGATGGTGGATAATGGGGCACAGGACTCACTGCCACACCGCTAAGCCCGGCAACCAATCCGCCGCCAGCAGAGCAGCCTTGCCGCATCTCAGCCCCGTTTATTGTTGCAGTTGCAAGGACCTTCCTGTAGGCATGACTCCCACCTCTCCGTTGGCTTTCGAAAAGGGGGTCCTGTGTCCTGGGTGTTTGTCCTGCACTCCGAGCTCCAAGTTGCAGTGCCACAGCAGACACACCCACCCCCCGACTCATTCCATCCGATTTGTGCTGAACTCGGCCTCCCAACCCCGTGTGTTCGATGTGCTCTCTATCTATATGTATCTCGCACTCGCACTCGCTCTGTCTCCCTTTTTCGAGAGTCTGTTCCTGTTGGTTCTGTTCACAGCTTCATGTTAATAACAGGGGAGACTTGTGTAAAATCTGTGGAGACCCAGAGAGCAATAAAATAAAGGAGAGTTGCAACTGATTTTAAGACATTTATAAAGCGTGTAAAAGTGCAAATAAATTTATAAAAAATAGCACATCTGATCTATTTCGGTTTGAAAAGATATTTCTGTAGGTCTTATTTTGGGTCAAAATAACAGGCCTATTTTATTTTGCAGCAACTTAAGCATTGTAAAATTCATACGTCATAATGGGCCTACCTTAATATTTGAACAACTGCTTTGTGGTAGGCATAGTTCTTGGCAAATTACTGTTTGCTTAGCCTTGTTAGATAGGCTCAAAGATGTGGATCAGATGGTATTGTGCGTAAGGTTCTCACGCTAATGCGGATAAACCCAGCTTTGATAGGCATTTGCTTTCTTTGGGCCTATCCGAATGGTATAAATAGTGCGGGGTTCCAGCCAGAACAGCATCAGTTGATCACATCCCAATACCAGATATCAACATGAAGTACGCCTGCTCCCTGCTCCTTTTGGCCACTGTGGGCTGCTTCCTGGTGAGCCTGTCCAGTGCCAGTTCCACAACCACGACGGACGCAACCACCACCACTACCACCACCACAGCTGCGACCACCACCACCACCGACTCCTCGGACACCACAACCACGACCACCGCTTCCTCCTCCTCATCCTCCGGCAAGAAGAAGCACAAGACCCACTACAAGCGCAAGGTCCACCGCCCCAAGAAGGTCAAGAAGATCCGCCGCAGCAAGAAGCGCAGCGGTTAAACAGTCCTAAATTCCGTCCAATCCGATGCCAATTATTATATTCTCTAACCCCTTGAACTCCTCTATTGCTATGTTTAGCTAGTTAATATATTTTGTTAATATTTTGAGCACTACCTGCTTTTCTGTAATAAATAAATTTAATTGGAAAAGTCTTGAGCAACTTATTAATACATTTTTAATACAGCAGCTTTGGCTGTCTACCCTTCCGGTAGCTTAATTTTTAGAACTAAGCCTACCCTGTACCTATAAATAAATATTTGTTATCTTCCATATCCTACATTACTTACATACATTAGACTGGGTCTATTAGTTTGGAAGCTAATCATAGGTGGATAAAATTGTGACAATTATAGTAATATCACCAACAAAAAAAATGAACTAAAAAATAACAGTTGCAAAAGAAAACAAGACAAAAGGGAATAAACGAGGGCTTCGACTATCTGATACCCGTTACTTAGCTAAAAAGAGTGCGAAAAACTTTTATGCAGTGGAACCCGAATTTCCTAGCCTAACTTTTATCAACATGGGTTTATTAATACCAAAGAAACAGAAATCGATTTGATGTTTGCAATAATAAATATATATTAACTTAAATTATAAAAGTAAGAATAATAAGCATTAGGATCGTGAGAGTCGGATGGGGATTCAAAGCAGGTGTGTCGGGATCAGAGGAGTTTTAAAGGAGTTTAACCGCTACGGTTCTTCCTACTCCTCTTGCGGTGGATCTTCTTGACCTTCTTGGGTAGGTGGGTCTTGCGCTTCCAGTGGGTCTTGTGCTTCTTCTTGCCGGAGGACGAGGACGCGGAGGAGGCGGAACCGGATGTGGTAGTGGTGGTGTCCGAGGAGTCGGTAGTGGTGGTGGTCGCAGCCGTGGTGGTGGTAGTGGTGGTAGTCGCGTCCGTCGTGGTTGTGGTTGTGGAACTGGCACTGGACAGGCTCACCAGGAAGCAGCCCAATATGGCCAAAAGGAGCAGGGAGCAGGCGTACTTCATGTTGATGCTTGGCAGTTGGATGCGATCCACTGATGCTGTTCTGGCTGGAACCCAACACTATTTATACCCCTCGGTAGGGCTTGCGAAAAACATTACGCAAATGGCATTTGGTCCAAATCTTACAAATTCGCATGAAAACCAGGTCATAACAACAACATTTTGCAAGAAACTTTTGTATGTACCACAAAACAGTTGTTCAAATATTATAGGTTCTTTGACGATGTTCTCGAGTAACATTTGCTTATATACGAGCACATTATAATTGCACTAAAAATATTCCTTTGAAAACAAAGAGTTTGGCCAACCAAGGGTCAGTTTATATTTCAAGAAAATCATAGGCGCGACTTTGTGTTCAGGCAATTATTTAAAAAAGAATTCTATTATAATATTTTAATTATCAAATACCCGGTTCTCTGTAAACCATTTTAAAATAGTGACGATTAAGACTATTAATTTCATTTGTTAACAACTTTAAACGTGATTTTAACAACCACACATCAGGTACAAAATATATGTGTACAAATTTAAAACACGAATATAATCAGTAAGTTTAAATCAATAAACCCGCTACTTTTTTCACCAATTGCAAAACAATTGCACCATCTGTCAAAAATGGCAAATTTTTAAACAAATATACCTCAATGCCAAAAGCGCCATTTTGGGGAATAGTGCGTCATGAAGGCATATTTCTGTACTGATACTGACGTCTTTGACTTGTACGATAGCTTCAAGCCTTTAGGGGAGTGTATTTCGATTTTAGAATGTAACTTTTCCAAAAATCAATATTTTTCAAAAGTGTAAAAGAATAAATTTGCATATTTCTCTAAAATTACGATTTGAAATTCCAGCAGAGGTAAATTCTAATTAAAAATTATTTATTTTACGGAAAAGTTTTTTTGGATGCGCCACCAAATTAACCTACTTTTTAGAAAATTAATTCCAATATTAAAATGCGGGCGCTACAAAATTTCGATCCTTTCAAGCTTTTTTTACATATACCTACTATTCGGTAAATAAATATTAGTTTGATTCGATTAATCCGACTTCGTTTGTATGTACAATGTAAGGGATATGGGAAAAGATTTGCCTACCCAAAACTCATACTGGCTTACGTGCCGTATGAGTAATCTTTTTGGAAACTTTGAGACCATTGCGCAAACCCTTAGACTTAATTTAAAATTTTTTATATTTTAGTTTAAGTTATTTTGCACAAATATCTTGTGTTTAAAAGGGTGAGTAAATATGTATTTCTTTCTTTGAAACCTTTTCTTTCAAATTGGGCACTAATTTTTTAATTTCTTAAAAATAAAAATAAATTAACATATTAGTGCTAACCCCACAAAAAATTTATTTACTTTAATATATGCGCTACACCTCGGTACTCTTGAAAATGCTGTTTATTTGACATATATTTTTGGGCATACTGGTAAGGGTCTTCAAATTATAATATTTTAATTTGACATATGTATGTATGTCTTATTTATTTACTTACTTACTTATTTACCGATATATTATCGGTATATGTAAAAAAAGCTTGAAAGGGTCGAAATTTTGTAGCGCCCGCATTAAATTAAATTTTTACACATGTTTGTAATATTTTGTACCTATTGTGTGGTTGTTAAAATCACGTTTAAAGTTGTTAACAAATGAAATTAATAGTCTTAATCGTCACTATTTTAAAATGGTTTACAGAGAACCGGGTATTTGATAATTAAAATATTATAATAGAATTCTTTTTTAAATAATTGCCTGAACACAAAGTCGCGGCTTTGCTTTTCTTGAAATATAAACTGACCCTTGGTTGGCCAAACTCTTTGTTTTCAAAGGAATATTTTTAGTGGAAGTATAAAGTGCTCGTATATAAGCAAATGTTACTCGAGAACATCGTCAAAGAACCTATAATATTTGAACAACTGTTTTGTGGTACATACAAAAGTTTCTTGCAAAATGTTGTTGTTATGACCTGGTTTTCATGCGAATTTGTAAGATTTGGACCAAATGCCATTTGCGTAATGTTTTTCGCAAGCCCTACCGAGGGGTATAAATAGTGTTGTGTTCCAGCCAGAACAGCATCAGTGGATCGCATCCAACTGCCAAGCATCAACATGAAGTACGCCTGCTCCCTGCTCCTTTTGGCCATATTGGGCTGCTTCCTGGTGAGCCTGTCCAGTGCCAGTTCCACAACCACAACCACGACGGACGCGACTACCACCACTACCACCACCACGGCTGCAACCACCACCACTACCGACTCCTCGGACACCACCACTACCACATCCGGTTCCGCCTCCTCCGCGTCCTCGTCCTCCGGCAAGAAGAAGCACAAGACCCACTGGAAGCGCAAGACCCACCTACCCAAGAAGGTCAAGAAGATCCACCGCAAGAGGAGTAGGAAGAACCGTAGCGGTTAAACTCCTTTAAAACTCCTCTGATCCCGACACACCTGCTTTGAATCCCCATCCGACTCTCACGATCCTAATGCTTATTATTCTTACTTTTATAATTTAAGTTAATATATATTTATTATTGCAAACATCAAATCGATTTCTGTTTCTTTGGTATTAATAAACCCATGTTGATAAAAGTTAGGCTAGGAAATTCGGGTTCCACTGCATAAAAGTTTTTCGCACTCTTTTTAGCTAAGTAACGGGTATCAGATAGTCGATGCCCTCGCTTATTCCCTTTTGTCTTGTTTTCATTTGCAACTGTTATTTTTTAGTTTATTTTTTTTTGTTGGTGATATTACTATAATTGTCACAATTTTATCCACCTATGATTAGCTTCCAAACTAATAGACCCAGTCTAATGTATGTAAGTAATGTAGGATATGGAAGATAACAAATATTTATTTATAGGTACAGGTAGGCTTAGTTCTAAAAATTAAGCTACCGGAAGGGTAGACAGCCAAAGCTGCTGTATTAAAAATGTATTAATAAGTTGCTCAAGACTTTTCCAATTAAATTTATTTATTACAGAGAGGCAGGTAGTGCTCAAAATATTAACAAAATATATTAACTAGCTAAACATAGCAATAGAGGAGTTCAAGGGGTTAGAGAATATAATAATTGGCATCGGATTGGACGGAATTTAGGACTGTTTAACCGCTGCGCTTCTTGCTGCGGTGGATCTTCTTGACCTTCTTGGGGCGGTGGGTCTTGCGCTTGTAGTGGGTCTTGTGCTTCTTCTTGCCGGAGGATGAGGAGGAGGAAGCGGTGGTCGTGGTTGTGGTGTCCGAGGAGTCGGTGGTGGTGGTGGTCGCAGCTGTGGTGGTGGTAGTGGTGGTGGTTGCGTCCGTCGTGGTTGTGGAACTGGCACTGGACAGGCTCACCAGGAAGCAGCCCACAGTGGCCAAAAGGAGCAGGGAGCAGGCGTACTTCATGTTGATATCTGGTATTGGGATGTGATCAACTGATGCTGTTCTGGCTGGAACCCCGCACTATTTATACCATTCGGATAGGCCCAAAGAAAGCAAATGCCTATCAAAACTGGGTTTATCCGCATTAGCGTGAGAACCTTACGCACAATACCATCTGATCCACATCTTTGAGCCTATCTAACAAGGCTAAGCAAACAGTAATTTGCAAAGAACTATGCCTACCACAAAGCAGTTGTTCAAATATTAAGGTAGGCCCATTATGACGTATGAATTTTACAATGCTGTAAGTTGCTGCAAAATAAAATAGGCCTGTTATATTGACCCAAAATAAGACATACGGCAAAATGAAATAGATAATATAGATTTAATATTTTAATTCTTTCCTTTTCAACAAACTTTTTAAATCGGACCATTTATTAAAAAGTTATGACCAAATTATAAAATCGCCGCTTGATATAATATAATTTGAAAGTGCGTGAATAACATGAACATGATTCCAGCTAAATGGAAGTTCTCAAAATATATTTCAAGTTTGCACAAGTGATTTGTGGTAGGCATAGTGTTTTGCTAATATTTATTTGAGTAGCCTGGTTTTCCAGATAGGCTCGAAGATGTGGATCAGATGGTAAGTGCGTAAGGTTCTCACGCCTATGTGGATAAACCCAGATCTGTCGGGTGTTTGTTTTCCCAATCACCAACTAGGTATAAATACTGTGGGGTTCCAGCCAGAATAGTATCAGTTGATCTTATCCCAATACCAGATATCAACATGAAGTACGCCTGCTCCCTGCTCCTTTTGGCCATTGTGGGCTGCTTCCTGGTGAGCCTGTCCAGTGCCAGTTCCACAACCACGACGGACGCAACCACCACCACTACCACCACCACAGCTGCGACCACCACCACCACCGACTCCTCGGACACCACAACCACGACCACCGCTTCCTCCTCCTCATCCTCCGGCAAGAAGAAGCACGTGACCCACTACAAGCGCAAGACCCACCGCCCCAAGAAGGTCAAGAAGATCCGCCACAGCAAGAAGCGCAGCGGTTAAAAAACCATTAACTCCCACCAATCCGATCCCATTCGTTATCAACTGCTATCAATTCTAACCTCATGAACTCCTCTTGTATTACGATTTTTAGTTATAGTTATTTTCCTTGTTATTGCGAAGTTGTGAGAACTACCTGCTTCTCTGTAATAAATACATTTTATTAAAAAACTTGAGCAACTCATTTATTTATTTTGGATTGGCCGGAATCCAAAGGAGTGAATTATTCTAATCAGTTGTATTTAAATTCGAAAATTAAAAGTAATTTAACACACTGACGGAAAAAATTATTGGGTTTGAAAACGTGTCTGATTGAGTCTTAAAAATAGCTTTAAACCGTTTGGTTTATTATAAGAATTTATGGTATCATTTTAAGAACGGATTTTTAATAACGCTGTTCTCACTCTAAGAACGGAACGTACTTAAATTTATATTTATTTTTAGTACAAAAAAAATAATTGTTTGAATGCTCCTGTAAGCATTCTGCCATAGAAAGAAATAATAAGAGCACGGCTCAAGGTCCGAGGTGCTGGGCTCTGTTATTGTTTTGTGTTCGGGAGTACGAGGTTCAAATCCCGCTCCACAACACAACTACATTTTTTTTTAATTAGTTATCTAGGAACATAACTTATTTAATACATTTTTATACCCGTTACTCGTAGAGTAAAAGGGTATATTGTATTCGTGCAAAAGTATGTAACAGCTAGAAGGAAGCGTTTCCGACCCCATAAAGTATATATATTCTTGATCAGGATCACTAGCCGAGTCGATCTAGCCATGTCTGTCTGTCCGTCTGTCTGTCCGTATGAACGCTGAGGTCTCGGAAACTATAAAAGCTAGAAGATTGGCATTTTGCATGCAGATTCTAGGAGTTCCTACGCAGCGCAAGTTTATTTCAAAAAGGTGACACGCCCCCTCTAACGCCCACAATAGTTAATAAACGATTTAAAAAATTTTAATATTTCGGAAAAGTAGTAATGCAGTTTTGTTGTGTTTATCAATACCTATTAGATAGTCGGGACACCAACCCGACTATAGCGTTCTCTCTTGTTGTTCTTAAAGTTATTAAGGAAATATTAAATATGCATTTTAAAATCTTTTTACGCAATAGAAAGAAGACTTTTCGGAAAGGTGCATCCCAATAGCTTCAAATGGCTAGATCGACTCGTCTAGTGATGCTGATCAAGGATATATATCCTATATGGTGTCGGAAACGTCTCCTTCACTGAGTTGCAAACTTCTGACTGAAATCATAATACCCTCTGCAAGGGTATAAAAACGATGACTCAAAAACCACATTATAAGTATGTTTTAGATACTTTTGATTTATGTACAGAATGTACTTGTTAAATCTCGTTATACCCGTTACTCGTAGAGTAAAAGGGTATATTGTATTCGTGCAAAAGTATGTAACAGCTAGAAGGAAGCGTTTCCGACCCCATAAAGTATATATATTCTTGATCAGGATCACTAGCCGAGTCGATATAGCCATGTCTGTCTGTCCGTCTCTCCGTCTGTCCGTCTGTCTGTCCGTATAAACGCTGAGATCTCGGAAACTACAAAAGCTAGAAGATTGGCATTTTGCATTCAGATTCTAGGAGTTCCTACGCAGCGCAAGTTTATTTCAAAAAGGTGCCACGCCCCCTCTAACGCCCACAATACTTAATATACGATTTAAAAAATTTAAATATTTCGGAAAAGTAGGAATGCAGTTTTGTTGTGTTTATCAATACCTATCGAAATGTAGAAGAAATTTTTTAAATAGGACCATTCGTTAAAAAGTTAGGCCTGATCAAAGTTTTATCTCCATTTCCCTCGCACTCCCTTTACCTGAGTTACGTTTATTAGATAGTCGGGACACCAACCCGACTACAGCGTTCGCACTCCCTTTAGCTGAGTGACGGGTATTAGATAGTCGGGACACCAACCCGACTATAGCGTTCTCTCTTGTTTTATGTTCGAATTTTACGACTACATAGTTCATTCCTTTGGATTCCGGCCAATCCAAAGTAAAATATTTACTTGCTCAAGTTTTTTTAATAAAATTTATTTATTACAGTGAAGCAGGTAGTTCTCACAACTTCGCAATAACAACTATAACTATAACTAAAAACCGTAATACAAGAGGAGTTCATGGGGTTAGAATTGATAAGAGTTGATAACAAATGGGATCGGATTGGTGGGAGTTAATGGTTTTTTAACCGCTGCGCTTCTTGCTATGGTGGATCTTCTTGACCTTCTTGGGGCGGTGGGTCTTGCGCTTGTAGTGGGTCTTGTGCTTCTTCTTGCCAGAGGACGAGGACTCTGTGGTCGTGGTTGTGGAGTCCGAGGACGCGGTAGTGGTGGTGGTTGTGTCCGAGGCTGCCGTGGTGGTGGTAGTGGTGGTGGTTGCGTCCGTCGTGGTTGTGGAACTGCCACTGGACAGGCTCACCAGGAAGCAGCCGACAATGGCCACAAGGAGCAGGGAGCAGGCGTACTTCATGTTGATATCTGTTATTGGGATAAGATCAACTGATACTATTCTGGCTGGAACCCCACAGTATTTATACCTAGTTGGTGATTGGGAAATTAAACACCCGACAGATCTGGGTTTATCCACATAGGCGTGAGAACCTTACGCACTATACCATCTGATCCACATCTTCGAGCCTATCTGGAAAACCAGGCTACTCAAATAAATATTAGCAAAACACTATGCCTACCACAAATCACTTGTGCAAACTTGAAAGAAATTTCAAGAACTTTAATTTAGCTGGAATCATGTTGACGCTGCCTTTGAGTTTCAGCTGGTTATATTTATACACGCACTTTCTAATTATATTATATCACAGGGGACATAGCTTGACAAATACGGAACAGCAAAAATAAACAGAATATACACAGAACAAGAAAGGAAGCTAGCTTCGGCCAGCCGAAGCTTATATACCCTTGCAGATAATTCCTATTAATGACTAATTTTCCGATCGTTCCTATGGCAGCTATATGATATAGTTGTTCGATATTGATAAAATTAAAATCGAAATTCGAAAACATTTAAAAAGACTCATATCCCAGAGTAGATGAGAATACAATAAAAGTCAACGAAGCAATAATTTATTTCCTATTATATTCCCATTAATTTTTCGATCGTTCCTATGGCAGCTATATGATATAGTCGTCCGATTTAAAAAAAAATTTATTCGAAACTCATAATTAGATAAAAAATGGCATTTCCAAAAGTAGGAGGTTCTAGGTTAAAAAACACCCAAGATACATTTTTTTTACATTTTTTTCCCCGATTATTCCTATGGGAGCTATATGATATAGTTGTCCGATCCGGTTCGTTCCGACTTATATACTACCTGCAATAGATATAAGACTTTTGAGAAAGTTTGAGCCCGATAGCTTTAAAACTGAGAGACTAGTTTGCGTAGAAACAGACGGACAGACGGACAGACGGACATGGCTAGATCGACTCGTCTAGTGATGCTGATCAAGAATATATATACTTTATGGGGTCGGAAACGTCTCCTTCACTGCGTTGCAAACTTCTGACTGAAATCATAATACCCTCTGCAAGGGTATAAAAATGTGACTAGGTATTAAGATCAGAACTAAATATGTCTTTACATTTTATTTGGTTAATTTAAAGTTTGTTTTTAAATAAAAGATATAGTAATTTAAGTGTTCAAGTGCTTACTGTTACAATCAAAACTGGGTTTTGATTTTAAATATTTTTAAGAGGTAAAAACACAAAAATGTTTGTATACAATGTGGGAAGAAAAAAAGGCCCCAACATTTGTGAATTGGGCTATTACTATATGTAGAACCAGTTTAAAACTGTTTACCTAAGGGGCTGTCCATATATTACGTAATCACCTCAGGGGGGGGAGGGGGTCCTCGAAATGATTATGTTTGATTACATGGGGAGGGGGGGGTCTTGCACAATGATTACGTAATCATTTTATATGTATTTTTTATTTAAAGAATTTATTAATATATTAATTTTCCTTCAATTATATCTACAAACTTGGATAGTAAAGCAGAGAAATATTTTTTCCAGTGGCTGGGCGGCGCAAAACAGAATGTTTAGTGGTTCAATCACACGAAGGATGCGAAGACCTGTAATGGCTTGACGAAGAGTACATATGTTGGAGATAATTTCAGCGTAGAAGAACCGAATGTGCATCTCTGTTTGAAACCACAGATTAAAAAAACAAATTCGAAAATTTTTTCTTGGGATTACGTAATCATTGGGGGGGAGGGGGGGTTTTATTGAAAGATTACTTTTGATCACCAGGGGGGGGAGGGGGTCAAAAATCACCAAAAACGTGATTACGTAATATATGGACAGCACCTAACCCAAAGAATTTAGGCAACAATACGGCCACTGATGTCATAAGTCCGCTGCAATGCAATAAAGTTCAAAATTCGACAACTTCGAGACCCACTGAAACGATCCAGAGAATAAGGCCAATGGGTCATGGGAGAACTCACTGCTTTGGTCCACCGTCTATAGAATAGGTCATAAAGCAAGAGATCAGGTTCCCACCTCTCCACCTGTGACGCGTGCTATATATGTACGGTCCCCACACAATCGAATGTACATACGTACCCAGCTACTTAGCTGCTAAATACCAAACAACATCTTTTTACATCGCCAATAAATGGTGTTTAATTGTGCTCTTGTTGTTGTTTCTGGTTTTTGCAGACTCCGTTTGGCGACATTCAAGGTAGAGAGAAAGAAGGAGTAGAGAACGGGAGAGATCTTTTTGCATGCACATCCAGTGTTGCAGGTTTAGGTTTTAATCCGTTAAAAAAAGATATGTACATATGGTTATGGCTTGAAAAATACAAACCATTAAATGTTTAAAAAATCAATGTACTTGTAAGATTTACCATGGGCCCGTAAAATTTAGGCATTTCTTAGGTCCATCTGAATTTAGGTTGATTTATTATAAATATTTTGTACTACTCGTATATTTTGGAAATCAAGTACATTTGGACGCTTTAGCTTTCCGGGTTTTACCTCGTAAATCTCTGTCTGAGTAAAGATTTAAAGTAACATGCAATTTTCCACCACTTTTGCCATCATTATTATATTTCTGTATCATTTAAATATATATTTTTATTGTAATTGGCTACAACATTTTGAGCCAGCTTTTTTTCTCAATGAAGGCATCACTGAGCATTGCTGACAAAACGGGAAATGGGTTAAGAATGAAGCAGAGGAAGGAGAAAGAGACAGGGCCCCAGCAGCCGAACCGCATTCCATGCGCAGACAGCGCAGTCGCACAGTGTCTCGTATTTCAAATACTCGTTGCAAAAATCAAGTATTGAGTTTTGAAATTTCTTGAAATTTTTACATATTTAGGATAAGTACTAGAGCTTATTAAGTACACAAATTAAGTATTTGTATTCTCAATTTGAGGAAATACTGATTTTGTGGACAAATTTTGAAAAAAAGCCTAATTCTTTCACCATGTTGTTTCCCCCTTATTTGTCCCCGTTTTTTGAGAAAGAAATCTCTAAAAAAACTCAATTCGAAGGTATTTCATTTAAAAATTAAAGTGAGTACTTGGTTTTATTTTGAGTAGAAAATTCTCAATATAAGTGCACCGTTCTTGAAAAATTCCCTCTGTGTACCTATTAAAGTAAAGTAAAGTACCAATTAAAGATTTATATTTTACCACTCTTCTGTTTACATTTAAAAAAGTATAAAACTGATCTTCACATTAAATCGTTTACAAAAGATTAAAACTAATACAGATTTTTGATAAAGAACTTGAATTTAAATAGTATTAAGATATTTATAAGTACATCTGTATAATCCAAAATGAACAACCATCATTTTTGCAGAGTGTTTAGCGTGACAGGCCCACTGTGCGCCGAGGGCAGCGGCTGCGGCTGCGCAGAAGAAAGAGAGCCATCGCGGATCCGTTTCCAGTCGTCCATTCAGATTCAGTCAGTGCGTCGCGAGATCTTTGCCGTGCAGGTTGCGGTTTTGGCCAAGGAATACGTTCGATCGCGAGTGGTTACTTCACTTCCGTGAGTGTGTGTTGGTGGGAATATTTCGGTAACGAAACTTTCTTCAACAGCTGGCCATCGTTTGTATGTAAATGCAAATCACTTAAGAAGAAGGTGGCCGGAGGAAGAGACAGCGAGACAAGTGGAGTGTAGAAAGTGCAAAACAGGTTTTTTTTGTTAGCAGGGAAACGTGGCAAAACAAAAAAAATCAAAGTGATTGCTCGATTAGCGCTGTATTATCTCATGTTTGACGAATGCTAATTGATCAGTGAAAGTGGGCTTGAAAAAACAATGCGAGGAAGAAATGCCCGCTGAATGCGATGAGCAAATCGCACGCTGAAATAAAAACACAAACAAAAACGAGGAAACCGCTATGTCTGCCACCTACACCAATACAATTACACAGCGCCGCAAGACGGCCAAAGTGAACAAGCAACAACAGCAGCTGCAGCAGCAACAACAACAATGGGCGGCCAGCGATTTGAGCGGCGAGTCGTCAAACGAAAGACTTCACTTTCGCAGCCGTTCAACAAACTCAAAAGCAACAATACCGACGGCGGCGGCCAGCAACTCACCTTCACCACTGTGCTGTAACGGTGCTCGTGCTCTAACAATGCTCAATTGCTGCGTCGACGTCAATTGCCATTTGAATGCGCCGCTGCGCGGCAGCGTTAGCCGGCACACGACGCCAACGCCGACGCCGACGCCCACGCCAGCAGCGACGCCAAAACAAGCCTCCCCCTCGCCCACCACCGATCGTTCGCGCTCCCCCTCACATTCGCCCACGCCGTCTCGCTCTCGCTCGCTCTCCTGCCATAAACAACAGCAGAAACACACGAGCAGCGCAGCAGCAGCAGGCGCAGTCGCAGCGGAGGAGAGAGAAACCGCTAGTACGAATACGCCGCCATTTACCGTTAGCCTGAGCATCGATCTCTTCAGCTGGACGCTCTTTCTCTTGGCCTTCGGCACGCGTTTCTATAAGTTGGCAACGCCGCCGCATATTGTGTGAGTGGAAAAACAATAACAAACCGGGAAGTGTAAAACGGGGTCACCACTGAGGGAAAAACTAACAATGTTTGGTGTCTGCAAAGTGGCTTTAAAGTTTATCACTTATACGCACTGTTTCCTTTGGTCAAAACGTTATTTTTATCTAGGCTACAGATGTACCTTAGATTACTCTCGGTATTCTAAAAAAATTATTTCACCTTAACTTGATAAGGTTAGAAATGGGAGAAAGATTTTTTCGACTAAATTCTAACTGTCCTACGTGTCGTATAAGTAATTTTTAAAAAACTTTAAAAAAGCTTTAAAAAAATGTTAGTTTTTGACTACTTTTTAAAACAACAAGATTAAATTTTTGGTCAGCCCTATTGTTCATCGTAACTAAGTCATTATTGATAATAAAATAAGTTACAATTACAATATTAAAATTTCCTTTTTACCAGAACCACACAAATTAACCAATATAATAGTAAAAAGTTAGTAATTTAATATTAAATTAAATATAATAGTAAAAAAGCTAAAATAAAAAAATACTGAATTTGATTAAATTTATCTATGTAATTAGTTCTGCGCATTTTAAAAATATTTCTTGATCGTGTGACTAACTTGTCTTACCTAAGGTACTTCTCTAATAATTATTATTATAGCAGAAACCCCAAGAAACATTATTTCTCATGAACAATTGAAAAACAACTTTTTAACACACAGCTTCGATGAACTCCATTACGGCAAGTACATCTCAATGTACATGCGCAACATCTTCTTCTTCGACCAACATCCTCCGCTGGGCAAACAGCTAATCGCCGGATTGGTCAGCCTGGCCGGATACGATGGAAACTACACTTTTACACGAATTGGAGAGCCCTATGCGCCGGAAATGCCCATCTTCTGGTTCCGCTTCATTCCGGCCTTGTGCGGAAGTCTTTTGGCCCCCGCCGTTTATAAGCTGCTGCTGGAGGCGAAGCTGAGTCGCTGGTCGTCGGCTCTGGGCGGTCTGCTCGTCGTCCTGGACAACTCCTTGCTAACGCAATCCCGATTCGTGCTCATGGAATCGATGCTGCTGCTGGCCACCACCCTGGGCATCGCCTGTCTGCTGCGTTTCCAGCGGAGTCGCCTGGGCAGCCTCCAATGGCTGATCAGCGGAGCTGCGTCCGCCGTCCTTCTGGGCGCTGCCGGAACGGTCAAGTACATTGGATTCCTGGCGCTGGGACTGGCCTTCTATTTGTTGTGTCGACACCTCTGGCAGCTGCTCTACGACGCCAAACTGACTGGTAGGATGTGGATTTTATTAGATTCTGTCTTTTTCCCATTCAACTAAAGAGTTGTTTTCCTTTCAGATCGCCAGCTGTGGATGCACGCCCTAAGTCGCCTGCTGATCTTCGTTGGAATTCCCTTGGCCGTCTACGTGGGAGTCTTCTTCGTCCACTTCAAGACACTGCACCGCGCTGGACCACATGACAGCATCATGACGAGTGCGTTTCAGGCCTCTCTGGAGGGCGGACTGGCATCGATCACACGGGGCCAGCCCCTGAAGGTGGTACATGGATCCCAGATCACGTTGCGCCACACCCACGGACGCACCTGCTGGCTGCACTCGCATGCTGCCGTTTATCCAGTGCGCTACCCGGACAAGAGGGGTTCGTCCCACCAGCAGCAGGTCACTTGCTACTCCTTCAAGGATGTGAACAACTGGTGGCTGGTCAAGCGACCGACCAAGGAGAACCTGGTGGTGGGCGATCAGCCGGATGTTATTCGGCACGGGGATGTGATCCAGTTGGTCCATGGAATCACCAGCAGGGCTCTCAATTCGCACGACGTGGCTGCCGCGATGACGCCGCAATGTCAGGAGGTCAGCTGCTACATAGACTACGAGATCAAAATGGCCGGTGAGCTGTTGTGGCGCGTGGAGATCCTCAATCGCGATTCCGAGGGCGACAGTTGGCATGCCATCAAGTCGGAGATCCGGCTCGTTCACGAGACCACGGGGGCCGCCCTGAAGTTCAGTGGCCGTCAACTTCCGGACTGGGGCTTCAATCAGCACGAGGTGGTGGCGGATCGCGAGAAGGGAGGACACGAGGACACCATCTGGAATGTCGAGGAGCACCGCTATACCCAGAGTAAGTGGATTGATACTCGTTTGGATAAATCTTAGGATTTATGATTTTCTTTAAAAACCCTACAGCTGAGGATCATCGTGAACGGGAGCGCCAGTTGCTGACTGCCGAGATGATACCCACGAAGCGAACGCGTATTTCCTTTTGGGCCAAGTTACTGGAGCTCCAGTCCAAGATGCTCTTCCAATCGAAATCTGTGCCCAGTCACATGTACAGCTCGATGCCGCATGAATGGCCGCTGATGGACAAGGGCATCGCCTACTGGTTGGATGCGGAGTCCAATGCACAGATTTATCTGCTGGGAAACGTACTCATCTGGTACACGGCCACCGCAGGAATCCTGGTCTACGCCGGATTACTCGCCTTTTACGCCGTTCGACGGCAACGTCTGTGCTTCGATATCTCCGAGCGGGAATGGCATCGATTCCTGATCGCTGGCGATACCTTTTTCGTTGGCTACCTAATGCACTACCTGCCGTACTTCTTCGTGGATCGCACCCTCTTTCTGCACAATTACTTGCCAGCCTTTGTCTTTAAACTACTCCTCTTGTGCTTTGTCGTGGAGCACCTGGACTATCTGCTAAGGCGCTTCTGCACCGGACGTGGCGTCCACCTGGTGCGCCTGTATCGCCTCATGCTAATCCTCTGGCTGGTGGGCGTGCTCAGCATTTTCGCCAAATTCATACCATTCAGTTATGGAGCGCGAAAGATGAGCCTGAATGAGGTGCGCAGCCTGCGATGGAAGGACACCTGGGACTTTGTCCTTCACAAAAATCACCCTCTGCACTGAAAACTGAAAACCGAACAGCCATCTCCGCGGCCAGAGAGACGTGCAATGATGTACTCGTACCATGTACAATAGACTAGGAGACCTAGCTAAAGTTGAACTAGTGCTAAGCCATAAATTATTTGACATGTAAACATACTCATTTGCAAGACGAATTAAAACTATTATTTATTTATTTAAAAGTAAAAACTAATTAATTCGAAAAATGTGCGAGTTTTATCAGTCAATGCTTTTGCCTACAAATTGTGTTCGTAATTTAAAGGTTTACTTACTCTTAGGAAACACTAAACTCCACTGAATACACGTACACCCAAAAAACATGGCCAATAGGGGACTTTTTGTAGACAGGAACACAAATATTCCAGCTGCAGGATTAACCACTATTGGATTAGATGGCGAGGGAGATGTGAAACATTGTTTAAGTATCATCAATCCTGAGGAATTAGCAGAGAGTCTGGTGAAAACGAAATGCGGACAGATCAAGCAGAACTCTAACAGCATTCCAGCGGGATCTGTAATTCCCAGCAACAGTCTCCGGGATTTGTTGACCAGCGAGCTGCAAAAGTCCCGCTTTATGTCCTTCAAGGAGAAGTTCTACGAGGAGATGTACTTCAAGAAGCCCCACTTGGGCCAAGTCAGGAAGACATTCTCCAAGCCGGACAGCGTGAGCAACTACAGTCAAACCTTCGGAAGTCCATCGAGTGCAGCTCCCTCGGAACACCTTTATGCCATCGTAATGCCAAACAAGTCGGCGGAACAAGTTAACAAGGAGTACGAAGCGTTTCACGACAAGTACATCATCAGCCACAATCACTACTTTCCTTCGGAACAGATCAATCGCAAGTAAGTACATTACATTTCAAATATATCTATTATCAAATAGACTTTTTTTTTCAGATATACCCAACCATTTGATCGAAACTCGCCTTGTGGAGATTTCCAAAGTCTGGGCGATTTTGGATTGAAAGTGAAGCGATGCCTTGAGGAAGGTGAAAATCACCTGAAGGTTATTGGGAAGGCGCAAGTAGATTTTATGAATCGCACCGAAGCTCCCTTGGGAACGAAATTCAAAAAGTAAGATATCACCAAAACTAAGAAAAGTTCTTATAAATGATATACTCCTGTAGGTATTCTTGTGCGGTTCCCGATATAACTTTTGGTACCCCTCCGCGCAGCAATGGCGATGTGAAAATGCTACTTAGTAATATCGAACCCTGCGATAAGAATAACCGGCTACTGGACGCCATCGCCTATTTGAACAAGAAGCGTCAGAATTTGAAAAAGCCACTTGACTTTCATATGCATAGTCTGAGATCCTTACTGGAAAACAGCGATAACAATAAATCGGGACACTTGTCGCTGGCACGGATCATGGAAATCCTAGCAAAGTTCCACATCCACCTGGATTTTCAAAAAATCCGTGTTGCCTTGTCTCACTTTCAGCTGATAATCGACGAGGGTTGCTCCACGGAGCGAGTGAACTACGTTGATTTCTTCCGGCTTCTTTCCATCCATGAGCCAATGCCAAAAACAGGGAGCATGTCCAATGTTTCCGATATCAGTTGCATGGACACCACATATCGATTACTCTGCGATGATCGTCATAAGAAGTGCAACGAGGACCGAATAATCACGAACCGAAACCCCGAAGAGGACAAAACGAGTGTTAAGGATCTCGTAACCCCGGATTTGTCAATATTACGTGGCCTAAAACCCAGTGATTTCTTCCGATTGCGGCCCAAAGTGGAAATCGAACGTATCTTCCGAACACTCATCTCAATGGATAAATTCGAGGCTATTTGGCAGAGACTTATGGTTCAGTTTAAGGATCAGAATGAAATGGCATCAGTCACTCAGTTTCGTACCGAGATGCACAACAAAATAGAATGAAGTAATGATGTCTAGTAATGAAAAAATAAAGAAAAACAAGAGAGAACGCTATAGTCGGGTTGTTGTCCCGACTATCTAATACCCGTCACTCGGCTAAAGGGAGTGCGAGGGAGATGGACATATAAACTTTGAACAGGTATAACTTTTTAACGAATGGTCCGATTTAAAAAATTTCTTCTACATTTCGATAGGTATAACTAAACACAACAGAATTGCATTTATACTTATCCAAAATCTATAAAAATGTGGGCGCCAGACACATTTTAGTATAGTTTGTGGGCGATTATGGGTGATTGTGGGCGTTAGAGGGGGCGTGGCGCTCGGCTGAAATAAACTTGCGCTGCGTAGGAAGCCCAAGAATATGTGTTGGTAATCCCAACTTTCTAGCTTTTGTAGTTTCCGAGATCACAGCGTTCATACAGACAGACAGACGGACAGACGGACAGACGGACATGGCTAGATCGACTCGGCTAGTGATCCTGATCAAGAATATATATACTTTATGGGGTCGGAAACGCTTCCTTCTAGCTGTTACATACTTTTGCACGAATACAATATACCCTTTTACTCTACGAGTAACGGGTATAACAATAACAGATATAGAACAATATAGAACTATATAGAATTTACATTACTTTTGGTCTATTTGATTAATTTTTAGCTATCAGTCGCACTATTGTGGTAAGTAAGTTTTTTTTTGTACAGCTGTTTTTCCCGTGTAATATCATAATATTGGTAGTAATTGAACCAGAGAGAACTTCTGTCAGGAAATAGTCTACATTACACCAAAACTAATTTATTTAATAAATGTGTACATAAAGCACAAAACACGGAACAGAGCTGAAATGTAATACCCCTATATAAGAGTATGGTTTCGCTTTGGTAAGGCATATCATTCAACAGTACTGTTTCGATACGGATTTCACTTGTTTCCATTCGGATTTATAAGCCAAAAACCCAGGATTATTAAAGATGAAATTCCTTTTCGTGGTTGTTCTCATAGCTTTGGCCATTCAGTTGGCGTATTCTGCAAGTTCCACAACAACTACAACAACGGCTGCTACGACTACAACCACAACCACTGATGCAACAACCACCACCACAACCGCCTCTTCCACCCACAAGAAGCGCTGTAACAAGAGCAACAACTGGTGCCACACCCACATCCCCAAGAGGAAGTGCAAGCACCCGAAAAGGTGCCACAAGACCGTTGTGATCGTGACCCACAAGCGCGGATAAAAACACGAGGATGTAAAGATGCCATCCCTGGAAAAAACTAAAAATAATCCAATTATTGGTTTTGAAATATTCTAAATAAAATAAATTTATATGCAATATAACTCATTGTTTTCCTTAAAATTGGTAGAGCTTTCAAACTTTTGAGCATAGAGAAAACTATTATAACCTTATAATGTAACCCGAATTCTCCAAAACATATAGCTTTTTGGTTGATGGTAAATCTTGTTATGAAATTTCAGCACTATTAAATGCATAATATAGTTGTTATATATAAATATATCTAAAGATTTGGTGATCTACAAAAATGTAGGTCCCACGAAATACATGTAGTGTGGCCAAACTTTAAAAACTACTTTTTCAATACGAAACTGCTACCATATAAAATTATCTGGTACTACAAAACCAACACTGCGCATACGTAATTTTTTTACACAGTTAATGCGAATTTTAAAATTTAGTTAAAAGAAGTTAGTTATTTTAATTAATTTAATTTATTTATTTCTTATTTCCTGGTGCTACAAGGATTTCCCAAAGTTGTTAGTAAAAACGTACCATAACTTTTTCAAATCGGACAATTAACTTAACTTACCTTGCTTTCCTAAAAGTGGTGAGCATAGACACGTCACAAAAAAAGAATTTCCTGTTATTTAACCATTATGCTCGAGTCCATTTTGCTTTTAACCAACGGCATATAAAAAATATACTACAAATTATTTTACGGATATTTGTTTAATTTTAAGTTTACAGTCGCATTTACGCCAATATATTTTGGTAATGTGGGCCATTTTTTGAACAGCTGTTTTTACATGTCATTAAGCCATATAAGATGGTAAATATTTAAATAGCTCAATATTGGTTCAATTTCGATTAGCTTATTGGATGCAGAGAACAACAGTACACAATACACAATTATTATTTGGCAAATGTCCACATTAAAACTTAACGAGGAAAATATCTGAAATGGAATACCCCTATATAAGAGAATGTTTTCGCTTCGGTAAATCATAACACTTGGTAGTACTGTTTCGATACGGACTTGACTCGTTTCCATTCCGATCTATTAGCCAAAAACCCAGGATCATTAAAGATGAAATTCCTTTTCGTGGTTGTTCTCATCGCATTGGCCATCCAGTTGGCCTATTCTGAAAATGCCACAACAACAACAACAACGGATGCTACGACTACAACAACCACTGATGCAACAACCACCACCACAACGGCCTCTTCCACCCACAAGAAGCGCTGTGACAAGAGTAACAACTGGTGCCACACCCACATCCCCAAGAAGAAGTGCAAGCACCCAAAAAGGTGCCACAAGACCGTTGTGATCGTGACCCACAGGAAGAACTGAAAACCTTCGAGACTTTGTGAATTAAAAATAAAGACCAATCTCACGAAAATATTTTCTCTTATTTGTATTTCTTTATATGAAATTTGTCCTGTTGTCTTCTTATTATATTTATTGGGATTGTATTTGTATTGTATTTTGATTGTATTGACTTTTAAATTAGAGTTTAGTAACAGGTAGTCGATAAAATATGGGATGTCTACTAATAAGACGTTTTTTTTTAAATTATAAAAAACCTACCTGATAACGAGGTAAACAAGTTGGTCCTTCAACGAATAAAATTCCTAAGTTTTTTTTGAACAAAAACATCCTCTAAAATGTTCTTAATCCGCCCGTTTCAGGTCTAATATTGATATCGATATTGTTGTGACACTACCGAATCAGAGCGGGCTTTCTCTTTCGCATGTTAAAATAAAAGCAGACTTTAAACTTTGAACTTAAAATTCACTTAATCAAGACGTCTTTGGTGGGAAGCCATTTCTGTGACATCGATTTAGGCTGATTTCTTGTCTGTATGTTAAATTTAAAGGTATTTTGTGGCCAGAAAATTATGAATACACACTCACGTTTTATGGATAGAAATTTCATTTTTTAACATTTAAAGGTAACATATTTATTTTGGGAAATGAGCTTAAGTGTTACCTAAGTGTCCGATTAATTTTTAGCCTTCAGTCCCATAACACAAACAATTATAAAAACCAGACAACAACAAAAAAATTCAACCAACTTAAAAAAATGTATTTTTACAGCTGTTTTATCATGTCAGTAAACCAAAGAGTCTGTGTGGCTTGTAATTATTTGCCTTCGTAATATTAATTCCAGCTTAGTGTGCCTTTTATCTGTACAATATGGAAATCAGTTTTAAAATTATTATTTGGCAAATAATAATATTAGCAACAAATAAGGAACAAAGCTGAAGTGGAATTCAACTATAAAAGATTTGGATTTCAGTCTGGTTAATCACAACACTGTATTCAACCACTTAAACAGGATCTCGCTTCCTTTTCCCGGTTTCATCAGTAATATTCACAGATCATTCAAGATGAAGTTCTTTTACCTGTTCGCCCTTATCGCCGTGGCCATCCAGATGGCCACTTCTGCACCTGCTCCAACTGTCATAAAGACGAAAGTGATTGTGACCCGCTATCCGAAAGGATCTTAAGGACGTTTCTTTAACTTTCAAATAAATATCTAACAGAATGAATTACTTTTGTTTTATTATTTCCTAACAGTAGGGCCTGAATATCCATTTTGAAATATAATTTCCAGCTCGAATAAATCATACCAAAAATGTCAGAAAAATCAAGTTCAATTCAAAAATTAAAGACACCTAGAAAACACTCCATACAAAACATACAAAAGAGATAGGAAACAAAGTAAGACCGTTTGCAATGGCGAACAGAGGACACTTCATCGAGAGGAATGGCTCCAAACGGGCTGCAGGGCTGCCCTCCTTCGGACCCGAAAGGCTGTCGCCCAAGGATTGCCTGATTATTGCGCATCCAGAGGAGGAGATACGCAGTCGCATAGAAGACCGAGTGCAGAAATAATCGGCCACAGGCGATAGGAAGGCTTCAGCCATTCATTCCAGACAGCAACATTGGCGATGTCCTAAGCAGTGAAAGTCAAAAGTCGCGCTTCGCCACCTTCAAGGAGAAGTTCCTCGAGGACATGTACTGTAAGTCCGGGAAAATAGCTCAAATAATGCCCACGCATTCGAAACCCGAGGACGTAACCAATTGGAGTCGAACCTTCGGACGTGCCAACCCCCTGGCGGACACCTTATATAGCACCATAATGCCGGAAAAGTCGGCCGATCAGGTTAATCGGGAATATGGCGAGTTTCATCGAGGCCACATTGTCAGTAACAATCACTACTTTCCCTCGGAGCAGGTCAATCGGAGGTTGGTTGCGTGTCCCTTACAATAAATATACATATACACAAAAAAAACTACGTAATATTAACCAATATAATTGTCAAACAGTTCCCAACCACAAAAATTGTCAATTCTACCAATTAAATAGTTACTTTCACAACAAAAAATACACACAATTACCAAAGCAAAACAAAAATACACGTAACTATTTTTTAAAGTTACGTAACTATCCGTATAGGTCAATTTTACCAATCAAATATTTTTTGTTGTGTAGATTAAAATACGGGTACTATTTTTTAGGTATACAAAACCATTCGATCGCTCCGGAACCTTTGGTGTTTTGCAGGGCGCCGAGCACAGCGGTTCGACGATGAAGAAGTGTTTGGTGCAGGGGGACGAGCACTTAACTGTGGTCTCCAAACCGTGGATGGACTACGTCAAACGGAAAAAAGGTCCCTTGGGAAAGAAATACAAAAAGTGAGTGCCAAATATTCCATTCCAGCTTTAATTTGCAAATATGTGCTTATGCCTGCGTCAGAAACTTAATTATTCGCAACCTTGACTTTAGTTAGTTGGTAATTGTTTGCTCAAGTGTTGGCAATTCAGGCCTAAGCATAACCAAGTTGCAAATTGCGTAAATATTATATTATTACACACAAAAAAAAACTTGGTAAATTAACCAACCACAAAAATTGTCAATTCTATTACAACAACAAATACGCACAATTAGCAAAGACTCACACCCAACTATTTTTTATTATTTTTTTTATTTTAAAATATTTATAAAAAAGGTATTATTATATATCTAACAAAGTTTAATGTTATTTTTTTAGATACCTAGACAAAGTGCCTGATCTGAACTTTGGTTATCGCCGTCGAACGGATAAATGTAGTATCAAAATGCTGCTGGAGGACATTCGTCCTTGTGAGCAGGACGACACTCTGGTGAATGCTCTGTCCTATTTGAACCGACTGCGCGAGAGTTTGCAGAAGCGGAACGACTTCTACATGATGGACCTGATCGCCTTGCTGGAGAGGAGCGACAAGGAGCACACGGGTCACATGCCGCTCGCCCAGATCCTCGAGACCATGCACAAGCTGCATATCCGGGTGGATGCGGTGAAGATCCGCACCATGCTATCGCACTTTGGGCAGATCCTCGACGAGGGCTGTGCCACCGAAAGGGTGAACTACGATCTCTTCTGCCGACTGCTCTCCATCCAGCAACCGTTGCCGAATGTCGGATGCATTGCCACCGTGCCGGAAAATATGTACAACAAGGAAACAACCTACGGCAGTCTATGTAACGATCGTTTGAAGAGCGCTCCGGAGGGAATAGTTGCTAACCAACCCAACTGGAGTGCCCACCAAAGGGACGATGTTAATACGCATGTTAAGGATATCTTGGAACCGGAACTGGCTACCAGGATCGGCCTGCGACCCAGTGACATGACTTGCCCACGGAACAAGGATCAAATGGAGAGGATATTCGAGAAAATCATCACCAAACACGCTTTCGAAGGCATTTGGCAGTGTCTAATGAAGGAGAAGAAGGATCAGGATCAGGAAGAAATGGCATCAGTCGCACAGTTTCGTAAGGAGATGCTCAAAATTTCCACTACTTGAGATATTACATTTTCTTAATATTGCATTATCATAGAATTGTGAAAAGATATTATAAATAGAAACAGCGAAACTTGAAATATATTTAAAAAGCAACCAAAGTTTAACCATTCTGAAATTTCAAAACCTTCAGATATCATACATATATATTACCTTCACTTTACCATATCGAAACAGTACAAATGGCAAACTTGGGACGTTACAAGGACAGAAACCCCGAGATGAGGGCTGCAGGACTAACTATCGTCCTTGGAAGCTTACGGCACCAAGGATTTGCTATTGGTCGCTCATCCGGAGGAAGCGGCAGAGAACCATATAAGGGCACTTTGTCGACGCGAGAGGCCCACTCCATTCAAGCGAACGCCCAAGATTCCCACCAATCAGATAGAGGACATTCTAAGCAGTCGCGACAAGGGACTCTTTGCCCAGTTTCAGAACAAGTTTCGCGAGAGTATGTTCTCCAAGAAGCCTGCCTTGGGCCGGGCCAAGTCAGCCCATTCGAAACCCGACTCTGTGACCAATTTGAGCCGTACCTTCGGTCGAACCTACGATCTTCAGCCCGAGGACTCCCTCTACTGCGTTGTCCTGCCGCCCAAATCGGCCGAGCAGGTCAATCGAGAGTATGCCGAATTCCACGATAAGCACATCGTCAGTCACAATCACTACTTTCCCGCGGAACAGATCAATCGACGGTGGGTTGAAGAACTCCCTTAAAAAATGTACATAGTTATCCTGCAATTTTTCGTTTAGATATTCGAAGCCCTTTAGCCGGTTCAACACATTCGGCATACCACTACCAGTAGATCACACTGGTATAAGGGTAAAACGCTGTCTGCAGGAAGGCGAGGAGCACTTGATAATTGTTAAGAAACCTCAAAAGGATTTAGACGATCGCACAAAAGGTCCTTTGGGCAAAAAGTATACGTGAGTATGAGGGATGACATTTTTAAAATATTTTTAAATATATTTTAAACTATCATTCATATTCAAGCTATCAGATACCCGTTACTCAGTTATAGAGAGTACGAGGGAGATAGATATATAAAACTTTGATCGCGCATAACTTTTTAACGAATGGTCGGATTTGAAAAATTTCTTCTACATTTCGATAGGTATTGATAAACTCAATTAAACTGCGTTTTAACTTTTCCGAAATCTTGAAAGATGTACGTGCCAGACACCCTTTACTCTACGAGTAACGGGTATAAAAATATTTCCTCCTTGTAGATGGTATCCCTACCAGATCCCGGAAAACATGACGTTTGGTCGGACGATGCCTCGCGAAACCGATGTGCGATCTCTTCTGGAAAACACTGCACCCTGCTCAGCCTCCGAAAAGTTGGCCAGGGCAATTAGCCACCTGAACATGCTGCGCAAGTTGCTCCAGGAGCGGGATGATTTCAATATGAACCAGGTTATCACTGCTCTGGCAAGTAAAGATAACGAGGCCAAGGGCGAACTTCCGCTGGACGAGATCATAAAGGTGATGCGTAGGCTGAATATTCCGGCAAGTGCCGAGAAACTCCGCATCGCTGCCACCCACTTCAAGTTGTTCGTGGACGCGGGATGCTGTTCTGAACGAGTGAAGTACGTGGATTTGTGCGAACTTCTCTCCATTCTGAAGCCGCTGCCCATGATTGGATCCATTTCACCCATGCCCAAGGTTGTCTACAATCAGGATACCGCCTATCGGCAGCTGTGCGCGGATTTGGCAAAGAAACCCAACGAAGGTCCAAACTTCAACCATCCCCAAAGGACTCGCATTCAGAAGGATGCGGAAGACACTCGTGTCAAGGATGTTCTGAACCCCGACTTATCTACCCTATGTGGCTTATGGCCAAGTGATTTTCAAGTACTGCGTAGTAAGGACGAGGTAGAACGTATATTTAGGGACATCGTCTCGAAGGAGGACTTTCAAACAATCTGGCTGCGTCTAATGGATGAGCAGAAGGATCAGAATGAAATGGCATCTGTGGCGCAGTTCCGGGCTGAGATGAAAAAGGTCGTTTAGCAAGGAAATAACACATAACACATAAGGTTTTGATAATACTATACTCTTTATACAGGTATATATATTTTTTCAAATCCCTTAAAAAAGGAAAAATATAATAATAAAATTTATAGAATTTTTTTGTATTATTTTATTTTGCCATAAAGTAAACAAGGTAAAATAATAAAGGAAATATAAGGTTTTAGGATCCGAAAGTTGGGTAAACTGAAGGGGGATGGATCAGGTTTTAAAGGAGTTTAACCGCTTCGTCTGCTTCGGCTTTTCCTGCTGTAGTTCCTGCTGTAGCTCTTACTCTTACTCTTGCTCGTGCTCTTGCTCGTGCTCGAGCTCGAGCTCGTGCTCGTGCTCTTCTTCCTCTTGTGATGGATCTTCTTGACCTTCTTGGGGCGATAAATCCTCCGTTTGTAGTGGATCACGTGCTTCTTCTTCTTTTTGGAAGAGCTGGATGAGGTGGTTGTGCTCGTTGTGTCCGAGGAATCTGTCGTGGTGGTGGTGGTTGTGGAGGCTGTGGTAGTAGTTGTGGTGGTGGCGGCCTCTGTCGTGGTTGTGGAACTGGCCGCACTGGACTGGCTCACCAGGAAACATGCCGCGGTGGCCAAAAGGATCAGGACACAGGTGAACTTCATACCGATGCTTGGTAAGTGAAGGCGATAGACTTATGCCGATCTGGCGATTTGCCAGCACTATTTATACAGTTTTCGAGCGATGCAGTAAACCTCTGTTCTGCTTCCAAAAAAGGTCTGTTATTTCTGGAACCAGCGTGAGAACCTACTGCGTAATCTGAACCGCTAGTATAAAAGGGTCGAGTAAACAAAAATTTGCGAAAAATTAAGTCTAAAGCAATTGTTTAAATATACATATATTATTCCGGTTTTTCTGGTGGTTTACGTTTTTGCGAATAATACGCTGTGTACGGTTTTTAAACAAATATGGTGACTGTAAGGAGACAATGAGTATGTCTTAAGAAATTGTTATCTATCATGTTTATTTGTTCTGCACTAATAGTTGTAGTTATTTAAATTGTTGAGACAGACCAATCGGGCATAAATTTTTATTTAATAAATAAACAAGAGAGAACGCTATAGTCGGGTTGGTGTCCCGACTATCTAATACCCGTCACTCGGCTAAAGGGAGTGCGAGGGAGATGGGGATAAAAACTTTGATCAGCAATAACTTTTTAACGACGGACAGACAGACGGACATGGCTATATCGACTCGGCTAGTGACCCTGACCAAGAATATATATACTTTACAGGGTCGGAAACGCTTCCTTCTCCCTGTTACATACTTTTGTACGAATACAATATACCTTTTTACTCTACGAGTAACGGGTATAAATACATATGAAACTGCCAATGGTGTTATTAACTTTTAACAAACAAAAATTAACTTGTTCGACATTTGGTAGAACGATCATAATGAAATGGTATCTGTTGCACACTTTTAGGCTGAGATAAAACTTTTTTATAGCAAAACGGGAACTTTTAAATTTCCGCCAAGTTCTTTTTGCACGTAAATTCTTAAGAAATCGCGGTCCATCGAGGATAATTTTTTCGCGAATTTTGGGGGTGAGTCCGCTAGTCTAGGGTATTACCTATTATTGTCCTAGTTTAACTACTCCTAGATTTCTTGGTAAGTCTAATAGGATTCGGGCTGTGAAACACTTCGGAGGTCCTCTTATTTAGTATCATTTTACAAACTCTTCATAATTTGGTTTGAAGACCATCCCATCAAAACTGTAGGTGTCACAGAATCTGTAGAGTTTTCTAGGAGTTTCAGAGTAATTATTCCCTGATTTTGGGAACTTTTGCTTCAAAGCCTGCTGTTCGGTTGGTTTAAAATCGTGTACTTGAGTTTGAAACGGTTTCTGTGACTCCGAGACACCCCAGAAAGTGTACTTCTACTACATACAAAAAAAAAATTGTCAAACAGTCCCCAACCACAAAGAATTGTCAATTTTGTCAAGGATATAGGTTTGTGTCTTTGCTAATTGTGTGTATTTGTTGTTGTGAAAGTAACTATTTACTAAGTAGAATTGAAACTTTTTTGTGGTTGGGGACTGTTTCAAAGTTTCAAATAACACTGTGCAGCATTTTTAATGGTTTTTAAATTTACCTCGATGGATGATATATTTTTGGATTCGTTACGAATTCCCAAGTTAAACTGCGTTTTCCAAAAAGTTCCCCGACGCAAGGATTCTTAGCAAAAGGACCTCAAAGTTCGAAAAATGCTGAAATTGGACAACTTTCCGGAGCTCTCAGAGGCAAACGGATTCATGGTTTGATTCAATGTTAAAGTTTTTTAAAAGATACACTCTTTATCTTTGAAACCCCACACTAAGAATAATTTTAGGATTTTTATTAAGGGAGAAACAAATTTTAGAAAACATAGTCAAAAAACATGAAAGCATACAGCTGCGGTCAGAATAGTAGTAGTGTTGCCGCCATGTGTTTTTAAAGGTTTGTTGTTGTAATTTGTCTTCTCCTGGTAATATTGTATTGATTACACTATGCAGCATCAAAAATTTACCTCAATGGATGCTATATTTTTGGATTCGTTACGAATTCCCAAGTTAAACTGCGTTTTCCAAAAACTTCCCCGACGCAAGGATTCTTAGCAAAAGGACCTCAAAGTTCGAAAAATGCTGAAATTGGCCAACTTTCCGGAGCTCTCAGAGGCAAACGGATTCATGGTTTTATTCGATGTTAAAAATTTTTAAAAGATACGTTCTTTATCTTTCAAACCCCATACTTAGAATAATTTTAGGATTTTTATTAAGGGAGAAACAAATTTTAGAAAACATAGTCAAAAAAGATAAAAGCATACAGCTGCGGTCAAAATAGTAATAGTGTTGCCGCCCTGTGTTTTTAAAGGTTTCTTGTTGTAATTTATCTTCTCCTGGTAATATTGTATTGATTATAATTGTACTATTAGACTAATTGGATAAGAAAAGTGACAGTAACAAACTTTTAAAAACACAGGGAGGCAACACTACTACTATTTTGACCGCAGCTGTATGCTTTTATCTTTTTTGACTATGTTTTCTAAAATTTGTTTCTCCCTTAATAAAAATCCTAAAATTATTCTAAGTATGGGGTTTGAAAGATAAAGAACGTATCTTTTAAAAATTTTTAACATCGAATAAAACCATGAATCCGTTTGCCTCTGAGAGCTCCGGAAAGTTGGACAATTTCAGCATTTTTCGAACTTTGAGGTCCTTTTGCTAAGAATCCTTGCGTCGGGGAACTTTTTGGAAAACGCAGTTTAACTTGGGAATTCGTAACGAATACAAAAATATAGCATCCATCGAGGTAAATTTAAAAAGCATTAAAAATGCTGCACAGTGTTATTATTGTACTATTAGACTAATTGGATAAGAAAAGTGACAACAACAAACTTTTTAAAACACAGGGCGGCAACACTACTACTATTCTGACCGCAGCTGTATGCTTTCATGTTTTTTGACTATGTTTTCTAAAATTTGTTTCTCCCTTAATAAAAATCCCAAAATTATTCTTAGTATGGGGTTTCAAAGATAAAGAGTGTATCTTTTAAAAAACTTTAACATCGAATCAAACCATGAATCCGTTTGCCTCTGAGAGCTTCGGTAAGTTGGCCAATTTCAGCATTTTTCGAACTTTGAGATCCTTTTGCTAAGAATCCTTGCGTCGGGGAACTTTTTGGAAAACGCAGTTTAACTTGAGAATTCGTAACGAATCCAAAAATATAGCATCCATCGAGGTAAATTTTTGATGCTGCATAGTGTAATTAATTTATAACAGTAGATTTTTTTTGTGTGTAAAGGAAATAAAAATACTCAATAATGTTTTAATGCAATGTAAATGCTTGTCCACTCAATATCCCTGTTTATTTTTCCAGTTTCAAATAATTAATTGTATTATTGTTGTCTTATCAAGACACACAGCTTCCAAAGCGAACCAAACCGAAGTCTAAATGATATGGATAGGTATATAAATAAAAGTACTTGATTTTTTTTTTGTATTATTTTGTTTATGCCATTAAGTATGTAAATAAGGTAAATTATAAAGCAAGTATAAGATTTAAGGATCGGGTATCAGGAAGTTGGGGAATCGGGAAGGTTAATTGATCAGGTCGCCTGTGTTCTGAAGGAGTTTAATAGGAGTTTCTTCGGTTTCGTCGGCTTCGGTTCTTTAGGTTCCTTTTCCTTCTGCGATGGATTTGTGTCTTTACGGCGGGATTATGATCAATTTCTTTCCACACATGCTTTCTGCGCTTCTTTTTTGTGGAGGTTGAATCCGTGGCTGTGCTTGTGCTCGAGTCTGTGGCGGTGGTGGTGTCCGAGGTCGAGGCCGAGGCTGCTGTGGTGGTAGTGGTGGTGGTGGTGGTGGTTGCTTCTGTCGTGGTTGTGGAACTGGCCGCACGGGACTGGCTCACCAGGAAACATGCCACGGTGGCCAAAAGGAGCAAAGCGCAGATGAACTTCATACCGATGCTTGGGCTTGGTAAGTGAATGTGATCAACTGATGCCATTCTGGAGTTTCGCCAGCACTATTTATACCACTTTCGGTGGGTGCAACAATGGTATTAGCAAACATTTGGTTTTGCAAAGTCTGGTATCAGTTTCGGTATCAGCGTGAGAACTCGACGCCTAAAGCGATCTAAACAGGGTCGAGTAAACAAAAGTTTGCAAAAAATTAAGTCGAAAGCAATTGTTTAAATATAAGTCAATTTTTCCGCTGGTGGTCTACGTAGCATTTAATAATACGTTGTATACGGCTTATGGTGGCGACAAATATGGTGGCTGTAAGGATGTCTCCTTATGTATCTCCGTACGTTTCGGGGACTTATTTTTATACCCTTGCAGAGGGTATTATGATTTCAGTCAGAAGTTTGCAACGCAGTGAAGGAGACGTTTCCGACCCTATAAAGTATATATTCTTGATCAGCATCACTGTCTAGTGATTTAGAGTCGATCTAGCCATGTCCGTCTGTCCGTCCGTCTGTTTCTCCGCAAACTAGTCTCTCAGTTTTAAAGCTATCGGGCTAAAACTATTTCAAAAGTCTTATATCTTCTGCAGGTAGTATATAAGTCGGAACGAGCCGGATCGGACAACTATATCATATAGCTCCCATAGGAATAATCAAGGAAAAAATGTAAAAAATGATATCTTGGGTGTTTTTGAACATATCACCTCCGAATAAAATTTTATCAAAATCGGACGACTATATCATATAGCTGCCATAGGAACGATCGAAAAATTAATGGGAATATAATAGGAAATAAATTATTAATTCGTTGGTTTTTATTGTATTCTCTTCTACTCTGGGATAAGACTCTTTTGAAATGTTTTCGAATTTCGCTTTTAATTTTATCAATATCGAAATACTATATCATATAGCTGCCAAAGGAACGATCGGAAAATTAGTGATTAATAGGAATTATCTGCAAGGGTATATAAGCTTCGGCTGGCCGTAGCTGGCTTCCTTTCTTGTTTATTATACTACCTAGTTATATATATTTTTAATCCTTTTTGAGTGTTAGCATAATGTCTACGTCTTGGACTTCTTGAAGTCTAAGCCGACATGAACTCGAGTTAGCTAAAAACTTCTACATTTTTAAATAAGTTAATTAATTGGTCGTCAATATGTTAAATGTTGTCAAGATGGGAAATACAACCTTACTTTTCATTAAAAAACTTTTTTTTACGAACTCCATCGGAAGGTTTTCTTGCTATAAAGCTGCAAAAAGTGACTAAAAATCGAAAATTTGGAACTTTAACCGTGATGGAAAGTTTCCAAGTATGGGGTAGTAATCTACAGCTATAAGCCTTTCAGGTTTTGCAGCGTTAAGGCCTGGGCTATTTTTTTTGTCGACCTGTGTAATTATAAGGTGGTTTTGTTTGAGTTTATAAATAGTGGAGAAATTCGAGCATGCCACCAAATGTAATGGAAACTCACAATATAGTTACAAGATTTTTCAGTACTCCTCTTACACGAATGTTTATAGACAGTTTACACTTTCAAGCTTTACTATGTAATTGTTGAAAACTTAAAAAATTATTTTTTGGAAGAGATTTTAACTTGCAAGTTTTCGTTTCTTAAGAAGTGTTGGATGTACGAATGCTCTTGTCTAGGACTTGGAAACGGTTGCCTCTATATCGAATTCTCCTAAAAAGGAACCCTAATTATATTTATACCCGTTACTCGTAGAGTAACAGTTTGTTTCAAGTTTGTTTCAGCGCCTCCTCTAACGCCCAAAATTTAAATATTTCCGAAAAGTAAAAATGCAGTTTTATTTTGTTTATGAATATACCTATACCTATACCTATATACATATACCAACGTAGAAGTTTTTAAATCGGACTATTCGTTAAAAAGTTATGCGTGATCAAAGTTTTATATTTCCATCTCCCTCGCACTTCCTTTAGCTGAGTAACGGGTATCTGATAGTTGGCGCGCCCGACTATACCGTTCTCTCTTGTTTTATAATCAAACGTTGATTGTTAAGTTCTTTTGTGTTTTCTTTTTTTTGTTTTATTTACTTAAAATAATACAATTTAAGTATTCAATTTCGATAGATAATAGCCCTAATGTTCTTACAACACAAAATATTGTTGCTAGGAATAATTTAATTTTCTAAACTACTTCAACACTTCTTCTTAAGCCGGGCCTTATCAATCTTTTTGGTTCGAACCCCGAACCAAACCGAAGTCTAAATGATAAGGGTAGGTAATAAATAAAAGTCCTTGATTTTTTTGTATTATTTTGTTTATGCCATTAAGTATGTAAATAAGGTAATTTATAAAGCAAGTATAAGATTTAAGGATCGGGTATCAGGAAGTTGGGGAATCGGGAAGGTTAATTGATCAGGTCGCCTGTGTTCTCAAGGAGTTTAATAGGAGTTTCTTCGGTTTCGTCGGCTTCGGTTCTTTAGGTTCCTTTTCCTTCTGCGATGGATTTGTGTCTTTACGGCGGGATTATGATCAATTTCTTTCCACACATGCTTTCTGCGCTTCTTTTTTGTGGAGGTTGAATCCGTGGCTGTGCTTGTGCTCGAGTCTGTGGCGGTGGTGGTGTCCGAGGTCGAGGCCGAGGCTGCTGTGGTGGTAGTGGTGGTGGTGGTGGTGGTTGCTTCTGTCGTGGTTGTGGAACTGGCCGCACGGGACTGGCTCACCAGGAAACATGCCACGGTGGCCAAAAGGAGCAAAGCGCAGATGAACTTCATACCGATGCTTGGGCTTGGTAAGTGAATGTGATCAACTGATGCCATTCTGGAGTTTCGCCAGCACTATTTATACCACTTTCGGTGGGTGCAACAATGGTATCAGCAAACATTTGGTTTTGCAAAGTCTGGTATCAGTTTCGGTATCAGCGTGAGAACTCGACGCCTAACGCGATCTAAACAGGGTCGAGTAAACAAAAGTTTGCAAAAAATTAAGTCAAAAGCAATTGTTTAAATATCAGTAAATTTTTCCGCTGGTGGTCTACGTAGCATTTAATAATACGTGGTATTCGGCTTATAATGGCTACAAATATGGTGGCTGTAAGGAGACAATTCCTTTGTTTCGGGGACTTATTTTTGCTGCTAATTCGCACTGCTATTATAAATACCTAGTTATATATATTTTTAATCCTTTGTGAGTTTTAGCATAATGTCGACGTCTTGGACTTCTTGAAGTTTAGCCGACATGACATTGAGTTAGCTAAAAACTTCTCTATTTTTAATTAAGTTAATTAATTTGTCGTGAATATTTTACATGTTATCAAGATGGGAAATACAACCTAACTTTTAATTTAAAAACAATTTTTTTACGAACTCCATCGGAAGGTTTTCTTGCTATTAAGCCGCAAAAAAATGCCTAAAAATCGAAAATTTGGTACTTTAACCACGTGACGTGATGGAAAGTTTCCAAGTATGGGGTAGTAATATACATCTATAATCCTTTCAGGTTTTGCAGTTAAGTCCTGGGCTATTTTTTGGTCGACCTGTGTAATCATTAGGTGGTTTTGTTTGATTTTTTAAATAGTGGAGAAATTCGAGCAAGCCGCCTAACTCACAACAACTTACAACAATATACAAGTTTTTTCAGAATGTTTATAAACAGTATTCACTTTCTAGCTCTCCTAAGCAATTGTTGAAAACGTAATAAATGATTTAATACCTATATCCGCGACCAATGGAGTGGTTTTCAAGGCTCCTGATAACCCTTCAGATTGCATTTGTGATCATCAACGTAGTATATGGCATGCACAATCCAATGATGAGAATCAGTGAGCGACTTTAATCATAGCACTTGTTATTATTCAACTAAATACCTTCTTTTTATATTAGAATGCGATTTGGGAGAGATTTTAACTTGCAAGTTTTCGTTTCTTCAGAAGTGTTGGATGTACGAATGCTCTTGTCTTCCGGATCATATCTATCTAGGACTTGGAAACGGTTGCCTCTATATCGAATTCTCCTAAAAAGGATACCTTATTATATTTCATAATTCAAACGTTTATTCTTAGATTCTTATAAAAAATCATTCACAGTATGTATAGGTCGCTGTATTATTTGTATTTCCATAAGTACCCTAATGAAAAATCCTAAATATAATACATTTTCGATAGATTACAGCCCTAATGTTTTACAACACGAAATATTGCTGCTACGAATAATTTAATTGTCTAAACTACTTCAACATTTCCCAAAAACATTCGAAAATATGTTAGGAACAATTCAAATATACATATTCGTAAATGTTAATATATAAATATCCTGTTTTTTCGAGTAATAAATCCTTGAGATGTTACAATTTCACGCGATTGTTTAACTTCAGAAGAAGAGTAATTTACAGTCCATGGAAATTTTTCTATTGGTTAAACAGAAACTGGTTAAGATCGGAAATAAAACGCATACGACTTCAGCTTACATGCTAATCACAAACTACTTTATTTGCACTCAAAGTCGGGGATAAGAGGACTACTTGGCTTTGTCTAGGAAGTCTTTGGCCTCGTTGATCTTGGCCGCCAAATAGGGTGATCCGCCTCGATCCGGATGGTTCAACAGCATGATCTTCTTGTGGGCGTCCTTGATCTGAAAATGGTATAGTAATTAGTAAAGCAGGAATATTGAAAACATAACAACAATTTGAAAATGAACTCGAGAAGTATCTTTTCTAAGCAATAACAGAGACTCCATGTTCATTGAAAGACCTACTCAAGATGGGGTGGATCATCTTTCGACTAATGAGATCAAACAGAAACCATGATTTCATTATACCTTGGTCTTTGGCGCACTGGGACTGACACCCAGGATGAGGGAGGCCTCCCGCTTGTTCATCTTGGGATCGAAGCCGCCCTTGTAGTACTTGGATGCCGCCATGCTCTCCGCATCGAACTTGGGCAGGTTCTTTAGGGCCTCGTTGAACTTGGTGGTCATCTGGGGCATCCGGCGCATCAGGTGCTTCCCGGCGAATCCCACCGCGGCCACTCCAAGTCCCGCCAGAATTACGGAGCTCGCCTTCGGAAAGGAATCGTTTGGATTGGTAGCCATAGCACGGTCAATTTGAGAACATAAAATGGAAGAAATTTGGAATAATTTACGTTGTTTGACGACTAAAACAATGTGATTTAACTATTACCATTTTTATGTAATTTTAACAGCTGTAAAATGGAACTGCATGGCCTGCTGTCAGCTGTTGGGTAATCGATAGTTGTAGGGTTGTCACTCTTCGGAAAAGAGTTATCGATAGTGGCGCAATTTATCAGGCATTATTTTTCTGATTAGAATTTAGGTATAAGGGGGATTCCCTAAACTGTTGAATTGCTGAATTGTTGAAAATTCAACAAAAAATTTCAGCAATTAAGGGAACGACCGAAAATGGTTCCTGTTGAATTTTCAAACAGCTGTTATTTGTTGAAAAATTTCAGGAAACTTAAAGCATGTAAAATTTGATTTATTATTGCTAGTTACTGTCTAAAAGTGTTACCAAGGTAAAAAGAACCACAAATATGCTTTCTAAGTTGATTTTAAAATAAATAATGCGACGTGATACTAAAATGTTACAGAGTTGCCACAACTTTTAAAAAAAGGTGACAACTCTGGCTTTTCAGCAATTCAACAAAATTTTCAGCAGCCCCGAGGCTGATGAATTGCTGAAATTTCTGAAAGTTGACTTTGTATGGAACAGCTGATTAACAGCTGACCAAAATTCAACAATTCAGCAATTCATCAGTTTAGGGAATCCCCCTATAGTTTATCAAGGAAATTTATAATGGATTTTCTTTTCTTTTTAATTCAGAAAATCTTAAGGGGTAAGGTTTGTTTTCAAATAGGAAAAATCATGTGTTCTAATATATTGGGTTTTAAAACGATATGACCGAAAATCTAATTACCCGCCAACAGCTGGGAACTGCAAATCAAAAGGTAAACCAAAACAGGTATTTCCGGAATTTCAAACATTTGGAAAACCCTCCCCAAAGAAATAGCACTGCTATCGAAAGTCTGCGCAGACGTTGCCTATCGATTGCTATCGGCATCGATAACGGGACTCAACAAAGTGCACAAACAAGGCAACGAAGAAGAAGCAGAAAACCAAATTTGATGTGCAAAGTTTCAAAAAACAAATTCCAATTATTGATTGACGAAAGTAAAAGTGTCGAATTGGTGATCTCCACATCCTGGTGGCGTGGTGGTGTGCGTGCCGTGTCCGTGAGCGTACCGCTAACCGTGAGCGTGTGTGCGAGTGTGTGTGCGTCGGTCGGTGAGAGTGTGTGCGTGAGCTCCTCAGCTGGGGAAAAACTTTTGGAAAATTAGCAGGCAGCAGGAAAAACAGCCGTCAAACTGGAGCGAATTCCGGAATATCTACGCGACACGGTCGACTGGCTGATGGGGTAAGTTTTGTAATACCACCGAATAATAGAATTCCCATTCCCGATCCCCATTGCCATCCCCCCGAAAAAAAAGACATATAGGGTATAGCCTTAGCTTCTTGGCCACTTGGTTGGGTCTCTTGCGTCGCTTTGTCTTCGGTGTCCTCTGCTTTTTTTCGTCTGCTGCTCTTTTTCGTCGCCATTTGGCCTCTTGCCAATTGGCCTCGTTTCGCATTTTTGCCGACAGAAATTTCTTTTTCGTCGCACTTCCCACAGGAGTAGACCCCCAAATACCCTACATGAAAGCCCTTAACGGTTCACATTTTGTGAAGTAAACTGGTGACAAAATAAGATATTCCTCTTCACTTTTAAGATTTGCTAAAGAAAACATGCTATTAAACACTAAAAAAAACAAGGAATCTTGAAAATTGGAAATCTGTAGAAAAAGTAACCCTTACGTAAACCCCTTCTTTACGTAGTTCCATTTCATCCATTACTTCAAACCTCTTTTTTAGACATACAACTCACTCCATGAATATGTAGGTTCCATTTCTTTGTTGTGATTGCGGCATATGAAAATCAATGGGCATTTTTATCGATTTCTCAAATGTGGTTACCAAGTCGCAAGTGTTTTGATTTTCTTGCCCACCGACTCCATAACCCTGCAAGCATTTTCTATCGCGGAAGTCACTATTTAGTGACGTCTGGAAGATGAAAACGATCGTCCGCGATATCGCATTCGGATCGCCGAAGTCACCCCCGTCGGGAAGAAGTGTTCCACTACGGCGACACTTCCAGAAGTCACTTCTGAGTGACTTCCAGAAGTGTCGCGGAAGTCACTTCTAGAAGTGACTTCGGCGACGCTTCTAGAAGTGCCGCCGTAGTGGAACATTTCTTCCCGACGGGGGTGACTTCGGCGATCCGAATGCGATATCGCGGAAGTCACTTCTGGAAGTGACTTCGGCGACACTTCTGGAAGTCACTCAGAAGTGACTTCTGGAAGTGCCGCCGTAGTGGAACATTTCTTCCCGAAGGGGGTAACTTCGGCGATCCGAATGCGATATCGCGGAAGTCACTTCTGGAAGTTACTCAGAAGACACTTGTAGAAGATACCTAGAAGACCCTTTCCCAATTACAAAATGGTTAAAAGGAAAATATGTTTTTTGTACTCATTTTTCATTTTTATTCTTTCAACACATTTGTTGAAATATATAATTAGAAAAGCATTGCGGCATGTGAATACTGTCCATAAGCTTGTAGGAAATGGTGTTTTATTTTTTTAATTTAATTCCAGTTCCGTGGTCTATGAACATTTCTAAAACAACAAAAAATAATAAATATTATGTCATAAAAATTGGAGAAAGTACTTACCTTATATAATCAAATAAGTGGCGTATAGTTAAGTTTTCGGGTTGCCCAGAGTTTCCTTTAAACATCGTTTTCTTTAACCACTTTTATTTTTTATGTAAATAAGTATTGAAGTTTTTAATTTTCAACCGTAAGCGGTATGTAATATTTAAAAAATAGCAGGTTCACTCCGCATTCATCACAAACACAGAAATTCAGAATAAAACGCACTGATCACAAAGAAATCTCGAAACGAACTGACGCTTGAATTCGAAATACAAAGTGCGTAGGTCAAAGAGAAAAAAGGGTAGTTTTCAGGTATAAAGAGAGAGCCAAGAGCGGACTGTACTTCTTCACGATCGCAACCCTTTTTAGGTAGTCAAATGTGTTCTATCGTCCAGAAGTGCCTTAGAAGTTACTTCGCCACGATCGCGACCCTTTTTGTTTTTGTAAAATGTGTTCTATCGTATTTCTATCGCCTAGAAGTGTCTTAGAAGTTACTTCTCCACGATCGTGACCCTTTTTGTTTTTGTAAAATGTGTTCTATCGTATTTCTATCCTCCAGAAGTGACTAAGAAGTGACTTCTTCGCGATAGATGTATATTTTGTTTTTGTAAAATGTGTGCTGTCGTTTTCTATCTTCCAGAAGTTACTAAGAAGTGACTTCTGGACGATAGGCGATAGAAATATCGCTTCTTTGCTTGCAGGGAAGAAATCCATAATGCGAACCTTTGGGTGTGTGTGTGTCTGGGGTTTTTTTTGTTTGTGTGCGTTTCGATCGTCCTCCTCTTCTTCTTCCCACGAATCGGAGTCGCAAGGCCATCGCTGCACTTTGATTGCATTGCACTGCGTTTATGTATTTTTGTGCTCGTCTTCGCCTCCTCTTCTCCTATTTAATTTTTCTGCTTCTTCTTTTGTTTATGCCTCCAAGCAGGGTCGGAATTCTAAAGATAAGAGCAGGTTTAATGAACTTGCCAATTTCATTACCACAATGGAGGCGATTTAGTTCTAGAAAATGGAACATATAATGCTAAATCCTAATCACAAATAAAACATATCTGGTTCCCTAAAATACTAACCTGAATCATTATATTTATTGGTGTTTTTGTTAAATTGGAATTTTTTATTTCATAGTTTTATTTATACTTTCAGGGTTATTGTATTTTTGGTTTACCAATTTTTGACATTTATGTATATCATTTTTAATTTTGTAGGTAGGGTTTCCTTATAAAATAAGGGATTTTCAAAATGCAAATGTCTAAAAGGATGTCTAAAAGGACAGACACAAAGAAGGGTTGAGTAACCGGGGAGACTAATGGCGTACCTGTGACTAGATGGTGGATGAAAATTCCCATATTTGGTTTTTTGGGGATTTTAGACACCTCACCCTTAATTCTTACGCAAAAGAATGTGCTGAGAGCCTTGGTTTCTACGTTATGAATCGTGCTTTTTATTCTAAGAACTGTAGATCTAATCTATTCTTTTAAAATTTTAAAAATAAATCATTTTAATAGCAAAATTTATACAAAATATGCATATAATCGTTTATGTTAGGTGGTTCTCCGGCTTTGGATTATTTAGTTTTAATTCCATTAATTAAGGTCCTTTCGATAAAATTTGATATATATTTGATTGTTAAGTTCACCCCTTTCTTAATTATTTTCCGCGTTAAGAACAGTTAAGAACACATCTGTTTCTGCCATTCGACCCTTAATATGGATCGGCCCCATCCTAAGGGTTGTAAATCCTTGACTTCTGCACGTTATCTCTTCGAAAACTACACAAATTAAAGGGATCCAGTTCGTGAAGAAACCCAATTAAGCACAATTTGGTGATTAAACAGGAAAATCGAGTGGTGGCAAATTGCGGAAATCGAGTTGATTAGAAACAGACATCGAGGCTGGAGGGTACGAGTATAATGAAAGCTTCCCTGGGCGACTGGATAAATTAAGTCCGCACATTCCCAGTGACAATTTGATGCTTACGTGTGTCTTTTTTTCTGGCAGCAAAGCCAGATGCTAAAGTCGTTAGTAAAAGCTATATAACAGGGTACCCAGTATACATTCATACATATATGCTCACAAACAGGGGCCAATCTTTTGTGGACTGTCACAGCATCCAAATAGGCAAAGAACACACAAAAAACAAACGAAGCGAGAGCAACAAAGAACAAACAAATTGTGTCACATGTCACACCCCATACACCAAAAAAAGGGGAAAAGTACACATCAGTTGATGGCTCTGCCGGCGGAGGACAACATCATACGAGTACGGAGATATCTGCAAGGGTTTCTTTTTTCCCCTATTTTTTGGGTGGACTGGGCTGGACGTCATCGCCCTCCAATGGAGCGGGGTTTCATTAGAGCAGGCATAACAATTAAAAATGTGGCAAGAGAAAAGCAATCGATTTTCTCCCAGCGAGGAGGGCTTTCCAAATCCACTGGCAAAAATATATGCTCAAGGTATGGGGTATATTTTGGATTGGATTTAAGATTGGATTATTGTGAACTTTTATCAAAAAATGAATTTATTTAATGTTGACTAATATTTTTTATTTCTCAATTTCATTAAAAATTTTTAAATTTCTTATAAACATTTAGTTTTTATTTAATATTAAAATCAATCTTTAATTCAACTTTTTGTTTAGTTATTTGCTTCTCGGAATTGAAATGGAATATTTTGGATTGCAGATTGGAAAATTGTAAACTTTTAAAGGCTAATAAACAAGTTTTATTTTCGAATTTCATTTAATGTTTTTGAATGTCCTATGAAATTTAGTTTTCTTTAATACTAATATCAATCTTTAATTTAACTTTGTTTAGTTATTTCTTCTCTGAATTCAAATGGTATATTTTGGATTACAGATAGGGTTATTGTGAACTTTTATCAACAAATGAATATATAATGTTAATAAAAAATGGCTCATTTTCAAATTTAATTAAATTTGTTCAAATTGCTTTCTTTATTGATTGATAGAATTGATAGAATTTTTTATTTTCGAATTTCATAAACATCTGTTAAAATTTCTTATAAACATTTAGTTTTCTTTTTAATATCAATCTTTATTTTAACTTTGTTTAGTTATTTCTTCTCGGAATTGAAATGGTATATTTTGGATTACAGATTGGATTATTGTGAACTTTTATAAAAAAATGAATATATTTATCCATCTTTAGTTCAACTTGGTTAAATACTTTCTATTCGGAATCAAATTCTTTGCACAGGTGTGCTCATAAAGGTAATTCCGGGAAAAAGTACTCGGCGGATTTATAGTATACCTCATTAGCAACCCTCGCTGTTCCGTCGACGGCGTGTGCATTCCGACAGCCTTGAAGCGCACTTAGTACAACTCTAATTGAATTAGCCGGCAAACGGGTGCAAGTGCAGGAAAAAGGAAAATTACAAATAAACTGCAACAAAAATGTGTAAAACAAATGCAACTGGGGAAAGGCATAAATAGCGAGAGAGAAAAGGCGACTTGGACATTTTTTTGCAGCCTTAGAAGGGGGAAATTCATTGATTGACAGACAGCCGAGTCCAAGTTGTGGGGCGTGGCTGAAATCACTAGGCAAAATCAATTTTTTGCAGCCCAAGATTGTGTATATTTAGTATGTGCTAAGAAGGTTGCATCGACGACCATCCACCATCCACCATCCTACTTTTGCCTTTTGGCCTGGCCAACAGCTCAGTTGCCGTCGAGCGGCGGAAGCGGTTAGTTGCCTAGTTTTTAGTTTTTCCCTTTCGCCAATCTCCGGAGGCCATGAACTGGGCCATTTCGAATCTCACGGGCGGCAATCGCGTCAGCCGTGCGATCCTCGTCCGCTACTCCTCGGTTCCCCTGGCGGACGCCACCGATGGATCCTCGACGGCCCCCCAAACGCCCACCGCCTCCACGCCACGCCCCTCGGCGTCGCACTCCTCCCTGTCGTCGACCTTCGCCGCCACCTTCCTGCACGCCTCGTCGCGTCACATTCCCGGACGAGCGGTGCCGCGCCAGAATGCCAATGGCCAGAACGGCGGCAAGGGGAATTCCTCTGGAGCAGGTGGTGCCTCTGGTGGGGCAGGAGGAGGAGGCGGCGGAGGAGGAGGAGGTGCTGCAGGTGCCGGTGCTGGAGCAGGTGGCCCTGGTGCCCCGTCAGCGGCGCCTCTGTCGCTCCCCTTGGACGTCGAGGAGACAGTCACGTGCTTCTGTCGGTAAGGAGTGCGAAGTTATGGATTTATTTATGCTGCTATTTATTTAGGTCTTCGGAAACTCAAATAGGAGTAGGGATTAATTTACCTTGTATTCACCTCTACATATTTTTTAACAACCGAAGTAGAGACTTGTAAATTTTAAAGAGTTTCAAAGTCTGCAGAACTTACATTTTAAAGAGAACTCTGCTTAAGTTTAGGGGTATACTTTATATATTCTATTACAATTTCGAAGTCGATTGTAGTTTTTTTAATTTTACCAGAAATATACTCAGAGGAAAGGAAAAAAGTTTTAGGGTCAAAATCAGGAGTGAAACATTTAAAAAGTAAAACGCTTTATACAAAAAAAAGTTTCATTTTTAAAAGGTTTTTTTTTTACAAGAACAAGACTCCTAAAATGTCGTCTAATATTCTCTGTGTAGGAAATATCAATTAATATTAAGGATGGATGCATTTTCAACCTCATAAAGTAAACAGGGGTTTTTTTTTAAATTTTCAAACAAATTTTTTAGTTTAAACTGCAATATTTGGACTAACTAATTCACTAATTAAAATGAATTGAAATGAAATCTGTACCAACTTGAATCGAGTTTCTTGCCAAAACAGAACATTTTGCAAAGAACTTGATATTAAATATTCCATTATGAACCAGACCCTTTTTGCTCCCGATTCTCGTAAAGAGGAAATTGAGAGCATAAATTATTTAAAGGATATCCGGCTGGCCGTTTGTTAATATTCAATGCAAAGCGGATTTTTCCTCACACTATTTATTGGTTTATTTCGGAAAAGCTTCCTGATCAAAAGAAATTTCATAAGATAGATAAACGTCAATTTAACTGTGGAAAATTATTTATAATGTGAGTTGGCAAAAACGGAAAATGCCTTGATGGCAATCTAATTTGAGCCATATTCAAAGATTTGCAATTGTTTATTTCGGTTAATGGGTTGATGGAAATGGCCAAAATGTTATAGTTTTTCTTTCATGTCGGACTCTCCCTAATTGCCTTGGAAAAATCGCGAAAATTGCGTCGTTTCTTTTTGTTTCGTTTAGGGACAAGGCAATTTCCCAAGGCAAAAGTGTGTGTGCGTGTGAGAGTTTGATGATTATTACACTTTCACCCTCTCTCTCTCTCCCTCTCTCTCTGGTGGGGACTCTCTGCAACTTGAATATCTCTCGTTTTCCCTTATTTTCACTCACCATATCATATGTGCCCACAGCGGGCAAAGTTCGCCAAACAGCTGATTTCTGCGTCTGCCTATCAGTGTTTTCGTTTTTTTTGCTTTTCCTCTTTTTGTTATTGGATTTCCCGGCCCGACTTCACCCCTCCTTCTTGTAAATTATTAAATTTGCGGCGCAGTTTTCCTTGGTCTGCTTTGGGGGCTTTTTGTAGGGTTTCCATGTTGCAGAGAAACCCCTGCGATGTCCAGGGGCGGGGAGAAACAGAGGGTTCCCTGGTCTCTGGTGATTCACACCTCCAGACGATTGGTGCATATACATTACTTTAGCGTTTCAGCATTAACCTCCCCCTCCCATCGACGCCTGGCGCAATTTACACACGCCCCCTTTCGTTTAACGGCGACACATAAATCTCACAGTGCCATGTCCGAGACGCATATCGAAATCCACAGTTGGGGTCGCAAATTTAGATCGGTTAGATCGATAGAGTAAAAAAAAAATATTTCTAAAAATTTTAATTTTATATTGGGTCATAAGAATTAATCTTTTGTATTAATACAATTTTTTAAAATACTACATTATAAACAAAACTTAATAAATAAAAAAAAGGCAGTAATTTTTTTAATTATTCAAATTCAGTCCACATTTTATAGTTTTTCGAATCAACATTTTATAATTTTTAATTAACAATTGATTTGAAAACACAATGGTTATTTTTATAGCTATAAATTTAACAATCGGTGTATTTATGTTTATGCGTATGTGTCTGCATTTATGTGGCGCTCATTTAAATTCATTGTTTTGCCATTTTTTGTGAACGTTTTTTTTTGCGCATTTCCTAATTTGATGGCATCTTCTGACGTCATTGGCATTGCGCATGACCCGCAGAGGCAGCACTAACAACAACAACAACAAGTAACTACAGTCAGTAACGCTGGCAACAACATCTTGATACGCTTTGTTGTTCCGTCTTATTTATGTGGTGGCGTGACCGACTAAACGGAACTCCCGCCCACTGCCCCACCACCCAAATGGCCCCTCCACGGACCCCCCTTTCCCCTCCGCCCCCTGGAAACGTAGCCCCAAGCAAAACTAGAAACGTATAAGCGAGCAATAACAACAACAGCATCTCAGGCACGGCGGCAATAAAAACAAATCACACTGAGCAGAATACACAGAAAGAAATTCAATAAGATCACAAAATTCAATAAATGTAACCAAATGGTATTACAAATATAATATTATTCAGACTTAGTTAATTTGATTCTTATAAAGAAAAGATACTTATTTAGCTATAGCTATTTTTTAATCAGATAAGATCATATTATTAAAAAATATCTAATTAATTAGGTATTCATTTTTCGTAAATCAGTTTTAATTTATCGCCAAAATATTAGTTTGAACCAAAAATTTTTTTTTATTGTCAGAAACATTTTTTCGAATTTTTTTTCTGTGTAGACAGTGTGAGAGTAATATGAACAATTTTATTTTCTTTGCATACTTATGCAGTTGGCTTGTTTGTTTGTTATTTTTCTCGGGCACCAGGAAACAATCTCCTTAACTCTTTCACTTTGCAATTAAGTAGGGAAGTTGGAGGTGGAGGAACAACAAGCAATCGTAAATCAAATATTTTGATTGATAAACAACAACAAGCATTTGTGTTTCCTAAGTTAATATTTAAATGGAAAAATGTGCCTACAAAAAAAGTAGCTTAGTTACTATAACATTAGTGGTCTAAGAAGATGGAACTTTGCAATATATTCACATTTTTTAAGCATTAACAGCTGACAAAGTTACTAATTAGGCATGGTAATGATAAAAGCATGTAGAATTCCAATAAAAGCTTTCTGTCACTTGAGAAAAAATGGAAATTAATATAAAGAAATTAAATATTTGCTACAAATGTTAAGGTAAAAGCTATACAACAGGTTTAAGTTAGTTGAATAGTACTCAAAGATCATTAAACTCTAACTATGCCTTAAGTTAACATTAAATTATAATCTTCAAGTGTAAATATAAATACAATTTTTGTTGTTACAGGGAATATGTACCGCATGTTCTCATTGTCCAATGTACCAAGTACATATAAACAGGAAAAGTTTACCCATAGTGTATGTGAACTTTTGTGCCGCATTGTTTGAACTTTTATAAGCCATTGGAGGCTGTCATATTTATGAGGCCCATTTGGTTGACTTGCCCTCCTTTTATTGGGAGCAAAAGGATAACTAAAGGTTGCTCTATAAATCATGTTCAAGAAACTAAAGTAGCTCACATTTCAATATGCATTCTATAACTCAAGAATTGAATTGAAATTTATAAAAGGATGTGCTATTTACTTTTACAACTGCGGTAATGTCGGCATATAAAGTCTTAAAACGTCCTATAAACAAGTGTATTTTATTATAATGACCCATGGTGGTCACTGAAATGACTGTTTACCTTCTTCAAAAGGCTCGTTCTTGGGAAATAGGTATTTCCCTAGCCTCTTGCCGTAATATCTATAATCCGCAGATCGCGATCGTGTGCCGTTTTTGCTGTCCGACTGCAACATTCGCTGCAATAAGTAATGGGCACAAAGCAATTCGGGTAATGGCAAATGGCAGCAGTTGAACCGCTAGGAAGCAGCCGAGCGTTGCAGTTGCAATCGCCGCCTTGGCGGAAAAGAGACGGGAGATTTAGGGAGAAAGAAACGGCTATATAAGGTATAGGATCAGATGTTCCATTACTCGCTCGCTGTGTGAGTGCATTATATTGTGGATGAAATTTTGATGTGGTGCAAATGAACTTGCCGCCGTTTCAGTTGCGTTGCGGGCGGTCACAGGTGCTAGTTTTCTACTGCCAAGATTCCTTTTTCCCTCTATCCGCTTCTCACCTTTTCTCCCTAGTTCTGCTGCTCTGTGTTTGCCTCCAGTTCTTCAATCGACAGCTGTTTTATGGTACACTTAAAACAGCGCAAATTTAAACATTTTAGATACAATGTTGGAAGAAAAATAAATAAACACTTTTTAGAAAAAAAGAAATTTGTAAAAAAAAAAAAATTTTTTTTCTTATATTAATTGTAATAATTCTGTTTTGAAATTTTTTATTTTCTCTCTCAGTGTATTCCTGTGTTCCTGTTTCGACTTTATTTACTGTGAATGACGATGCGTTTATATTCTGTTTTCTTATTCGGGTCTAGATTCTGTGTAAGTCAGGCACCAAATGCAGTTCCTGTGTTCTTCGTTTTCCTCTACCGCTCTATTCTATTTGATTTCTGATTTTATTCCTTCCTCACCGTAAGAAAGAGCGTGATAATTACACCCCGGGGAGGTTTGATGGTCAGAGGGGGCTACATTATGCGGGCTTGGGGTCAATTCATTGATAAGAACTAGCTGGAGGTCTCAACTTTAAGGATAACGAATTGGAATGTCTTCTTAATCAATTGTTTCTTTTTCTTTCAGGTGAGTAAACATTAAACTATGTTTTTGTCAATGTCTGTAAGGAGGAGCTCGGCTAAATCCCAGGTAATTTGTTAAATTTGAGAAGTGTTCAACTCTGTTGAACATTATAACTAAATGTTCCGCACTGAGATTATACTGTGCAGTAATAAATTTACTTGATAGTAATCAAGCCAATTAAATTATTCCCAAAAGTTATGTTACGAGTGAGCGAGTTTTAATAATTCGTGTTTTTATATGTACCAAAAGTGTGTTTTATTTAGTATTTAAAGCTTTTAAGCAATAAAATTTTGGAACCCATAATATTGCCCACGAAAAATTACTACCTTTTCGCATAAACCGTGAATAAAGTAGTAGATTCTACTACTATTCTACTGAGACTTTTCCGTTCTCTCTTTTATCCGCTAGGTGGCAACGCTGCGACTGTCAGCTGCTCAGCATCAACACATGAGCGCTCAGCTGATGCGAGAGAGAGCGAGGGAGAGAGAGTCTGAGAGCCAAAGCAGTCAAACAAGTGGTCGAAAACTATATAAATGTGCGTGTTTCGCTTGAGTGGCGCATTTGTATGCAAAACACGTATAGCTGGTGCTCTCCCGCTCGCTCTCTCCCTCTCTCTAGCGCGCAGAGAGCAAATGTTGCTGGTGTACGAGACAGCAGCAACATCAGCAGCAGCAACAACAACATCAGCAACCACTTCATCTTTACTGTGTGCTCTGCTTTCGTTGCCAGTTTTCAGTTGTTGTTTTTTCTTTTTGTATTCTGCTTTTCTGCTTTTTTCTCTCCTTATTTGCGCGAGTGTTGATGTTGCTGCTGCTGCTGGTTGGTGTTGCTGCCGTGTATGTGTTGCTGTTGCCAGCCGAACGAGCAGCAGTCAGTCAAAGACGGACGGCTTGGCTCAGTGTAGAAATTTCCTTTGGCACGCTTGGTCGCTCGAGCGGTCGCAGGTCGTCGATGGTTGACTGTTTTGTTTGTTGTCGCCGCGTCATTTCTTGACATTGTTTTTCGAGGCGCCGCCGTCGGTTGCAACCTCACATCGCATCGCATCGCGTCGCAGTTAAAAGCAAAGCAACAGCAACATTTGCAACAGCGCTTGCCCCTCGTGAAATGCTATGCTAGATTGTGAAATAAAATTAAATACAAATAAAACTAAGATCCCCAAAAAGGGGCACAAATGTAAGCAGAAAAGGAGTCTTTCCTTTCCACACCGAAAGAAAAAAGAAATAGAAAAAGGAAAAGAAGTGGTTCCCCTTTCTATATGTGTGTGCGTGTGCTAGTGTGAAACTGTGTCATTCACTGCGAAAAACTGCATTCAAGTTTTTCCTCAGAGCCGCGATTGCTGGCGTCTTATTGTTGCTGTTGCATTTAGCTGCCACGGTTTGTTGCTTCACTGATTACGCGCAATGCAGCAGCAGCAGCAGCAGCAGCAACAACAGCAACAGCAACTGCAGCAGAAGCAACAACAGCAACTGCAGAGGAGCAATAGCAGCTGAGAGTTCAGTTGCGAAACCGGCGAAGCGCGACTGTTGCCAATGCAACGCTTAGAATTGGCACACCAGCAGCAGCAGACAACAACAACTAGTACTGCAGCAGCAACAACAACGGTACATTGTGCATTCACAATGTTGCTGGTGTGCCACCAACACTCCACCACAACTTTTTCCATCTCTGCCATATTGTTTTAACCACTTCCTTTGCCGCAGCGGCAGGAACTTCCTTCCTCACGGGCTTCCTGTCTGTCTGTCTATCTGTCTGCCCGGCCAACCATCCCTCAACCCTCCCTTTTCGCCGCCCCCTCACCCTTAACACATTGTCAGGTGTTTTGTCTGAGACACAGAAAGAAAAAGGTTTTATTTTTTGGGAAAAAATTATATCGCGTCCTGAGACAATAATGTAGAATTATCAATGTTATAAAAATTGTTATTTCCACACTCATGTTATGTTTCCAGTTATTTGTTTCTTTGTTCTAAATATGCGTTTTATAACCATTTATTTGGTTGATCAACGTTTAATAAAAGTTTATATAAAAAAAAAAAAAAATCGAAGTTGGAAATCATATACCAAGTTTTCCAGGGACTGCAAATATGTGTTATGAGTTTAAAAAAAATTGAAGGCCAAAACAGCTTCCAAAAAATATGGGAAAAATACCACTTCCTTAGTTTGGCTCGGCAAATGGAATTATAAATATTAAAAATAAGACTTATTCTTCAATTTTTATTATAAAAATTGAAAATAAGTCTTATTTCCATATTAAAAATTTAAAACGGGTCTCTAATAGAGACTCTCTATAAAGGGTTATATCATATTATATGATATGATATGAAATATCTTCTAGTACCAAAACATGTTTGAATATAAACCCCTATTTTATATTCCTCTAAAGTTTCCCACAAGATCATTTCTCTCTGTGTACATCCTGGTTGCGTTGTTTTTATTTTTTGTCAACCCCGTTGACGCCTACGTGTTCAATACGCTGAAAAAACAACAGTACGAGTGGCTCAACCAGCAGCTTGTTATTTCTCACACCTTCCGGTGAACCCCCCCCTCCCTCCGCCCCCCGTAAACCCTTTAGGCCCCGCCAGTGTGCTAGGCCATTTATCGATTTTTTTAGGTCATGCTAAAAATTGCAAAACCAACTGGAATTAGTTGCGGATTCCCATAGTTGAATTCCCATGGACTTTTGCGGAAGGCAAGGGAAATTAAATTGATCCGAGCTTTTGTGGGCGATATTATCTAAGAGATGTTTTGGTTTCCTTTCAATTGGTTTCCTATAAAGGAATTCCAAAGCTTCTTATAAAAAGGTTCTTGAACATTTTTCGCTTGTATCTTCCCAATGGAACTCGATATTCGTATAACAACTAACTAGTTCTTATATACTATTTGCAATTGAACGTTTTCCCAGTGATGAAATACTCTTCTCACGGTATTTCCCCATTAAGCGATTCCAGTGAAAATGTATACACTTTAGTATTTCAGTAGCCGCATTTAATCGGTTTCATGCATATATGCATTCGTTGTTCATTTCATTTAATTTCCACTGCGGCCCAATCGATCGTTTAACCCATATGACAAGGATAGTCACAGTTATAAGCGCTGTCGGATAAATCTCTTGTAACTGGGTTAGTTAGCGACCCGAAAACTTCTCCGCCTTTCCAGTGAACCGTTATGCCATATATGCGCTGCCTGCCGGGCAGCTTCCAAGCCAGATCCAAACAGAAAACAAACCAGCTAGCCACCTATATATATATATGGGTATACGAAGTTATAGTGGCTATGGAGCTGGAGGTGGAGGTACCTCACCTATCTATGTATATCATGTCATCCATTGCATGTGCATCTCACGTCACCGAACCGCCGCAGCTTCTATCTCTCTCACCATATCTCTTTGCTCGCCAGTTGCTGTGGAACTCGTTTTTATTTCTTTTGATACCAATAATTCTACGGGGTTTCTACACTGATAAAAAAAACGTAGTAAATCCAAAGATTTCATATTCAATCCAAATATTTTTCGCTTTGATTTTCATCCATTGCGGTTTTTATTCATTTTAAATATGAAAATATTACATTTAACAATTATAGTTAATTTTAAAAACGTTAAACTTTTAATATAAAAATCTTTTTTTAATGGAGTAAATATTCTCTGCCTTGTTTAAAATATTTCCATTCGATAAATTAATTATTCAATTAAATATTACGTTTTTTATTTAATTTAAATATTTAAAAGGAATCTTTGCATTCAATATGCAAATGTTTATTTTTACTATTATATTTTTTTATCAGTGTACGGAACGAGAGAGGAGGTTTCTTCAGTATGTGACTTGCCAGTTTTCGGTTTCGGTTTCTATTTTTTTCCCTACTTTTTTCTCTCGAGACTCTTTCTCACTTTGCCAAATGCTCGTTTGACCTTTAACGGGGGTACACAACGTTCACTGAAATCGGCAACAATTAAGCTCATTCAAAACGCGAGCAATGGCAATAGAAAAACACTCGGCGTCGCGTTGCTAGAATCACATCATAAATTTTGATTTGATGGGGCGCCAGTGGGCGGAGGTGTGAAAACGAAACTAGAAGGGGTAAAAACGACGACAAAGACAAAGAAAAGACAGCAGCAACAACAGTCAGCAAATTGGCTTCAATGCGAGTTGAAGGTTAAGTGCGACAGCGACGCGGAAATTGAGTCTTTGGATATTGAAATCGTTGCTGTTTTTGAACAAGCGAAAAAGAATTAACCCCTTTTCTGTCATCGTTCGATTTTTCGTACGTTTTTAGCACGCATTTGATACCATTTGATTGGCTTCCTAGAAAAGCGACTTTTAGTATTTAAATTTTTACGAGGCTTAAAGCAAACATTAAACAGTTTACTGAGAATATGTATGATAAAATTTATGTCCCACAGAACCGCAAAACCTATTCGTAAATTCCTAATAAAAAATTTTTTTATTTTAATATTTTATTTTGTTTATTTCAGTTATAGTTTTTAAAATTTTCTTAATATTTTAAAAAATTTACTAAATCAATAACCAAGAATATTAACTTAGTAAGCCAACAAATTTAATTGTTAAAAATCATTTGTAAAGAAAACACAATTAAAAATTTTACTACAGGTAATATTCCAAAAAAAACATTTGTAAAAAAACACAATTAAAGTTTTTACTTCATTTTCCAATGAGATCCCTTAAGATATCTACAGACTATTTTTAAAGTGTATCAAAGATGAAAAATCGTTTAAAGTGCATTGCCAAATTCGTTTTGAGCGGAAATTTAACTCTGACAGGGCAATTTTTGCCTGCTCGGATATTTCTTTGTGCGTTTTTCTTTGCATAGCTTTAGCTTTGCCCGAGCTGTGTGTGTTTTTTTGGTGTGGGGGACTACCGACTGTTCGATATTTTTGCTTTTATAAATAACCTTAAACGATTTTCTGCGCCGCCGGGCCACACGAAAAGTGTCAATGTCAGCTGTTGTTGTGTTAGCCACGAAAACCAAGCCAAACCAAACCGAACCGAGCCAAATCGAAAGCGAACCGATGTGAAATCGGAAAAATCGAAGAGCCCGTGCTAAATTTATTATTCAGCTGTCGGCATTGCCATCATAGGCTTTTTCCCAGCTCTGTCCCGCTTTTCTAGTCCTTTTTCTTTGCTGCCACTAAAAGCTTCCTAAAATAAAACGCGAATATATACATATGTTTGTATGGCTATGTGTTCATATTTTATAAGCGAAATACAGTGCAGCGGCTAGTGAAAATTTGCAAAATGTTTCCGTCACAAAAAGCACTCTATGCCACCTCCTTCTCCTTTCCCAATGAAAACACGCGCCGCTAATTGCACGCGTGTGCAACCATTTCTGCGAGATTTTAGATATATACATATATATATACACTTGCCACCAGGCCTCCCAAATAATTGCTGGCCGTCACTTTTTGGTGTGGCTAAAAATGTAAAGGAAAAACAGAAAAAAACAGAAGAAACAAAATAAATATATCAAGACAAAACAAAATAAAACTTGGAGGCTAAATCGCCGCACCGAGCAGATGAAATATCCGTGTTGCAATCGTGTTTTTTTCCATGCCGCCCCCGTTCCATTTCTTGAGGATTTGTATCACAGAGACAACGCCACTCGAGCAGATGATGTTGTATGGGGCAGACTGCGCTCTGGGCTCCCACAACATTGTCAAAAACACCCATCCACCCATCCCCGGTGACCAAACGAAGACATTCGTCGCCGGCACTGTGGTTTTCGTAGTGATAAAAACTTATGAAAAATGAATATGTTTATTGTTCGACTTGACTTATTGCCGCCCCTTCCCCGGCGTCGCTGTTCGTGCATCTTGTTAACACGGTTGACTACAACTTCTGCATTTTGAGCAGCGGTAATCAAATGTTTTATGGAGGAAGCTACCGCTGCATTTTCATAGTCAGGCTGAGCAGCCAAATTATGGGCTTTTTCTATAGCTGTAGGCATGGGGAAATAAAGTTGGGAATGGCTTAAGGAAATCTTGCTACACTATTTATTTAAAAGATAAATAATAATATTCTGGTTACCTCTCGGAACTAAAATATTTATATATTTTATATAAAGTATATATATGTATTCTTGATCAGGGTCACTAACCGAGTCGATAAAAGCTAGAAGATTGTCATTTTGCATGCAGATTCTTGGAGTTCCTACCCAGCGCACGTTCATTTCAGTTAAGGGCCACGCCCCCTCTAACGCCCACAATCGCCCTTAACCATTTTAATAGGTGTCTGGCACCCACACCTTTCAAGATTTCGGAAAAGTAAAAGTGCAGTTTTATTGTATTTATTAATACCTATGGAAATGTAGAAGAAATTTGTTAAATCGGACCATTCGTTAAAAAGTTATGCGCGATCAAAGTTTTATATCTCCATCTCCTCGCACTCCCTTTAGCTGAGTAACGGGTATCTGATAGTCGGGGCACCGTTCTCTCTTGTTTTAAATATTTTAATACAAAATATTGAGTTTTAGGTGATTAAATCTCAGACTTATGGTTTCTTCGAGGTATAGAAACCTTTTCGGAGGCCATTAGTAATTCCCATACCCGCTGTTTTAAAAACTTGGCGAGTTCCCAGCGAGATCCACTGTGTTCTGCCTTATAAAGAGACTCGGGTTTGCGTTATGTCGTCTCAATTGCCCGCCCACCGCCCGCAATGACGGCCGCTGAGATCGGCGGCCTATAATTATGCGGTTGGGCCCCTTTGATCAAGCACCCCCTCCCCCTCCCCAAAGCGGCATCTTCAACCGGAGGAGTGGGTAAGATAGAAAAGAAGAAGTTCGGTAACTGGATACTGGTGAAAATTGCGCTGGTTTTCCCCTACCGATTTTCCCTCGCTGCTGACTGGCGGCCAAACAATTTTCGGCTAGTTTTGCAATCGACTCCCACAGACATCCCGCATTTCCCTAACGGCCGACGGCTAGCTGGATTTTCCTATAATTTTATCTCCCTGTTTTTGTGTTTTTCCTTCATCAAATTGAGTTAGCGAAATTACTATAATTTTGTGGGAAATTTTATGGGTCAAATTTCAGCTGTGTTGACAATGCGCCGCCGTCTAAAACAAAAAAAAAAAAAAGCAGAAGAAATAATAATAAAAAGTGGGTAAAGCAGACGCGCCGCTGACCGCAGCACAATTTTTTCCATATTTTTTCGTTTTGTTTTTTACTAATTTGCTTAATTAGCGCGACTTACACACATATACATAAAAGTATATACGGCTTTATTTTTTACACGATTTAATTGGGTCTATGTATTTATTTTTATTGTTTTTCTCTTCGGTAATTTCAGGGGGTCTTGGCTTTTATTTTGTTTTATTCGGTTTCGGCCTTTCTTATTTCTCTCACGTTTTGGGCTCTAAACAACTTTATGTTCGCAGCCTGAGAGCTCCGTCGTGAATTGAGTTTCAGTTTGAGTTTGGTGGAGTACAGTGAAACGAGGTATGAGGTATGAGGTTCGAGGTACAGTGGAGCAATCCATTAACGCTGGAAACGTGATGTGCTGTGCGGCTTTTTGTGTAACTCGCCGTGAGAACACCGCAACATCGCAACTCCGCAATCGCTCAGGTTTTCGCTTCGTTTTAGATGACAGCAGCGAATTGAAACGTTCAATTGGATCCAGAGAAATCCAGCGATCCAGCAATTGCTGCACGTAGATCATCGATCGATCCACGGATCGGTTTTCCGTTTTTCGTTTTCCCTTTTTCTTTTGTCTTTCGGCTGCAATCGCAATCACAATCACAGGCCCATTTGCATACCCATATATGTAGTACACATCGGATCGGCGTTAATCAGTCAATTGTGTGTGGCCTTCGGAGTGTGAAAATTGCTGCAATCGCTGAACGCACAGCTGCGATCGATGCAAGTACACATGATCCACATGGTTGGCGATCTATCATCTGGGGGCCGAGCCCTTGAAACGGGGGCTTGGCGATAGGGTCAATGGGGGCTGCTCTGAAATTAGTTCCATAATCAAATATTAGATAGTAAGATCTGCTTTGATCTACTTTTAAATCTTTGATATATCCACTGGACTATATAAAATCTTCATAAATTTGATCAAAATGAGAGTTAAGATTTAGAAAAGTTTGTTATTTTTATTCCATAACAATAAATAAACCACCATCTTCACTTTTAAACTAGTCCAAACTTTTAAAGTTCCTAACGATCCACACCAAATCAGATTATTTCCAACCCACTTGATGATATGCCATAATTCAATTGAAGCGAATTTATAATACCAGATTGTGTGTCGAAAGTTTAGATTCGTTTCAGATAGGATGATTAAAAAAAAGTATGAGATCTAAGATATAGTGATCTATTTTAGTACGTGTTTTTGGGTCTTAATTTTGAAATATTTCATTAAAATTATTATGTTTTTTAAAAGAAAACATAACAAATTAATTAGATTTCTAATGAAAAATTGAAAAATAAATGATTTCCTTACAAGAAAATACTTGAATATTCTCCGAACATAAAAACACTAATGTATATTTAGCAATATTTTATTACTGCAGCCTTAATATGCTAGAAACTAGATGTGGACTCTTTACAAGCGATTGTGAAATATGGCAGAGAATCTAGTACGCAATGCTGTGCCCATTTCAAGCGATCCCCCAGTAATGATCGAGGCAGTAGCGCCAAATCAATTTCCATTTCTACTTAATGTGTGCAGCCGTAGCCGCGATGTGTGTGACCTCAAAGCTGGTTAGCTGACTCTCTAGATAGATAGATGGGTATATCATCCAGTCGAGAGTGGAAACCGCAAAGCTAATTGCTTATGCACAGCGCATAACCTTGCCACTCCATGACACTTCTTGCTTCGCCGAGTACCGAGTACTGAGCTCTTGAAACCCCAGTTGAAACCCTTCCAAGCGTCCCAAAACCGAAGAATCGTGCGAGGGGCACAGAGTGGAGAAAGCTTTCATCATCATCATCATCATTTTTGTGCAGCAGCAACATTGAAAAGGAATGGCGGATGGAATGGAATGGAATGGTTTGCAGTAGCTTGGCCAGGCTTAATTGAAAATTCACAGTAATACCAGCTAGAAAACGACAGCTGCTGCGGATAAACAAGAGGAAAACCGAGGAAAACAGAGGAAAAGGCAGCAGTCAGAGCAGAGAAAACACATTAAAATAATATAATTACATATATTTTTTTTTGTATTTTCCTTCTTGCCTAGACTTTTATACCGACTTATATCTTCGGCTCTCCTCTTCACACTTTTATTTTGCTCTTAAGCGATTTATTTCTACGGCTTGAGATTTCCGCATGCTTTGTCAACCGTGAACGGGCACGAACTTTCATTTTAAAATTCTCGAAGCGTGTTGCGCACACTCAAGTGAACTGAACTACCCGCCCCATTTTCCACCGAAACTCGTAGTGTCAATTGCCGGGTAGTAGGAAAACGAACCTAGCTACCGAAAAATCCCAAGTGTCATCATCATCATCATCGTGATCACCACAAATGAACTCTGCTATAAGATCTGCTTTCTTTGGAAACTTTCATGGCTGCCAGCTTGGCTTAATTCTAGCAATTTATATGGCCAACAACGTCGACGTGCCTTGCAAATGGAAATGGTAATACATAAAAACATAAATCCGTCCACAAAGAGCATCATCATGACGAGGCCGAAAAGATTCAGAATTGCATGCATGTAATTCGCTAATTAAAAGTCATAGAAAGTTTCCCCTTTCCATTGTCGCTTGTCTGGGGGTTTTAGAAGTGTTTTACAGTCGCCAATCCATAAGACATACTTTCGATTTTCATCCGCCAGGTGGCGTCCGGCACCACCCATCATCATCCAGTTGAGCCAATTCAATCTCGAGTACCCGCCAGTTGTGAAAGTTCCCAAGGCCCGAGGAGGTGCCAAAAGTGAGGCCATTCTATTTTTCACACCTTTTTCTTTTATCTTTTACTTTTCCGTAAGCCATGGTCCACCTGAAGGTGCAGATAATTTTATGTTTAGCTTCCAGTGGTCATCTCGTTTGTCTCGTGCCACTGAATCACTGAATTCGCTCATCGGGCACGTTGTTCATGCCAGATAAGTTCTTTCTTGTTTGTCATGTGCCGGGAAATTCTGTGGCATACTCATAAAGCTGAAATCCATGTGTCATACGAACTGCGATACAGTAATCGCCAGCTTGCCAGCTTGAGCAGGGCTTACGCTGCTTAGCTGACGTCCAACAGGGCTTTATCTCGGACCTGCTTCCCGAAATATGCGAAATAAGCTTTGGTTCTTATACAAAATAAATATAAAAATTGCATTATATACATACTATATATGATGATGTCAGAGCTTTATGTTTTTGAATGGTCTTTGACGTATGTACGCATGAATCAGTACTGATAACTTCTATAAGTAAATAACATCTGATAATATTTCGGCTTATACTGTAAAAATTCATGTTTTTATGTTCGCTCTCAGAACTTAACATTTGTTGTAGGCTTTTGGAAAACTTAAAAATCAAACTTTTATAATAGATTGAATCTAAAAATTTTAAATTAAAAATCTAATAATACTTAGAAAAAAACTAAAAAAGTTCATGACTTATTTTTTTAATGTCTATTCTCGGAATTTAACTTTTTTTCGCTTTCTAAAACTTAAAAAAAATAATAACACATATATTTAAATTTATTAAAATTTTAAAATAAAAAAAAAGTACGCTTAAGCACCACTTAAAACTTTAAAGTAATATAAAAAAAAAAATTCTTAAGAAAATTTTCCAATATATGAAAAATAATAACACCAAATTAAATTAGCAAGTTTAAAGAAATAAGAGTTATCTAGTTCTTAAATCGAATTAGAAAATCAATGACTATTTTAGGATAATAATACTATCAATCATTTCGACCTAATCCATTTCGATTTACATTCATCAAGCTGACATCGTTCTTGCACCAAAGATTTATCACTGCCAATCCTTTCAAGTTGATTTTCTGCCATCACCATTATATCGATTTGCATCTAACAAATAGTTTCAAATATCCCCCAACGCTTCAATCGAGGCTCCCAATCTATTTTGCTTGACTAGGTGCCCTTCTCTTTCTTGAACAAGGCTAGGGTGGACCCTATCCATTAAATGTGGGTATTTGGGTGAAGGTTATCGGGTGTCGGACTCCTTCTTTTTTATTGACGCGCTGCAGTCTTCAGTCACTTTTGCTCTGTGCTTTTTTCTCCTTTTTTTCCGTTTCCCGTCATCTTGGGGTCTCCAGGTTTTCCAGTTTCCTAAAGGCCCAGCCCATTTCTCGGTGGAGCTTCTTTAATGATGTGTTTTAATTTTGCTTTGTCGTTTCGCTTCTTTTTTTTCTTATTTTTTTTTTTTTGCCTGCGATTGCGTAAGCAGCGGATGACGCCGCCGACTCTTACTTTCTTTTTCTTTTGGCCTGTGCCGGAGTTAAAGTCTTAAAGTATGACTTAAATAAGAGAAAAAACCAGCATAAATAAGAGACAATTTGAATCGAATGTGAAAAGGAACTCAGAAATGGTTTGAATGGTTTTTTTTTGTTTTTATTTCCACATTTATTTGTACAATTAAATCTTTTAACTTGCTGTGTTCCCTCGAGTGTTGAAGCATTTGCATTAATTAACTGCAGTGAAGAGAAAAAAAACCAAGCGAATAAGCTGCAAAAGTTCAAGACGAAAAACAAAACAAAACCCAGGGCAGCACAAAAAGGAAGAAACTTATAATTTATTTCTTTAGTAAATCTAATTAACATATAAGCGGATTTTAGCTTAGCAACTCACACCAGCACACGCGCGCCTACTCAAATCATCACTCAGCATTGCGAATTTGTTTTTGTGCTTTTGTGTGAACTACGCAACGAGTCGAAAAACTCACGCGATCGCATTTTCTAACGACAAATATAAATATACAGATATATGCAAATATACATATATATGGGGTGATATATATACACTTATGCCCAGAAAGCGCGCACATTTATATGTATTAAAACTAAATAATAAATACAAAAGCTTAAAGCACATGGCAAATGGCATTGCCATCATCGCACTGTGCGAGATTACCAAATACCGAATGGGAATTTATTACAAAAGTGGTTCAGACCATTCGAAATCCGGGGGGCTTATGTGGATTAGGGCTTTCGTCAAATCGATGTTGTTTGTATATTTAGAATCGAACCTAGCCGGCTTATTTATGTGCAACAATTATTTTTGGGACCTAATATCTTCACAGAAAAAAAATTCGATATGAAATAGGATCAATTCTACCTTATTTCATATCAATAATAAGCCGATATGATTTATGTCAAATTTATGATTTAAACATATCAACTTGATATTTTATAATATAATATGAAATACGAAATTTAGTATTTTTTGAACAAATAATGTAATAATATCAAAATGATATGAATAACTTGATCTTCCGAAAATATAAAATTGACCAGCACATATCAATCTGATCTTTTGTCAATTTTTTTTTCATTGTTGACATCTCTAGTTAATATACCAAATCCAGGTTTAACGAATCTCGTTCCACTGTGCAGTTCTTGTGGAAAAATTTTGAAGCCAATGAATGACACATACTAGCACCCAAAAGCACGAGAAGGTTTTTTTTTACCATTTTGCAAAGCAACGCAAAAGGGAATGGAAACAACAACAACGAAAAAGTTGAAAGTTCGCTTTGAGACTTAATTCCATGTTTGTTTTATTTTCGTTTAGAAGAAAGTTTGGCTTAAACAAGAGTGAAAGATGGAAAAAAACGAACTGAATAAAATTAAAATGTGTGCAAAATCAGTTAGCAGCAGCAGCAACAAAAACACCAACAACAACAACAAATGAGTGAATTATAGTGACAAATTCAAAAAGCCAAAAGTGACAGTGAATAATGTTGAGAGCGCCCACACAGCACATCGTGCAACTCGGCTTCGGAACGAAGACAACGTCGGCAGCAGCAGCAACATCATCATCATCGACAGCAGCAACATCCAGCGGCAAGCAGCAACATCAGCGCAAAACGCTGTTGCAACGCTTCCGGCAGCAGCAGCACAAGTTGCCCAAAGTCACAGCAGAGGAGACACATGAAACAGAATATTATTTCAAGCAGCAACAGCAACATACCTCTTCCTATCAGCAAGGCGACAATTGTTTGTTGTATCTGACAAAAAACCCAGAGCAATTGCTGAAGAAGCCGAAGAAGAAGAAGGAGCCCAGCAGCTACAACTTTGCGGCGGCTCTCAGGCGCAACAAGAAGCCAAAGCCAGCGGCAACATCATCCACGGACGACGACGACAGTTGTCGCAGCATCAACAGCATCAACAGCAACAGCAGCAACACCAGCGGCAGCAGCAACAGTTTGTCTAATAGCTGCATTAACAATCATAACAACGCCACTCATTATAGAAACAGTAAAAGCAAAAACAACAACGACTACATTGGTAATTACAATTGCAAAGCAAGTGAACAACAAGCGTGGAAAGCAGCAAATACAACACAGCAGCAACAACTGCTCATTAGCAGGCCAAGCGATCGGAATTATCCCAGCAGCAACATCAGCAACAATAACAACAACAGCAACAGTGGTGGCCATATCATCATGTCACCCACTTCGCAGGCGCCCACCCGAACATCCCTCTTCGATTCCTGTCATCGAAAGATCCGCCTGATCGGCGGCGGACCCGTCGCCTTCTTGGGCGGATTGGTTGCGTAAGTTTTGAACTGACATTTTCAAATTGAATTTATAATGGGTATGGATTCTCAGCGAAACAATAGGGAACTGTATGATTTGTGTTTCGGGTGGGATTATCATCGTACTGGTGGAACCGAACCGGTCTTTCATAGCAACTTTTGCCAATCTCTCGCCAGATTTAGATGTAGTCTGCGTTTCCAGTTATAATACGTCAGTTGTGTCAATCATATTGTTCACCAGGTTATTAATTACCCAATTTAAAATCACTTCTTATAGCACTTATAGCCATCCGCTGCTATAAATTAGCATATCTCAAGAACCTGAAAGCAAATAGAGAGCTATTTTTAAACATTCGAGTCTTTAGTGAATGGTTCGGATAGTTAGATCGTTTGAATACCTATTTCTATTTTAAAATATCAAAAATGATTTATGAGTATTTGGTTTCTAATAACTACCATTTATGTATTACCATCGTTAGCATTCACTTCACATTGCGATCAACTTTCTAAGGTCAAGTCATGGAGAATTGCACAAAGTTATAATTTGTCCGCATTAGGGAAATACTTAAGATACCCGTGTCAGAGGTCGAACAAAGGAAGCCGAAGCCGAAAAAAAAGTGAACAATAAAGAACGCTGAAAACAGAGCAGAGCCCGAGATAAATGCGGTATTTACTCATTTTTATGGCTTTAATTACGAGCATTTCTCAAGCGGCTTTTGTAGAGTTTTTTTTTGGTTTTTTGGTTTGGTGACCACCAAAAGCACTCTGTGGTGTGTGCAAATTCAAGGTTCAAGCGGCAATTAAAACATCACAAGAGTGGAAGCAGCCAAGAAACAAACAGAAATAGAAAAAAAGAAACAGAAACAGAAACAAAGGCGGCCAAACTAAATTTATGCATATGCTGGGCCTAAAGGTATCAAAAATGCGCTCTCGAAGGTCACCCGCCAGAATTAGGTGGTGACCCAAACGAGGGCTCTGTGGAAAGAAAACTGTAACTTTGCGACTACTTAGCAAACAGCTGATGCTGCTTCCTTATTTACCGTGTCCAAGTTTAAGCTTTATCTGCTTTGTGATCTGGCTTTATTTGAAAAGCAAAGTTAAACGAACTCTCAAATTACCGAGGTGAGACGACCGCAAAGCGTTGACACTCTGCCACCGAGCTCACAGAGTGCGCTGAACTGATAATTAGTTGGGAAACCAAATATTGACACACATGAACATGCATAAATGCCATAGGAATAGGAATGGAAATAGGAATACTATACAAAAGACGGGGGTGGAGTGTAAGGTTCTGAGTAACAACTTATTCACTGGTTTGGGGGTCGTCTTTGTGCATGCAACTCACATATGTACACCCACCAATGACTAACAAACCAAGTGAGAGAACCTCATAACAACAGTCCTTTGTTAAGTAAGTTGGTGGAGGCAAGACGACGGCGGATTAAGGGGACGCATTATGAGAATGATAATGATAAACCTGTCAGGCCAACAGACCCACAGAGAGTGTCAATGGCACACTAAGCTACCAGGCCCCATAACAACCCCATCCCCCAGTCCGAAATTTACATAATAATGCCCAAAAAGTTTTTGATTGTGCTTTGGTTTTCTTCAAGAAGTCCCAAAATTTAAATAAAAAACCACCTATGTAAACAAATAAAAAATTAACAAAAATAAAACGGACAAAAAAAACTCAAGACTTCATAAATGAGTAATATTGTCTTCGGTCGAACGAAGAGCTCTTTGTGGTGAACTGTACTTTGGAGGTAATTGAACACAAATGAATATTAAAGCCACTTTTAAAACTTCCTATGCTAGTTATTTTTGCATATACTCAAAATAAATGAGTGTTGTTTGCATATCTTTAAAATCTACAAATCTGAGAACTAGAATTATTCTTATAAAAATGAGGTCAGAGCATATGACTCACAAAAGAGCTTTAAATCAAGCATCTTTACTTGTATTGGTCACACCAACTTAATTTTTGTTTCGTTTAAATACCTGGTCACACTAAAATAAGATTAATTTGACCACTCATTCCCAAAGTTTTCCGGAAAGCTAAATAGAGTTTTACTCACTCATTCAGTGGGTTTCTTTTCTCTCTCCTCAGTTACAATGGGTCCACTCCAGGCCAGTAAAGTAAAGTACATACAGCCCAAACACACATGTTACTTGCACTTTTTTCCCATTTTCTTACCCATGTCTGGGCATTATTAATCTTGGTGGCCACAACTTTTTCCCTGCCCTTTTCACCAGCTGCTCAACTCTGGCTCGTTGGGTTTTTCGCTCCACATGTTTGCCTCCGACTTGGGGGCTTTATCATATGGCCCAGAGAGCTCCGTTGCCGTTACCGTTTCTGCTCCAGCTGGTGGCTAACGTTTTAATTTCCTGTCCCAATTTAATATGTTTTGTATGCCAGACTTTTATAGCTCGGCCATTTAGCTTTTGCTGATTTGCGATTTACGAGCAATCAATTTTTGCAAAGGGAAGAAGGAAGAGAGAGAGATATTTTTAGATCTAGTAGAGTAGAGCTCTCCATTCCCATCCATTAGTTCCGACTGCTAATCATCTGGGCAGCTGTCACAGCACCTTGGGCACAGGTATTCAAACGAGAACAGGTGCTCCGGCGATCCCAAGCTTCTGTCGCCGCCGTTCATTGACACTCCACGCACTGGACCACTTAATGACTGACGAACTGACAAAATGAATAACTGACTAAGTGACTGACTGACTAAGGGAACAGAACAGCTGTCGAGGAGACAAAGACAAAGCGCCTGCGGATCAAGCTCGAATTAGTGCAGCCAGCAGGCGTATCAAGGTGCTCAACTCAACTCGAGTTCATTACGATTGCCTGACGGCCAGCAAGTCAGCGATGGAGAACGAGCAATTAGCTCTTCAGGGACCCCAAGAATCAGAACTGGCAAAGGTTTCTTGGTATTAGGTATGCCATTTGTTAAAGAAACCTTTAAAGTTTGAACGAGCAACGATAAATGAATAAGTAATTGATTGGGGAAAAATACACATTACTCATTTTGAAAAGGGTTTCTTTGAAAATGTTAAATGCACAATTATTAATAGTAAAATCAACACAATATATGTTATTTATTAACAAATGCTTATAACGGATAACATAATAAATCATATGTGGTAAAATTATTCAAAGAAATATATTGAGGGAATTCCTTAAACTGTTGAATTGCTGAATTGTCGAAAATTCAACAGGAAATTTCACCAATTAGGGGAACGATTTTTTATAGTTAGTTACTGTTTAAAATTGTAAGCAAGGTAAGAATAACTATAAATAAGCTGTCTAACTTGATTTTAAAGTAAATATGGCGTACTGGTGATACTAAAATGTGACAGAGTTGCCATGCATTTTAACAAAAAGGTGACAACTCTGGTTTTCAACGATTCAACAAATCAACGAATTGCAAAATTTCTTAAACTTGATTTTGTATGGAACAGCTGATTAACAGCTGACCAAAATTTAACATTTTAGCAATTCAACAGTTTATGGAATCCCCTCATTTTCTTTTTGACAACACCCAACTTTTTTTATATAGACATGACTCCTTTGATCCGACCTAAATAAATGTAAAGTAAGCTCCCAAAATCCAACGGCACTTCGAGATAAATCGAGTGCAGTGCCCAAAGTTTAGAAGAGAAACAATGGCCATAAAACAAACTAGGTTCTTCTAATTTCGACCCCCAGCCCCAGTTGGCCGACAATTGTGCAACGGTAGCCAGCGGATAACGTTAGTTGACCAGATGCTGGCCGTAATTATTTGCCCATTAGTCGGCGTATGGCGAATGTTGGAAATTTGGAACACGACTTTGGAGTCGGATGCGGGGAGCAATGCCAAAGCGGCAAAGGTCAACGGAAATTTCCATTTCCCAGAACCACTCGGCTGGGGTTCAAAGTGATGCCAAAAAGATGACAATGGGTGAACTTGTTTTCAACATAATTGCAGGTGGGTTCCGAGAGAAAAGAACAGAAACAATAGATGTAACTCCAACTTTTACGGTCCTAAAGAGGTTAAATGGATTTATGTTACAATCTTCAGCTTAGCTTTTGTACAGATTTATAAATTGATGGTAAACTTTTATGTAATACATAGATTTTTTGTATTAATTTTTTATTTATATATTTTTATAATTAAGGAAATCGCTTTTTCTATTGCCCCATATTACATTTGAACCTCGTTAAATTCGACCTAAAAATGTAGAGACAACCCCCGACCCCTTAAAAGTTCATTAAAATAAGAGCATCATTTGTCTCTTTTTTTTAAATATATTTTTATGAACCATCTTTGTCTGTTTTTGCCCGAAGTAATTGCTACCGCACACAGGTAGCCCATAAAACCACGTTTTTTATGGTTTTTCTACAGTGTATTTGTTTTGTATTGTATTTTCAATTTCACCCGCATGCAAAATTGCAGAAACAGAAACAGAGAAACAAAAAGTGAGTAACGAAGCCCGTAAAAGATTACCTTGACTTGGGGCCAAGTTCCGGCTGAGGTGGCTCATTTACGTACCCAACTTTTCTCCCTCTCGTTCGCTCTCTTGGCCGCTTTTTAATCCATTTAGCCACATGTGATTGCCCGTCATCAGCTGCCATCCATCTACCTGTCCGCTTGAAGCGACTCTCTTTTAAATACTTTCCATTATTATTATTATTATTATTTTGTGTCTCTTGCTTTTGTCTTCATCAGCGAAACATTAATGTCAGTTGTCGTCACCCCCGTTGGGTCGAGGGGTTCCAAAGTGGCGAGGTGGGGGTCTTGGCCAAATGACTCACCCAATTCACACACTGTGAACATCGGACAGCTGCTGTCGTCAGCTGTGTGCGAGAGAGTCGCTCTTCTAAGCCCGCTTCTCTCAGCCCCCAGTTGCCAATCACTAGTTGCCAGTTACCAGTTCCAATTCCCATTCCCAGCCAAAAAACTTGCCTCTCTCTCAGCAGGCGATTCTGGTTATACCCACACTCATAAAAATAATTTTCTACATTTTAGAAAATCGCCCTAAAAAAATTTTCGCCCTTGAACTGAGAAAAATTTTCTATTTTCACGACAAATTTGCCATAAATTCAAGGCAGGTGACCATAAAAAAATCTTTTTAGGGTTAATTTTTCTATTTTTCTAATATATAGGGCGATTTTTTTCGATTTGCTTCGTTTTGACCTTTTCTAAATCCAACGGCGAATTCCCCCAAATTTTTGCCTACAATTTTTCTAAACACAAGGGCGATTTGCCTTAAAAATCACTCCAAAAGTGTGAAATTCGGTAGCCCAGCGGTCTAACTTGCGCTTTCAACTTTGCTATATGAGGACTACGGTCGTGGGGTTGTGGGTTCGACCCCTGTGTGATTCAACTTGATTTTTATTTTTTTTTTTAAAGATTATAATACTAAGGACAAAACGACCCTAATTGTCCCAGTCGCCAGGAAAAAAAATATAAGGTTTAGTTGCCTTTTGTCAATTTATAACGTAGACCTCAAGAAAATAAGATGTGTGCAGAGCTTGTACGTCGCCTTGCGCGATGGTTCTGTGGTGCAGCGGTAGGACGTTAGACTCTAAACCGAGAGGTCGTGGGTTCGATTCTCGCAGTGACCAAAAAAAGTAAGTTGTTTTTTCTCTTCATATTTATTTCCCTAATTCGTTTACAAACATGATTTTTCAGTTCTAACGGCTTTGCGTGCTGTGCTGTATAGGTATAAGGCCCCCCCTAACGCAGCTCCCATATAGCTACACACCAATACAATAATATGAAACGGTGTCCTCCGCCGGTGTTGTTTAATTAAAGCAGTCCCAGTTCCCAAAACATACACCATTAAAATACATGCTTCCCAAATTCAGTTAAGCATGCTCAAACACGTTTTTTTTTTATTTTGTCTAATTTTTTAGGGCATTTGCCTTCAAAAACAGAAAATTCTCCCTTACTTTTAGAAAAACATACCTTAAAGTTAGGGCAAATCACCCTAAAAACAGGAAAATATTTCTCAATTCAAGAAAAATCACCCTAAATTAAACCAAATTTCTATAGGAATTTTTTAGAAAATTTTTCTAAATACACGGGCGAATCGCCAGCGGATACGATTTACGGGCGATTTTCTTAATCCACGGGCGAAAAGACAGTTTTTTAGGGCGATTTAGGGTAAAAATTTCTATGAGTGCAGTACCTCAGAAGAATTGGGGTAGATTAGACTAGTATATTATAGAAACCTAGTATATTATATAAACCTATTCTTTATCAGCTAATTCAGGGTCATTGATATTTAAATAAAGGTTTTTTCTTTTCCAAGTTCCATTAGTTACAGAAAAATATGAAGAGAAAAGATTGTAAAAATAGGGTTTGCCTATAGAAAGATTTAACAAGATTTAGCAAGATGATCTTTAAGAAAAAGTAATCGTTATGAAAACGTCTCCCTGTGTAGATCTTATTGTTATTATATTATGTTTTGTTATGGATTATATTATGTTCCTATTTGGGATAAGCTTGGAGTACAGAGTATACCTCTGGTAAAACACCTAACCACTGTGTTCCCAACTGCTTTCGTATGCTGAATGAGTGCCGCAGTGCCAAACGGGCGAAACGGTACTTTTCGATTTATAGCCGGGGCTTTTGTCTTGTGCCAAAGAGAAAGAGACGGAGGCAGAGGCAAAATGATTGGGATTCAGTCACATTTTGGCAGAGGCTGATTCATATCGGCGATTTTGGCCATTTTCCCAAACCCAATTCACTGTCATCCTCCTCAGTCATCCATCCAAATATCCATCGACATCCGCCATCGACAAAAAATTACGTTAATTAAAATGTATACTTCCTAAGCTTGCCATGTCCGTGTCAATACACTGAAAAAAAATGTATTTTATCCGTTTTTGCAAAAAAATAATATAAATAAAGTACTTGAACTAATCTTCTGATACAATTTATCCGTTTGAAATACTTAATTAAATCTAATGATAGGGATTTTAGTAGTATAATTTCTTTATTTATAAAAACAATGAGTAAACTGTATTACAAATGTACAAAAAAATTTTTAAACGGGATAGGGATTTTATATTGTTTTTTAATAGTAAAAAATAGTTCAAATATAAAAGTGTAATTTTTTTAAAGTTTTATGTTTTTTTCCAGTGCACTTATGTTCATTGGTATGACGGTAAAGTTTTGTCTTTGTGCTTGATTAATGCGTAATTTCGTATTGTTAATTGTGACACACATTTAGTGGGATGGTGGGAGGAGGGGGTGGTAGCGCATGTATGGAGGGTATGGAACCGCTCCCACAGATTGTCCGTCCGCGTAAATGGAGCGTGGCTCTGATAGATTAATGCGTTCGCCATGAGCTGCTACACAGCTCCCCTCTATTGTCTGCCACATCCACATGCAAAATCAATAAAACCAACCTCAAGCTCCACAATTAGCCCGACAAATGCAGCTAGCTCATCGAGAATAATATGCAATCCGTTGCTATTGTGCAGAAAACAATATAATTAAATTGGAATTTACTTCCCTGTGGTTCCATCTATAACAAAAGAAAATATGTCTCTCGTTTTAGACATGCTTTTCACTCTTATACAGAAAAATCATTGAAAATCTTGTTGGTTTTAAACAAATATCACAAGATAAATAATCAAAATTTATTAATATAATTTAGATAATGACAATATTTCTTTTAAAAATATAAGTTTTACATTTTTAAAATGACATCACATTATCAAGAATTCTTATAAAATGTTAAAAAGCCATAAATGGCTTTTATTAAGCTAAATCATTCTGTATTTGCCAAAATAGTTTCCCGTAAAATATAGTCTCAAATATTCTAGAAATTGTCTTGTAATTTATCGTTGTATTCAAAGAATATACATAATTCTGATGTTGTGCAGTCCTCAGCTGGCGATTAATTGAATAAATTTCGTGTCATTTGGCCGTTTGTGATTCTTTTTTATTAATTTATGGCTGCAATTTTGTGACACCTTCATCAACGGAGGAAGACACAATGTGGCGGAGAAGGGAAAAGGCACGATGATCAGCAGTTTGAGCAAGGCTAATTGAAGGCAACAACAACTGAAAGCTGAAAACTGAAAACAACACGGAACAAAATGAATATTAATTGTTTTAAATAATTTTGAACTTGGCAAAGGCAAAGGCAAACGAAAGCGCTGATGGGGCAAACAGGCAATTTGACGAGCGTTTCTCCCTCCCCCTCCCCCTTCACCACCCACATTCTGTCTATCCATCTCATCTTGATTTTTATTTTGCTGGCGCGCAGCTGTTTGATTGTCGCACGTTGGTGTACTTCTTGTTTTCGGCTAGTACGGTAGGAACTACGTATTTAGAACCATAGAAAATACCATATTGGGAGTTCCCAAAAAGGTAAACCAACTTTTAGATTCTATTTGTTTTTAATATTTTTTTATCATATTTCAAAAATGTAATTTTACGAAATGGACACCCTACAAATTTAATAAAAATGTAAATTAGAACAGAAAAAAAAATTTTTTAAATAAATGTAATTTTTTCTAATCATACAAATATTCTTATAAATATATCCTATTTCAAACCAAGACAAACAATTTTACTTATAGTGAAAAACCCTTAGTGCCCCCTGATGTAGGCAACGGAAAATGACTTTTAAGCTTTGTCCTTTGAACTAAGCAACGAATGTTAAGTCCACTCAGTTTTCAGGTCTTTGCATTAAGCTTAACAGTGGGATGATTTAGGTAGGTTCCACTGTACACAGTCTGCAGTCATCATCGACATCGCGATGGGACATTCGTCTGCGTCATTCGGAGAAGGGAAAAAGAAGGTATGCGACCAGAATAGAGAGACAGACGCGTGTTTGCATAACAAAATTTATGAGAGCTACGTTTGATATTTGCGCAAAATGTGCAATATGCGATATGAAAGCTCGAATGCAAACTGCCGTTACCAATTTCCTTCAAAGTGCAGCGCTAGAACGAGAGGTCTACATGGTGGAGAGTGGGAGAGTGGGACAGTGGGAGAGCGGGTGAACAGCTGATTTGTGTGGTGGGGTTCTCTACCTCTCTCTATCGCCATCTCTCCGCTTTGGGGCTCTCGCTTCTAATGGCACTGGGCAATCGGGCCCTCTCTCTCCCGCGCACACAATCAAAGCGCACTGCGCCGCGGCAAAGGTGCGCGTCGCGACAGACAGACAGTCTTCTGATTCCGCTGCCGAACGGCGGGCCGCACGCACGCAACAAAAAAACAAAGGAAGCCCATAAATATTGCCAATAAAAGCAGCCAAAAATAAAACAAAACAAGAAAAAAGCCAGCGATCACTCGTTTCCTTCGGTTAACGGTACGCGTCATAATCAACAAATGAAGCTAAACAAGGAAAACAACACCAATCCGCAACTGGGTGAACTTTAAAGCAAAGCAAAACAAAAAACACAGCAACAAATTACTGATCAGTTCTGGGATCACAATAAAATCTATTCAAAATGTTTATAAACTAACAAAGCTGCTGATTTTAAAACTTCAACCGGAAATTCGGCATCAAATATGCATAAATCAAAATGAATTTTATTCATTTGCAAAAGTCAAAAATGAACGTTTCGGAATGAATTCATGAGTTTATTTTAATAAATGAATTGGCAAATTGTTTTGTGATACTAACTAGTGAAGTTGTAAGCCATTTAATCAATATTTTATTTGTCAGAAATAATATTATTTAAAAAGAAAATTTAAACATTGGTCCAGAATGATCAGATTTGTTTCCCTGTGCATAAAAAACAAACCACAACCGGCGTACGCGTCTGCGTCAGCGGTAACGTCAACACGCCAGCTTCCAGCGTTCGCGTCACCCGTTTCAATGGACTTGAAAAACGCGTTCGACACCCGATTAACCGGACCCCCCGCCCGCGATTAACCTTCAAATGAGTTTGTGACTTGTCCAAGTCCCCTCCCCTCCCCCCTCCCTTTCAAACGTCGCCAAATAGTCTCTTTTGTGAAGTTTCTTTTGATTTTGTGCACTCGTCTTTTCGCCACTTCACTTTACTCTACTCCACTGACAATTGCATAGTAGCCACACATAGAGAAAAGTGTATGTATTAGGCTGAATGGGTTAATTGGTTAATGTGTTGTTTCTGTAGTAGGCAATCTAAAAGCTTTTTCCAATCAAATAATCTTATCTTGGGGAGTGTTTTCAAAAAGCTTCTACTTGTATGATCGATAGTGACGATTTCCGGCAAAGAAAATTACAGTGGAAGTAAAACTTTAACATTTGTGATTATTTAGTTTTGAATCTCAGATTTGTGACTCACCACAGAAGGAAGTGGTGCTTCAAGAATGTTCTATAAAATCTAAAAAAATTTTGTTTTTTAAAATAAACAAACGGAAATGATTTTTAGTTCCAGATACACATAGTACTACATGTTTCCTGTGTATATCACAATGGTTTCTTAAAACTGATAAGAGCTATGTAAATAATTTCGATTCCGATCGTTATCGATGGAACCCGGTTGGATTCCCATGCACGAATTTCTTAATCGACTCAGCCATGATTTATTCCATGCACTTGTTCGTTGCCGCCTATTTCTCATTTGTGCCTCATGAATTCGGTTGACTCACGAATTGACATCGATCAAAGGAGGGCAGACACATCGCCAGTCTTTGTACTTGACTATATATGTACATATGTCTGTTAATTAAGCGCCCGCTTCGATTTGCCATGATAATTTATACGCACTTGGGGAAACCTTTCGATACTCTTTTAATTGACCAACTTTTGCTTTTACACTTCTCTAAATGCTTGCATAGGTGTGTTCTGTTCTTCGCTCAATAGATAATTATCATCCGTGGCAATAAAGTAAACAATCCAGTTGCGGTGAGTGCGGTGCGGAATAGTGTGAATCCAACTGGATAAATGCACCGCTCGATCACATGACGTAATTCGCGCCCGGTTGAGTGGCCTCTAGTGCCGCCTTCGCTATTATGCATTCTGTATGAATATCTGACGAGTGAACGGTTCCAACCGGTTACAGATGCTATTGCATCTGAGAGATGGCATTGGCAAATTGGGCTTGAGATAGTCAATCTCGAGGCAGTAAACTCTCCCTAAAGCGGACAATGATCAATGATTATTTTGATCATTTCGATCTTTGAATCGATATTATAACAAAATAGCCTTGTTCAGTATGGCTCTACCCAACCTCTGCCGACACACGCAGTATATCTTCTAAACCGATATGAAATAGGGTCAATTCTACCTTATTTCATATCAATAAAAAGCCGATATGATTTATGTCAAATTTATGATTCAAATTTAGTATTTTTTGAAAAACTAAAGTAAAATAAGATAAACAAAATCTTTATTAATATCAAAATTATATGAACATTTACCAGAACATATCAATCTAATCTTTTGTCATTTTAATTTCTGTGTAGTGTCAAATTTATATTTTTGGGAATCCCAAATAAATTAAATTGCAAAAACAAAACTTGAGATCAGAAAATGCATATGCTGAATCAGAACACTGTATTCAATTCATCTCGAACTCCAGCGTAATTCAACCCAGCTCTATTTGCGTCTTGGGGCTTAAAGAGTTGCTGGCCTACATTTGGCTTGTGCGGTGGTGTCTGCCTTTTATGTATGCCATTTACTTCATGGCACCCTGAGCTATCGTGTATCAATGAGACGTTTATGTGATGCCATTATTCTGTCACGTTTCCATGCTCATTTCGGCAGTCGATTTTTTTCCGTTTCTATGGCCTGGCCTGGGCCCTTTTTGCCTCGAGAGTTGGAGCACAAAGAGTCGGAGTCAGACCACAACAATATTTGTAGGAGCCAGACACCAAGACGAAGCTAGTTAGACGGGCTGTGTTTATGGCCAGACCATTACATCATCCCCATCATGTCATGATTGGGGTGACAGTCGCCAAAGTTTGCGGTCAATTCCGGCAGTGAAAGCTCCTTCGCTTGTACTCACAGTGGAACATCTATAGTTCGAAACACAATGAAATCAAACCACTTTAAAAACAATACATGGTGAAATAGAAGGCCGGAACCACCTTCCTTAAAAGGGATCTTATAATTCCCAACTGGTTCTAGCACAAAAGTTATAAATGATTTATTTTCTTAAAGATATTTCGTTATATAAAAATCAAAGGAAATGTTCTTTCCCATATTCAAAGTGTCTTTTGGCATATCAGAGAATGTGCTGCCTCGTTTTTCCCTATATCTTATCAGTCCTTTATTGCTGTTCTTGTTCTTGTTATTGTCTTTGGCCGCAGTGTAGTTGCTGACTGCATTCTGGCTCGTTTGCGGCTATTAACTTATCGTACGACTCGGTTATATCTCCTTCCCGCCGCTGGGGTTGTTGTTTTAGCAGTTTCAACACCTTTGGACACTTACACCGCCGTTACTTTCGACATCGTCAACAACAATAACACGCCCTCACCCACACAAGATGGCATATAGGCGGGTATATGTACACGAATAGCTAAATACTTACACAGTTGATAGCAGTTATGGAAAACCACGATATGGACGAGCAGTGGGCGGGGAGACAAGGGTCTTCCATTGTCTATTGTCGTGGATGTGCCTTTGTTTCTGGGCGTAGTTTAGCCATTGTCTGATATTAAGCAATACTTCCAACTACACCTACTCTCGATAAGCCACTCTATTCATTTCCATTTCATTCGCTGTTCTTTTGTACTAATCAGCCCAGTTAGTCGGTCTATTTATCCATTTGCTCGATTTCATCAACTCAACCGCTATTTCGAGATAGAAATATCAGAATAAACAAATTGTGCCTTATGTGTGTCATATGGACGGAATGTTTTGAGAATTAATAAGTCTAAAAATGTTTTATATTTCTTTGTTTATCTCCATATATTTATCGGTCCCTAGGGAATTAAAAAATAAACATTTCTGATTTCATTTAAAAGTTTGTAGCTATAATTTTAAGATTCTATATTTTAAAATTAAATGATATGAGGCTCAGAAGCTATTATAATCAGGAGTGGTTTTCAAATTTGTTTAAGCTGACTAAAACAAAAAGCGAAGATAACCAGCTGAAAATGCACCGTCTTTGTCTACAATTTTCGAGTGAGTAGCGACTTTTGAGTATGATTTGCGTATATATTATGGAAAACAACACCTAGCCATTAACAATTAATATCTCGTGCGATGTGGCAACAGCAAAAGCCGTTTAATTGATAGATCAATATCACGATGATTGCTTTTGTGCGTAGCATATGGTGGGGCCTATCGCAATATTTTGGGGTAAATGGCACATGAGAGCGGAGTTGGGAAAGCCCGTGAACTTATCTGAAGTGATAAGGCCGGGGGAGAGGAGAGGTGGAGGTAAATGGACATGTGTGTTCAGGGCCACTCTAATGTGCCCCAATTCGTGGTCCCTTCGCTTTTCCACCTCCCCTGGGGGATTTTGGGGCCATATGTTTCGAATCGCTGGTCGCAAGAATAATATATACAACATTAGGACAGGTTCTCGGCCATTTATGGCATTCGATATTGAATTCCCTAGTCTCTGGCTTCTCTCCTTTGGCTAATTGATTCTTGACCAGCTCTGAATATTTCAAACTATTTGCCTTATCTTCGGCAAGGTCAAAGCCGAAGCTCCACCCACCCACCTTTATCCACTTCGTGCCAATACGGAAATGATGAGTTCGAATTTCAATTTTATTTATCACCAATTTTTTATGCACCCCTTTTTTTGGCTCTACGTTTGCCATTTCGATTTTTGCGGCCTTTAGTTTTAGGTTTTAGCTCGACTCGTAGCCACGCAGCCCGAAATGCGAAATAAAATCCAAACGTGCAAATATATTTGCGGCCTATTCTGCGACATGGAAGCAAGGTGTTTATGTGTGAAAAAAAGGATACGGAATACTACGGGGGCCCCTATAAAACCCACTTTTTATAGGGCTTGTGTGTGACGTTCTCGAGGAACTTCTTGTGAAATTGCCAGAGCCCCTAAGAAGTTGCCTTATCGTGCCACATAACACGTCACTTTGATTGGCCCAGTGTGTAAATTGAGTGTGTTCGGTTGTGTGTGGGCTAATGGTTTGTTTGCCAGTAGTTCTCGTTCGATCGGAGGAGTAATAAAGTCGTCGCACGAATCGGTAATCGACTAAGAGCTTTTCCCAGTGAACGTGTTTCTGGAGTCTCCGACATGAAATATGTGTCACGGGAACTTTAGTGAACCGGCTGAAAGAGAGAGAGTGAAAAGAAAGGTGTTTCCATTAAAACAATTTATTTTCAACTTTCTTGTCATAAAACATATGTAGTTACAGAAATTAGTAACTTTACACATCAGTTTGATCTATCAGGATATGTAGAATATGAAGGAAAGGACTTAAATGAAGGATCATCAGATCATATTAAAATAAAAACTTTTTTGAAAATAGACTTTTTTTCCATAATTTTAAGTTAAATAGCCTTCTTTGAATTACCTTTAATATTACGTTATTTTGTATGAAAATTGCTTGTAAATTTTAATGAATTTAAGGGTATATTTTCCCCAAAATGAGTGATTGTCAAATATGAAGGAAAAGATTAAAATGAAGAATCATCAGATTATATTAAAAAAAAATAAATAAATTAAAATAAAAACTATTATAATAATAGTCTTTTTCTCTTAATTTTTAGTTAAATATTGCTAATAAATTGCTAATAAATTTTAAAAAATTTAGGGTAGCTTTCCCCCAAAATGAAAGCTCTAAGTCCTTGATTACAGGGTTTTGGTCCGCCTTGAGTTGCGCCAATCTTAGTATGCCATCGCCGACTATGTACATCCGGCGGGGGCTTTTAAATTGAGACTCGAGCACAATCCATTCATTACGACCGTTCGTCGCCTCTGACCCGACACGCAAATTTAGTGGGACAAAAAACGAAGGTGCCACAGATCGATAGGTAATGGAGGTCCTTGGCATTATTTGGCACTTGATGGAATAACTATTACTTAGAGTGCCTTCAAAACCCTCAAACCCCGCCATCTGGCACTCAAATGCGGGCGGATTTGCATTATCTGGTAGAACAACTGAACTGGGAACTGGGAAGTTGTTGTCTGGGGGTTACTTCTGCTCACCTGTGGGCGCCACGCCTCGCCGCCCCCCAGCAAATAATGAAAAAACAAATGCGCACAATTGTCTGATATTATACACACGATGACTATATAGTCGGATGCATATATACAGACCAAACATACATACGTGTTTAGGCTTTTCGAGTTTTATCAGCACGCTTCACTGCTATCATGCGGGAACAACGGTCGGTGGGTGGCATAATTATAATCACAAGTGAGTTTATTTGTTTGAGTGCCCAAAGAGCCGCTTTTGCCACTGACTCCCCGGTCGACTGATAAATTTTATTTTAACTCGGTTATGCCCCTGAGCACAAGCATTCGTATGCTACGCACTTTTTCCGAGCTCTTTGCATAAACAAAAACAATGTGAAAAGACTTGTTGATTCTTCGTTGCGATAAGAAATATGCTTTTCATTCTTTTGTTTAGAGGTAGATTTTAAAACTGTCAGAAGGCACGTGATCTCATTAGATTGAAAAGATGTACATGTTCTTATAGTAGAAACGGAAAAAAATCACCCACTTTAGAAATAAATATAATAATTTATTAAATTGTAATGGAATTTTATCCATGTAGAGCAAGAAATTTATTTAGACAACATGAAAATTTAACAAATCATTAACAAAGAGTAATAAATACATGATAATAGGTAGATATTATAAATGATAGTGGTATAAATCGTAGTAGAAAGATGGGTTTAGTTCAAACATTCTCTAGTGTTTGGCCTACAACAACCACTCCTTTTGTCCACAAACGCATTGGCGGATTCTAAGCTCCAGCTTGCGAACCGAGTTGATGAGCTCCTGGCAGAGGGATTCTCGTTCGGGACATCCTTTGCATTTGACACCACCTGGACCGCAGCCGCAACTGCAGGGCTTTTTAGTGGGGCGGGTGGCGGGAGTGGTTGTCCTTCGTGTGGTCCTCCGGGTTGTCCTTCGTGTGGTCCTTCGTGTTCTCCTTGGAGTAGTCCTGCGAGTAGTGGTGGTTCTCTTTGTTGTGGTTGTTGTCGGCTTGGTGGTCACTGGAGCACATGTGGTTGCCTTTGTGGTTGTCGTTGGAGGCGTCGTCCTGCGCGTTGTCGTTGTAGTTGGAGTTGTTGTTGGTGCACATGTTGTTGTTGTCGTTGTTCTTCGGGTGGTTGTTGTAGTTGTTGTTGGAGCACAAGTTGTGGTTGTAGTTGGAGTTGTTGTTGGAGCACAAGTTGTGGTCGTGGTTGTAGTCGTTGTTGGAGCACAAGTTGTTGTTGTAGTCGTTGTTGGAGCACAAGTGGTTGTTGTTGTCGTTGTTGGAGCACAAGTGGTTGTTGTCGTCGTTGTTGGAGCACAAGTGGTTGTTGTCGTCGTTGTTGGAGCACAAGTGGTTGTTGTAGTGGTTCTTCGGGTGGTTGTTGTCGTTGTTGGAGCACAAGTGGTTGTTGTAGTGGTTCTTCGGGTGGTTGTTGTCGTTGTTGGAGCACAAGTGGTTGGTGTCGTGGTTCTTCGGGTGGTGGTTGTCGTTGTCCTTCGGGTGGTTGTTGTAGTTGGTGGTGGAGCACATGTCGTCGTTGTTGTTTCTGGAGCACATGTGGTTGTCTCCTCTTCAGGATCTGTGCAACTGCATCCATCTCCGGTGGTGCAACCCACCAAGCTAATAAGCAGGATGCAAGCTGCAAAGGAATAATAGGTATTTCATTTTGTTAAAAGGAAGGATCTTCTACCTACCAATAACTATAGCTTTCATTATTGAAGTAAATGAGCTAAACACAATTGAATTAAACACTTATGTGTTGAACTTGCAAACTGATACCTGACTTGGCGGAATCCTGTCCTTTTATACAACCAGGCCGACCAGTTTATGGTTATTCTGTAGTTTACACAGTGCATTTTAAAAATGGATTAAACGCCATGCGTTGAATAGGTAAACAAACTTGAACTCCTGACGATTTCGGCTCTGCAAATAATATTGAAAACGTGCCAGCCTTTCCTTTCTTTCCTTACATTTCAACTGTCGCGCGTGCAAAATGTTTGCTCAAGTTTTAGGTTTTTATCGACTTATTTTAATAAGTTGGCTTTTGCTAAGCTACTATGCAAAAAATGCTTGATAAATTAATTTATTTTAATCTTTTAATTCTTATTCGCATAGAGGTCAAAACAAAATATCGTACATTCTTGGAAGACTTCCTCAAGGCTTATGATATCACGCCTTTTCTCATTTACGATATCAACTGTTTTGTAATTCTTAGTTTTATTGTTAGTTTTCAAGGTCGCTAGTTTTCATATTTTAAGATATGTTAATCACTTAAGACCCCCAAAGAACCCTTCCTCTAGCAATGAAACTCTTGGTTCTCTCCGAGAGTCTTCTCTCTCTTCTTCGTTTCCACCGAATACCACGAGTTCTATTTTTCTGGAGCGGACCTAGAGAGTAATATTTTTCAAGCGATAACATTTGAAGCGAGTCACTTGGGCGCTACGGGAGCTTTCGGTTCGCTTGGGTTCGTTCTTGGGTTCGTTCTTGGGCTAATTGTTTTCATTGCGGATCGCAGGAGGCAAGATGACCAAAGCAACGTAAACAATACCAAAAAATGAAAGAAACTCTAAGCTCAAAGGTGCCAACAAGAATAGGAGTAACGTTTGTATCTGAATCGGATCCAAAGAGAAAACTAAAGAGTTCGCCCTCAACGTCGACCTCAACGATATCGACGACAACAACAACCACCGCATCGCCCCCTCCGCCGCCCCAAACTTCTTATGTGATTAAATGTCTGTTGAGAACGGCGCGTTTTATGTGGCAAGTGACGACAATACCCTCTAAAATCGGTGATACCATTGGTACCCTGTACCGTTATGCTCAGGACTCTGTCGATAGTTTTCTATGCGTAGCTGGGTGAGACTCCTTTTACAGACCTACTTTATACCATTACCATTTGAATTTAATATAAAATACAAACTATAAAAACATTAGCGAATCATAATTTAATTGAAATATGCTTCTCTTTGTATATTTACAGCAAGGCCCGTCGCAAGGAACGCGATGGCGATCAAAATTCAACAGACACCAAATTGTATTTGGAGGAAAGTGTCCTAGAACGTAAATTACCTGAAGCTGATCTCAAAGCCTTAGTGGATCTTCCAGCTGGTTTGGACTACAATGAATGGCTAGCGTCACACAGTAAGTTTACAAGTTTCTATATATATAAACTAAGAACACAGAGAATATTATTAGGTAGATCCAACTTACATGATTACAATCTTTATGATAGTAAAAATAGAGTCATAACCCGATTGCCAACCACCTTGCCATTTGAACTCCACGTGATTTTCTCAATTTCTTTTCAAATTGCTTCTATTTACCCCCATCTGTCATTTGTCCCCATTGTCGGCAGCTTTATTGTGTGATTTACAAATGAGTTTAATGAGCCCCAAGCGATGTCAGCTGCTGTTTTGGCAAAAGTTTGATAGCCTAATCGCCACCGGCCACTCGGTGGCTCCGGTTGAGTGCCCCGATTTATGGAGCCATCCCGATGGTTTTTCATGCATTATCGGCCAACCGATGAACTTGAACAGAAGCCTTCTGTCTGGGCGATAGCATTATCTAACTGCAGTTTGAGAAGTGCAAGGGTAGCCAAAAATGTTCTTTGTATATTTAAAAGCCATACAAAAGATATTTAAAATTCAGGTGTAATCAGAAAAATTCTTTAAAAAATCTAAAAGGTTTTCAAGACAATTAGAACTAATTAATAACCTTTTTAGTCCAATTTTTTAAGACTATTTAACCCTATTTTTCTTCTTAGTCAATCCAGTAGCCTTCTCACAAAAAAAACTTGGTAAAATCACATGTTATAATTGTCAAACAGTCCTTAACCACAAAAATCGTCAATTCTACTAATTAAATAGTTACTTTCACAACAACAAATACACACAATTAGCAAAGACACACACCTATTTACTTGGTAGAATTGAAAATTTTTTGTGGTTGGGGACTGTTTGACAGTTTTTTACCAAGTTTTTATTTTTGTGTGTAGCCGTACTTTAATTAAATTCTAAACGCCATTTAATATCATCCTAAACCAATTTTCTGTGAGTCACATCTTAATTACTTGGCTGCTCCTCCACCGGGAGGAGCAGTTTTGCTTACATCACTGGAGGAGAACCGAATCGATTTTGAGAAATTACATCATCTTGTAAATAATCTGTTTGCTGGGTGGCAGAATGCAAATTACACAGTTCTTTGTTGACTCAAATGAGGCAAATAATTGGCAATGTATCAGCAAATTGTAGCCACCAAAAGTGCCGGGGGCCTCAGAGGCCACCCCTCAGTCCTCATTCCTCCTCATCCAAATCCCCCATCGTCTTCATTATCTTCCCTTTGCTTTTGGAAAAACAATCAAAGCCAAACTGTTTGTCGTGGGCGATGATCAGGGTCATTTCACGTCGCCCGATGGCGTCAGCTGCAAGTTCATATGCAAATTTAATATTTGAAATTGCTGACTTCAGAGACCTTCTCCCTTGACTCCTCTGCTCACACCACACACATCTTATCTTGGAATTGAAATTGGGCTGAGAGAAGCGAGTTAAGCCTAAGCCATCGGTTTATTTTGCTCCACTTTTGCTGGCATTTCATAATGCAGGCGACCGACTGACGTAATGAGGACACTTGTGCAAATATTGAGTCGGCATTGACCTTACCGGGTGGTTCCGCTCAATAAACATCATCGTGTGCTTATCTCCAGAGCACCAGACACTGAAAGAAACCAATACAACGGGCAGAGGTTCCTTGTCGATGATAAGATTGCTTCTGCTTTGAAAGTTATCTGTGCACCAGCTGGGGTTTTCCAAAGAGTTGGCAATTATTTAGCAGGTTGTTGATCTACAATGCTAGTTTTAAGGTCTTGGGAATGTTTTATAGATCTATGATATCGTTAATCTTTGAAATTATAGAAAATTCATATCAAATTTCTTTCCTTTGAGAGGAGTTTGGCCATTGTTTAGCAGGTTTTTGATCTAAAATGGTACACCCAAAAAAAAACTTGGTAAAATTAACCAATTTAATTGTCTAACAGTCCCCAACCACAAAAATTGTCAATTCTACCAATTAAATAGTTACTTTCACAACAACAAATACACAGAGTTAGCAAAGACACACACCCAAAGCAAAAGCAAAATGCACGTAACTATTTTTTATAGTTATTTTAACTATTTTAACTATTTAGTTAACTATCCTTATAGGTAATTTTTTACCAATCAAATTTTTTTGTGTGTCTTATGAAAGTTTGTAGATCTATGATATTGTTAATCTTTGATATGATAGAAAATTCTAATAAAATACTTCTCTTCCTTTTCAGCCCTCGCTCTATTCGAGCATGTGAATTTGGTTTATGGAACTATTAGTGAATTTTGTACACAATCCGGCTGCGCCGACATGACCGGACCCGGCAACAGGTGAGTTTCAATAAGATTTTATTATATCCGAAGACCCAACTAATGGTATTTCCACCCTCCAAACAGAACGTACTTATGGTTCGACGAGAAGGGCAAGAAGACGCGCGTCGCTGCGCCACAGTACATCGACTATGTGATGACTTTCACCCAGAAGACGGTCAGCGATGAGTCGATATTCCCAACCAAATACGCCAACGAGTTCCCCGGCTCGTTCGAGTCGATCGCGCGGAAGATACTACGCTTGCAATTTCATGTGATAGCGCATCTGTATGCGGCGCATTTCCGAGAAATCGCGCTGCTCGGCTTGCACACCCATCTAAATCTGACGTTCGCGCACCTCACCGCCCTGCACCGGCGCTTCAATCTGATCGACGAGAAGGAGACGGACGTGCTGCGCGACCTTGAGGTGGCCCTGCGGCTCACGGACGACACCGGTGGGTCGGGATGTCAGGATGCCGCCTCCTCGTCGTCGTCGGTCCACGAGCACTCCTCCGGCGACCTGCAGCACCAGCCGCTTCACCAGCAGCAGCAGCACCACAACAGCAGCAGCAACAGCACCTCCTCGGCGGAGGCGCTGCACGTCAATTCACAAAGCAACAATGGCAGCACCTCCGCCTCGGCATCGGTCTCCCTAATCGATGGCGATGCGGTGGCGCCGCCCATCTGCACGCAACCGGAGGCGGGAGCGGGCTGCAAGCCGGCGGGCAGCAGCGGATTGCTGGGCGGCATACTGGGTGACCTGACCAGCGGCGAATTTGGTGATACAACGCGTTACTGCACATCGGCGGTTCCTCAGGCGGCGGCGGCGGCGACAGCAACGGAGGCTGCCGCCTTGAACAACGGCGCGGGCGCACTACATTTAAACTTTAGCAACAATAATAACAATAATCATAATCTGAATCACTTGAACCATCACCACCATCATCACCACCATGGCCACCATGGCCACCACCATGCGGCGGCAGCAGCAGCAGCATCAGCACAGTGGGCTCATTCAGTGCAATGCAGCCGGCGGTGGTGGTGGCAATGGGACAGGGGTAGCCACCGGCGGAGCCACTGCAGCAGCCTCCTCAACCACCACGGCATAGTGGAGCAGTAGCAAGCGAAAAAGAGCGAGCGGCAGCAGCAGCAGCAACAGCAACAACAAAAAACATTAGAAATACTAGATTTACGCAAAAATGTTATTTAATGTTACTTCTATGATCCTAAAGTTGAAAATATTGTAAAAATAATAAAAAAAAAACAAAAAAAAGAGAAAACATTAAAATGCAAAAGAGCTAATTGCAAGCAACAAGCAGACATTACATAAATGACACACAAGCTACAAAATTATTGAAAAGCTAATCGAAGTTGGCATCGTAGTTCCGTAACGTTGATTTAGATATGTACTTATTGTATAGAAAGACAAAGACAGAGGAGGAGGAGCTGCAAGAGCGTAGAGTTTAGAGTTGTCGCGTGCTTATGCTTTACACGTATTTTAACCTTCCTCTTCTACAACAAACAAATAAAATGTCCTGACTGAAGCCTGAGTGCAAATGCAAAGTCAACGCCTACAAGGCAACCATAATAAAGGGTTCTGAACTACTCCAAAAATGGATAAAACGTCACTTTTAGCAAAGATTATACAGCAAAAGGAAGTTTACTTTTTAGTGCTAGAACTTTTAAAGTTTGTTTTCTTTACTTAAAGCCAAACTTTATTTACTTCTCAGCTAAAAATACAATTATGGAATAAACCTAACTAATATTTTTATAGATGTTTCGAAATGTAGCTTTTTTAGCGATTTAATGCCTTTACTTACTATATTTTCCCAAATATTATGTTGGGTTTTAAGATTTAATGCGTTAATGGTTATATTTAAAGGCTTATAAGTACCGGATTTTTTAATTTTCATTTGTAATTCCCTTATGATGCAGTCACATTTTAAAATAGAGCGTAAAACTGGTTCAATTGTTCAGGAACATAGCCACACATATTTCTACTAGGCGGCGAAACGCAGTTTTAAAATAGCAACAGGTATTTTACTTGCAGTGTAAAATACACTGGCACAGCCTGAAAGTATGCACCGAATATTTCACAACTTACGTACCACACTTCACCCACACTCACTCAAAAATACAATCCACACGTTGTTAAAGTATGGCAATTTTAAACAAAGTTTGCAATGATTGGAAACACTTAATTATAAATATAGGGAAATACAAGATTTATGCTTCGGATTTCTGCCCAAATAAACAGAAGGGACTTGTATGTTGTGCTGTATTGTGTTGTGTTTATAAACCATAGCGAAAACCAATGGCAATGAAGGAAACTTACTTTAGAAACCGACGCGTTCGAAGTAGAATATTAGAAGCCAGTTTTGTGTATTACAAACGGTTAACCGTTAACCTGTCCCGATGTAGATAATTGCAACTCGATCCACTCCAGTTTCACTGAACTACTGTCCAGGCCTAAGCTACAAATCACACACACTATACTCCTAAAGAACACACACTTTCGATCTGTTGAACTTTGAATGCGATGCAATGAACTAAGGAAAAACCAAAAAACACGGCTAAAGATACATGTATTTATATGTAGGTATGTGAGTTATTAATAGATTACAGGTGGAAAGGAAATTGAATGCAAAGACAAACCTTTTAAGTCGGCAAATAAACAAATAAATGCAAGCAAAGCGAAATCATGAGAGAAGAAAATAAAATAAACTGTTATGTTCAATTGAGATGCGATGTTTTATTTGTGGGTTTAAGGGTATTGCGAGGATAATGGATCTCCAGTTTTGAAACAACCAGATATCATTTTTCACAGCATTATAAATCAAAAACAGTCCTTCAGTTAGTAAATCTTTTTCAACATCTCAAAGAAATACTTTTCACAGCAAAATTTACTGTTCGAAATCAGATTGTATAGCTGGATCTCTAAGTTAAGATGAGTACCAGGTGAGATAATACACTGAGCATTAGAGTAATTTATCTAATACATCCTCGAATACCAGGTTGCGTGGATCCCTTATTGAGCTCGGTCGTACCAATCGCCACACGGACTGCAGCTTTATCATCGAACAGGAGAGCGGCACAAGCAAATCCTACGACTGTCACAAGCTGATCTTTAGCTGCGCCTCCGATGTCTTCGATCGAATGCTTTATGGCGACTATAATGAGGGCACCAGTGGAGTGGTGCGACTGACCGATGTGAGTGCGAATATTTTCGAAAAGTTCCGGGACTACATCTACGGCTATGAGTACGACAAGCTGCAGAAGTATGACTTTGATACTCTAATTGGACTCTGTGAGTTTGGCAACAAATACCTGGTGCAATCCCTCGAGGAGGATTGTGTCAGGGAGTTAATAATGCGCAAGGACACCTACGATATGGGGGAGTTACTTCGCCTGTTTCAGTGCGCCCATCGCATGAATAGGAAATCACTCATCGACCAGATGGCCTGGGAGCTGAAGATCACCTTTAAGAGCACTTTGGACCACTCGGGCGTCTACGAGCTTACCTGGGAGGTCTTTAAGCACTACATTGAAGTAATCGCTGGAAAATTATCCGAGGCTGATCGTTTTCGTCTCCTGGAAATGTATCTTAAGTACAATGGCTTCGAAGGAGCTGAAGCCGGGAGCCAGGTGGCAAATGTAGTGGAGTCCGGAAGTACCAATGCTGTCGAGAACCCCGATTCGTTGCTGCAGATTGGATGCAGTTCCGCTGTCCAGGCCCCGGAGGATAAGAAGCCAAACTATGTGAGCGAACTTCTGGGCCTTATTGATTTCGGCAAGCTCACGCCGAAGGAGTTCTACGAGGGACCAGGCAGGTCGAGCTTTCTTAGCCTGGCCGAGAAGTACGAGCATATGTACGAAATCGCACGGAATTGCGTTCTGGCCAAAGAGGAGCTCCAGCTGAAGATGGCATCGCCCACGGAGCAGACACCGCTTCTTTCCGAATCGCGGCGTATTGTCACCTTGGGAGGAACTTTGATTCGCGACGAACCAACCACCACTTCCCTAACCTCGCACTACTCTCCCCGTGCCAGCCGAAGATTCCGCACCTGGTCAGCACACTGCGACATCTGATCTCGGATATTTGGATATATTCATATTGTTTCGCATACGAAATATATTTAGTTCAAAATTAAAAAAGTCTTTCACTTATGACCAGTGTAATTAGTAGTTGCTTAAGATTTCTTGTTAAATTTTGTAAACTACTCGCAAAAAATCGATTGGTAAAATTAACCAATATAATTGTCAAACCACAAAAATTGTCAATTCTACCAATCAAATAGTTACTCTCACAACAAAAAAATCACTCAAATATCAAAGACACAGACCCAAAGCAAAAACAAAATACACGTAACTATTTTTAATAGTAGAATACCTTTTTTTATAGTTACGGAACTAACTAAAAATTTTTTCTGTGTAGCATAATAGTACCAAATGGAAACTCAAATTACAAGCTTAGTTTTGATAATTTATTACCTTTATTTAACCGATAATGCGCGCATTTTTTTCAAGTGATAAGTAAATAAAATACATTCAAAAAAACCATCTGGTTTAATTTCGTTTTCTAAAAGCAATACAAAACGAAACACAATACTAAGATAACAAAAAGAAATTATCTCTTTAGACATTTTAAAATTTGTATACATAAATAAAATGAGATAATACTTTCAAATGTGTTTGTTTATCGTGTTATTGTGAATATGCACAAATAAATATTGTTTGCATGCAAATTAAAATTGCTGATAAACAAATCGGCGCAGAACAATAATTTCATTTCTTATCGTTTTGGCATTCAAAAATGTATTTAAATCACTTGGCAAAAATTTAATTATTTTTAGATTTTATGAAAATACTATTAAATGGTTGCCAAGTAAATATTTTAATAAAATTCGGTTTAAAATTATTCAACTTTTTTCAAAATTAACTCTTTATTTTATTTTGTTTTCGTTAGGTTTCAATCAGTAAATGAATATAATTGCTTTAGGAAAACCCTGCAATTTTTTGTAGTGTACCTTCTGGTTTATCACTGAGTATTGAAGTGAACCTTAAATCACAAAAGTAAATTCGTTTTACTTTCTGAGAGAATATCGTTCTCCCCAGAACCGTTCTCAGTTGTGTTTGGATCACGAAGCGAGGCAGACGCTTCAGAGCAAGCGAAAAATCAGATCGCCGGCTAATTGAGGAAATGGCAATCTCCGCTTGGACGCTTCTGGTGGCGCTGATCGCATGGCGATCCGGAGCGGAGGTCGACGCACAGGTGCCGGGCCCACGGACCCGATATCAGCCCAACTGGACCAGTCTGGACCAGAGACCCCTGCCACGATGGTACGACGAGGCGAAGGTGGGCATCTTCCTGCACTACGGCGTGTACTCCGTGCCAAGCTTTGGTTCCGAGTGGTTCTGGACTAACTGGAAAAGTAAGAGCAACCTACAGAAGAATTTTATAAAATAATAAATTATAAAATATTATATTCCATTATTCCATTTCAGATCTCCGCAATCCAGGCTACGTCCAATTTATGCAACGCAATTACAAGCCCGACTTCACTTATCAGGAATTCGCCAGCCAATTCACAGCGGAGCTATTCAATGCCACCGAGTGGGCGTTACTCTTCCGAGATAGCGGAGCCAGGTACTCGCATCCATGGAGTGTTATCTCTCTGTATATTCCTCGGATCATTAATTCTCATCTATCATCTGCTAGATATGTAGTGCTGACCAGCAAGCATCACGACGGCTTCACGCTGTGGCCCTCGAAGAACAGTTTCGGATGGAATGCCGTGGATGTGGGACCCAAGCGGGACATAGTGAGTAAGTGGATCGCATTATAGATAATATTATATCAGAAAAACTTAAATATTTATATTATCACATGAACAAAGGTAGAAAAGATGAGAGATAACAATTAAATTCATTTAAAATTGATAATATTAATTAAATATTATGTTTGAAGGGTATATTTCTTATATGACACACCCTTCATGATTTGTATAACTTTAAACAGTAAAGTCTTTTTAACTACCTTTTCTTTCCTTTTAATCTGCTTAGTTTTCTTTTTGAACTATATATTAAAATTAATCGTTTATTTAATAACACAGTTATATTATAATGTTATATCAGAAAAAATTTGATTGGTAAACATTGACCTGTTACGGTTATAAGTTACGTAAGGTATAAAAGAGGATAGTGTACCATGTATTTTATATTTTGCTTTAAGGATATGTTTCTTATCTAACCCTTCGTGATTTTGATAATTTTCATTTGTCAGTCTTGTGAAAGTAACTATTTAATTGGTAGAATTGACAATGTTTGTGGTTGGTGACCGTTTGAAAATTGTATTGGTTAATTTTACCAAGTTTTTTTTTATGTGTACTTATCACTCTTTCCCCTCAGAGGAACTCGCTGCCGCCGTTCGCAAGGAGTCGAATCTGAAGTTCGGGCTCTACTACTCCCTGTTCGAGTGGTTCAACCCGCTGTGGACCGATGACAAACTGCATCTGTTGATGCAACAGCACTTCGTGGAGCGTAAGGTGCGGCCGGAGCAAATGGAGCTGGTGCAGGAGTATCTGCCGGAGATTATCTGGTCCGATGGCGACTGGGAGGCCCCGGCCAAGTACTGGCGCTCCGAGGAGTTCATCGCCTGGCTGTACAACGACAGTCCTGTGAGGGACACGGTGGTGACGAACGATCGCTGGGGCTTTGGCACCGCCTGCATGCACGGCGACTTCTACAATTGCGCCGACCGCTTCAATCCCGGCGTTTTGCAAACCCACAAGTGGGAGAATGCCTTCACCCTGGATCGCACCAGCTGGGGTCAGCGATTCGATGTCTCTCTGGCCGATTTTATGAGATCCAAGGATGTCATCAAAGGTGGGTGTAATAGTTATACAAAAATAATTCTAATCCCCATCTCATATCTTCTAGAAATCGTCACCACGGTCAGTTGCAATGGCAATGTGCTGATCAATGTGGGACCCACCAAGTACGGCACCATCCTGCCGATTTTCGAGGAGCGTTTGAGGGACATGGGTCGCTGGCTGAAGATCAATGGCGAGGGCATTTACGGCAGTCTACCCTGGATTTACCAGAACGACACCATTACCCCCAATGTTTGGTATACGCGAAAAGAGGATGCGTCCAACGGAAGCGTTACCGTCTACGCTTTTGTGCTCGAGTATCCGTACGACACCAATGAGCTGGACATCTATCCACTTGGCAAGGAGATCAATGTCTTCCGCAACGTCATGTTGACAGGAATCGATTTCGGCAGCGGTGGAGAGATCCTGAATGAACGGAGCACCCAGGTGGTAATGTTGGGCATGGGTGATACCAAAATTAAGGTAAAGAAGCTTATAAGTGAAAAGTTGTAATATATAATATAATACTTTTTACGTCTTCAGTGGACTGCGGATCATAACAGATTGCACATCGAGTTCCCCCCGAAAAATCACCTCGATAAGCGAGGTCTTGACTATGCCTGGACCTTTAAAATAACTATATCGTAGTCACAGGCAGTTTATCGATTACTTTGCAATATTTACTGTTCTAGCTTTTACTAATTTAAGATATGTTTGTTAAGGGGCAACGAGAGTTTTTAGGTTCTCAGCAAAAAAAAGTGATCATGATCATCCATAAATTAAATCACTATTTTTCACCTTATGGAAGTCACCTTTTCGAGAGAGAGAAAATTTAAGAATAAATAAATATAATCTTAAAAAAATTATTATTCACCTAATGGAAAGGTTGTTTACAAAATGGTTATACAGACAAAAAAAACTTGGTAAAATTAACCAATATAATTGTCAAACAGTCGCCAACCGTAGAAATTGTCAATTCTACTCATTAACTAGTTACTTTTACAACAACAAATACACACAATTAGCAAAGACACACACCCAAAGCAAAACAATATACACGTAACTATTTTGTATAGTTTCTTAACTATCCGTATAGGTAAATTTTACCAATCAAATTTTGTTGTGTGTAGTAAAAAGTTATTCTTGGAGACGGAATAAAACTAGGCCAAGTCATTGCATTCATTTATTTATTTTAGTTGACGGACTTCCTTGGGTATTTTTAGACGATATTCTAGTATTTTCTAGGGAGTGTTTGGTTTGGGAAGCGCTGTCCGGTGCTTGTGGGCCGCCAGTTGGGCCCGCGAAAGGACGCCGCCGTCGCAGGTGTCGCAGTGGTAGTGCGTGTGCCGCTGGGCGTACGAGCAGCCCGGCGAATCGCAAGGCTCGTTTCCGCCCACCTTGCGGAATCCCGCACTCCGCACGTAATCCTGGCGAAGGTGCAGTCTTCGGTGGGCCACCACCTTGTTGGAGTCCGTGCACACGTAGTCGCACTTGCGGCAGTGGAAGTGCGACGTCTTCCGGGAGGATGCCGTGCTCGCCTCGGTGGGATCTGCAGTAGAATTAGGTTAATTATTATTAGGAATTTAAAAATATATTTTGCTATTCGGAAAAATATCAAATTCTATCTAATGAAGCTTGGATTTACAGTCTAAAATTAATTGTCTTTGTTTTATTGATACAGAAATTTTTCTATTTATTTCTGAGATATATTTAGTTTACCCCTTACTCGTAGAGTAAAAGTGTAAATGCCACTGTGTTGTGTTTATTAATACCTATCGAAAAGTTAAAGAAAATTTCAAAATCGGACCAGCCATTAAAAAGTTATGAGCAATAATGGAATGCAAGCAATGCAAGCAGTGCAAGCAGTTTTATTTTCCTAAGATTTTGGCCAACAAACGATTGACTTACCTATCCGATTTTGTTGGCTGGACTCCGTGGCTGAAGCGTAAGAACAGCTGGCCACTCCGCATTGCATGTTGGCCCGGAACTGGCGGAAGTCGTCGCCCATGAGAGTGTCCATCCGCTCGTGGCGCGCCGTATGTTGCACGAATCGCGTCTTGTCGCAGAAACTGTAGTGGCAGTCCCGGCGATTGCAGTGGAAGTGCGACTGGTGATTCCGGTAGCCGCATCGCTCGAAGCCGCAGTCCTCGTTGAAGCGGAACTTCAGGTAGCCAGTGGGAATGTCGTGATCCCGGATCCTTTTCACCGGCGTCCGATGGCCGGAGTCCGCCGTCGAAGCTGCCACCGCACTTGCCGTTGCACTCGCAGCTGCATTCAGGAGCAACAGCTTCTGATGGGCGGCATTCTCCAGCAAAAGTCGCATGTCCAGAAGGGGTCCTGTTGCTCCTGATCCTCCCGATCCGGATATCGATCCTACCGGCAACCCGGTGGCCAGGGGCTGACTGGCTGCCGCCAGGAAGCTGGGCAAAAGCACCTGTCGCTGGTACAAATCGATCAGCTGCTTGAACTGCAGCAGATTCATATTCAGAGCTGGTCCCACTTCCGCTGCCGCAGCATTTGCCTCCGGAAGCGACGGGCGCATGCTCAGATCCTCCGGCTGGTCCACCTCCACATCTGCTGTCTCCTGACCACTCGTATACCTTGAGGCACCCACTTCCGACGCTTCCTGTTGCCCAGCTGAATTCGCGTTCTCCGGATAAAAAGTGCCCGCCGCACGAACAACTTTATTTGGAAAAGAAAAAAAACAATGCAGAATAAGCTTAGTAACTTAGTTATGGGTAAATCAATAAATGTTTATTATTTATTTTAGGTATATTATAATTTATTAATAGTTACTAATTTAATGTTTATTTGAATAATATTTAATATAATTTCAAATAGTCGATCTAACTTACCTGAAACTTTATCCAAAGTTTTCCTCGATAGAATCTTTGACGATAATGTTTCTATAGTTTCTGTAGGCTGTAAAGTGGGCTAAAAAATATTTAATATATTATTTTCAATAAGAAAACCATTTAAAAATGTCCACAAACAAATTGAGGTAATTAAAAATATAATTATATATGGGGGTTAAAATAGTTGGGTTTTTAAATCACTTTTAAATTAACCAAAAATTTGTGGATTAAAAAAATTATCTTAATTTATACATGAAGACGACTATCCTTAATTAACTGCGTACTTTTAGACAAGTATTTTGATAGATATGTTTCCATATTTAGTAATGTTTTTAAATTGATGTAAATTTTATTAGATCATAAATCAATCAAACGGGCAAAAAAGTAGTTACAATTTTAAACGAATTTTCGTGGGAAATGTACTATTAAATTCCGTTGGACCAGTAATGTGATCTTCTGCTTTCTTTTTAATTTAAAATTTAAATATTATTATTACTCAATCCACTAAACAATTAAATGTAGGTATATTTTCTTATACACTTTTTTAATAATTTGATGGTTTTTGGAAATTAAATTTTACCTGGGCTAAAGACTCATTGCGGCTACTCCGAGACAGCGTCTCACTCCTGGCTGCTGAAGGGGCGACATGAACAGAGCTTTTCCTGTGCGACTGCTCCAAGGCGAAGGACGATGACGATGGGGCCCAAACACGACCCCTCTTCCGGTTTCGACTAGGTGTGAGATCTGTGGCTGATCCTTCGCGATCGGCCAGAGACAAACGATCCTCGGCACTGTCCACCGTTGACCCACTTCCACTGGGAACAGGTGCTCCGGATACGCTAGGGTGATCGCTTCTCTCCAGCTTGAAGCTCGTGAAGATGGCCTGCGGCGAGTGCTGGGCCTGTATTTACAACCAAAAAAGAGAAAAAAGGTATTACTCGTACATTTCTGTATTTCTGTTGACAATCGAAATCTATCTCCAATATTCCACGCAGCAGTGTGGGCGCCTTTCAGGGAATTAAATCACTTTGGCATGGCAGGGCCGTACTTGCGCTGCCGTTGTCTCATTGTCATAGTTTTCGGAATTCAAATTTTGGATTTATGACAAACAGTCGGCCGCAACCAGTTTATTACTCGTATTTCCGAAATTACTGTTAATGTTTGTCGTTGGCCCAAAATGTCACTATTTAAATTTTGTTCACGCATCAAATCAATAATAAAGCGAAAAAAAGAGAGAAAGAACGAGTGAAGTGAAGTGAAAAAGCCAAAAGCAAAAACAAAGGAGAAACCATTGAAATTTTTAAAAATACAAGTGCAACTCGTGGATACCCTAAAGGAAACCAAAAATGGGTTTACGAAAATGGTAGTCAAATAATTTTCCCCAAATAAGGAAATATTAAAAAAGGTACTTGATATCGAAACCATATAAATAGACTTCAAAAAAATAGCAATATAAAACCGGAAAAAAATTTTTAAATTAATTACCTAGATAAAAATCTAAATTTAAAATTTAATAAATATTTCTCTTTATTCGCAAAGGAAATAGTTTCACTTACTGCAGAGTATATTTACTTTTAACAATAATTACACCGAAAATATTGAAAGACAATGAAACGAGTTTGCCTTTACCTGATAAGTTGTGGCTCACACACATAAGCACACACCTTATTTGATTAAATACGCCACAAGTGTGTATAGGAATTATTATTATTATTATTACTGCTATTGTTAGTGCTGTGTATCGTTCCTTTCCATCGCCATTTGGGATTATCGAAGGGGTTCCATGGGATCGGGTGGGTGGTGAAGTGAGAGGAGATCCACCCATTGCACCACCTTGGTTCCTGCGATCAATTTGGGTCACCCTACTCCCCTCGAGCCAACGAGTTGGCCCGGCTTACTTCCCAAAAGAATGCCGCAAATGGCAATGGACAAAATATTTATTCAAATTCGATTTTTTATTCACAGAGATAGTACACGGAGAAAAATTATAAATTTTTTTTTAATGTTGGTTCGAACTTAAATCAGAAAACTTTAAAATTTTTTTTGAGTATAAAGTTGATTCAGAAATGCCTAAAAACAAATTATATATTTTTTTTGTGTCGAATATAAGTGGAAATAACTTGAGAGGGAAAAATCAAAAAATATAAAAAAGAAATATATTTTTATTTAAAAATTGTATGCACAAGTGGTTTTAATATTTACTAAGGCGTCATTTAAATCTCATATTATACTGTATATTTATTTATAATTTAAATTTTAAAATGTTCAAAAAACCCCAGAATGTCAAAGGAACCCAAGGTATTTTCCAGAAGATTTTAATATTATTATTATGAACTTATAGAAATTAAATAATTTTTTTTCAGTGCACTGGCCATGTTCACAGTGACGCGTGGGCTGGGTAATCGTAAACACACAAGTGCGATGTGGTGCGTGTGCATGAGCTTGGCTCGAAAAAATGTAGAAATTATGAAAATGACAGTTAAAAGCACAAAACGATCGTCGCCAGGGGAAGGGCGTCGCAGGGGGCGGGGGTGGCGAAAAGGGGGAGGTGGAGGCATCGGGGCAGGTGAGGAGGTGAGGAGGGTGGTGGAGTGCCAAGAGAAGTGCCGTCGACGACGCTAGACGGGCAAATGAAATAAATGCGGAAACACTCGTTGTCAATATTAATATGACGAATATGGCAAAAACCAAATCCGAAAACTCAATTCAACGCACAGCACACAAAATGCCGCATTAGGTTCCCCCGATCGGTGGGCGATTGGGGAGCGGGGGCGGGGCAGGGCTCTGAATGGCCGACGTTGCACACAAATAGGCGCAAATTCCTAATTACGATCGAGCCTCGATCAGGTCGCAGACAGACCGAAAAGGAACCAAGCAACTGGGTCGAATCAGAGCTCAAATATTTCCACGAGAACCTCGTAAATAAATCGGAAAATTGTGAAAATGGCATAAATATTGAAAGGAATCAAAGAAATGCCGGAAAATTCATTTTAATTTTACTGTTTTATCCATAAAAATATTAAGAATCGAATTTTGTAGATATTAATAATACATTTTGGGATTATTCACCGTTTAAATATGCTATTAATATTATTATTACTTTAATAATTATTTTTAGAAACAAGGTTTGATTGTCGTTAGGTTAAGTTCATCAATGACATAATTGTATATATTTAAATTCTGCATTTTTCAATTAATTTTAAAAACGATTTCTGTTTACTTATAACTTCCGTAAGGAGTTCCTCTAGATCCGAACATTTCGATACTTACGCTCTTGTAGACCTCCACAAAGCGATTCTTTGGTGGACGACCCCGCTTTCGATTGAAGAAGCCATCGATGGAGGTGATCTGGGTGGCCTGGCCGTGGTCACCTGGACTGGAGGTATCCATCTCCGCCACGACACTGCTGCTGGACTCCATTCCGTTTCTATGGTCTTCCCCAAAAGACAGCTGGAAAGACAAGAAGAGTTGAGCGCGAAAAACTGAAACTGGAGGAAATGCCTGCCTCGTGACTCATTCACCCCACTGCCACTCAGCAAAAATCGAGGCGAATTGCCAGAAAAGGGGCCTTTGACCACCTTGAAAGGTTAACACCCGATCGGAGGTCAGGTTTCGGCGCCAGGCCCTTTGGCAATTGCAATTGCACTTGTCTGCGTCTATGTCTTGTTCTTAGCAGCGAATTATTCGTTCCATGAATTTTGTTAATTCGGCTTTTAATAAACAGTTACTTATGATAAAACTATTGAATTGATATAATTTAGTTATTAAATATAGATAAATGTATCCGAACTATTTTTTAAACATTTATTTTGAGAGATTTTCAATTATAGGATTATTTGAAAAATTATTTTTAAATATTCAGAATAATTAATTCATTAAAAAAACATTAGTTTAGTTTTTCAGAATGATTTTATATATTTTTTAAAACCATTTAAAGATCATATAAACAATATTTTAGTTTTTAAAAGTAAATGTTTCATAAAACATTAATAAATTAATATATAGAATTATTTGAACAAATACTTTAATTATTCAGAATAATTAATTTATCAAAAAAACATAAATTTAGTTTTCCAGAATGTATTTATATATTTTTTAAACATCATATAAACATTATTTTAGTTTTTAAAGCATCGTGTTTCATAAAATTTATAAATGTATAAAAAATATGGGTGGTTTTTAAAAAATTTAGAGATTAAAGGTCAAAGGAAATATTTGAATTTGAAGAGCTTGTCAAACTTTTTTCGAGTGCATGTCTTGGCCAAAAGACTGCCAACTGACGACTTCGCTGGAACACTTTGCATACATGTGCTGCATATGACTCGATAGGGATCGATATTTGGCATGCGAGCATGCGGGTGGCACTGCCAGTTTCCCCGAGAGATCCCCATTGGATTAGTGGCGAAATCTGTGGCCTCTCCGGTTGCCGAGGTGGACAAATAAGTACAATGGCCCAATGTTGTCAAAGGGCCAAAGGGAATGGGCATGGGTGGTCCCACCAATTAAGCCGAGTTCCTTGGCTGCCGACGATTGTCTGCCGGCGATTAGTCCCCTTGAAGGCTTAAATGCCTTGCCCACCCGAGATAGACATCTACATGAGAGAGCGTTTTTAGTCATTTAGCGGTGCCGCGCATCCATATCCATATTATTCAATTCCATTCGATCCGATGCGATGCACTACTCACTGCAGGCCGCGGAGCCCAAAACAAAAGAGCCGATTCTTGAGATTGCAAAGCCATTAACCAGGAATTGACAATTTGAAGGCAGGCACTTTTATCTCGACATCAGAGCCACAACACACACATTCAGAAAGTTGAAACCAATGTAGATTTACTATATTCATTGCTGCACCACCCACCAATTATATATCCATTTCGGTTTGATCCTTAAAAGTTTATCGATTTTTTTATTTTTATTCGCCCCTTGGGCAGTTAATTATCACCAGCACTCAACTCAATTCGTATTACACGGAACCGAAACCGAATCAATAAATATTCATTGAAACCCACCGAATCGCGTCCACCAGCGACAAGCGACAACGCTCGAGTGGCAAGCGGATCGCTTAAGCCGCCGAATCGAGCCGGGCTCAAACCGAAGTTCAGGCCCGAACCACCAGTCAGCTGATCCATTGACCAAGTAATAACACAAGAGGCGGCGAAGAGCTCTCCAAAGGCTTCCACAGTGAATTCTAATTCAGAGTCGAAGAAATGGTACAAGAAAATCTAGTATTATGCTTTTTATGTCTATTAATCGTAGAGTGAATAGACTTTGTAGAGTTTGTGTTCATCTGCTAGTGGGAAATTCAAAAAGACCAGAACTCGGGGAAAATTGTTTAAATATTTGAATTCAATTCCTTGTTTAACTCTTGCCAAAATGGGGATATATGAAAGTTAATTATATTTATGGACTATGATAAAAAATATACAAATTCGATTTTTGCAATAATTATAACAAGTTTATCAAAGTAATCAGAATATGTCAATTCAATTGATAGAAACAAAAACACGAGTGAGTGGTTCCAAAGCAAAATCCTGGGCGAGCGCCCCCTTCAAATATCGATGATAATGCAGTGGGTTCTTCAAACCTTGGTCCTTCACAACATCCAATCCTTTTAGCCGCAGACGCACTGGCGAACCATGTTGATGAGGTCCTGGCAGAGTGGTGGGTTTGTTGACTTCGTGGGTTCTTTGCACACTTTGTTAGCATATCAAGGTGCTGTTTTGGAGAGCAATTATCTTTAATGCCCGGTAAACTTGTTAATATGGTTTAAGTTATTAATGGAATTGTTATATTCATATAATATATGCTTTTAAAAAAAAGACTTAGAAATATATATATTTTTTTAACTTTTTAAATTGGTTCGGATCACTTTTCATATTTTTCAATATTTAGTATTTATAAAATAAGAAATGAAGTATACATGTTTTTGCATCTGCCTCAATTGCCAATTTACTTTAACACACAGTTTTTACATTTACTTTACTTTACTTGCTAGCGAATACACAAACCTTTACTTCTAGAGCGCCCAAAAGTAATATAATTTTCTATAATCAATTCATTGTTTTTAGCCCTTAACTTTATTCTCTTCCAAATATTATACAATACTAAAATTTAAAACTCAAGAAATAATTATTGGTCTTTCAGCAGCATAGCCAAATAATAAAATCTCGTAATGAGTGGGTTAGTCGGGTGTATTAGCAGCTGTTTTCAAACTTGGTAAATATTTAACTATTTTGTATATTTACACATTGGGTGAGGAAATCATTTGGTTAACTCGGAACTCAGCTCTTCGCTATAAAAAAGCCAGTTCTTACAGAAATCAATCACAACACTCCATTACACTTCCTCGATAAGGTCTAAAACCATTTCAAAAATCGTTCTTCAAAGCTCACAGCCAAAGTAAAGATGAAATTCCTTTTCGTGGTCGTTCTCATCGCATTAGCCATCCAGTTGGCCTATTCTGCAAGTTCCACGACAACTACAACGACTACAACCACAACCACTGATGCAACAACCACCACAACAACCGCCTCTTCCACCCACAAGAAGCGCTGTAACAAGAGCAACAACTGGTGCCACACCCACATCCCCAAGAAGAAGTGCAAACACCCGAAGAGGTGCCACAAGACCGTTGTGATCGTGACCCACAAGCGCGGATAAAAACACGAAGAAGTAAAGATGTCATCCCAGGAAAAAACTAAAAATAATGAAATGATTGGTTTTGAAATATTATAAATAAAATAAATTTGTATGCAACAGAACTTATTGTTTTTCCTAAAATTTGTACAATTACTTGATTATAATGATTACTATGGTTTACAACGGTTTACCATGGTTTACTATGGTTTACTATGGTTTACTATGGTTTACTACGGTTAACTATGGATTACTACTATTTACTCCACCAACATACTTTGGTTGCAGTTATAATAAGTACCCAAAGTTTAGTCCCCAATCGATCGGTGCTGTTCGTGGGATTCCAAATATATGTTTGCCTATTAAAAATGTTAATATTAAATTGATATTAAAAATTAAAACGCCTACGTTCTACAAAGTTACAATGTATTTTTATATATTTGTTGAGATTATTCCTATGGGAGCCATAAGATATAGTGGTACGATCCGGCTCGTTCCGACATATGTACTACCTGCAATAGAAAGAAGTCTTTTATAAAAGATAGAGACTAGTTCGCATAGAAACGGACAGACGGACATGGCTAGATCGACTCGTAGTGAGGTTATAATGAGTCAATGCCAGTAGAAGTAGGTGGAATCGGAAATTGATTAGTTTTCATCATTTGCTTTCCTAAAAGGAGTGCGCACTTATAGACACGTCACAGACAAAAGAATTTCCAATTCATAAACCTCCATTCTCGAGTCCATCTTGATATTATTCAACGGCATAAACAAAATATAATAAAATTAATTTCTCGGATATTTGCTTAATAACGTGAATATATTTTGGTAAAGTGAGTTTGTTTTTAAACAGATGTTTTGACATGTCATTAAGCCATGTAAGATTGTAAATACTTAAAATAGCATTATGTTGATACGAATTCGATTAGCTTATTGAATGCAGAGAACACACTACGACTACAACAACCACTGCTGCAACAACCACCAGAACAACCGCCTTTTCCACCCACAAGAAGCGCTGTTGGAAGGGTAACAACTGGTGCCACACCCACATCCCCAAGAAGAAGTGCAAGGACCCGAAAAGGTGCCACAAGACCGTTGTGATCGTGACCCACAGGAAGGACTGAAATCTATTGTCATTTATATTTTTAAAATAAATATCTAGAAAATTATTTTGCCACAAATTTTTCTTTTAATTTCGCCATTATTGATGACCCAATATTTTGTTTGAAACAAAGGAACACATTTTCCAAATATGAAAAGCCATACCGCGTTAAGCTCGTATTTAAATTGCTAATCGAAACTTAAATTTTCTAACATATTTAACAATATTTTACAAAAAACTCTGATGTTACCCCTATAAAAATTGCAAAATTTGGCGAAAATATTTTTTATTTTGATGTATCTGAAAGTTATGTGGTTTATTATCTTAGGTTCTTAGCTGGACAAAGCAGTCATTTTGTTTTTTCCACAATTCCTGAATCGTAATGGTGAACTGTTGCATTTTATAAGTTATTTAGACAAATTTCTGAAAAAGAAAATGAGGATTTTTTAAGAGAATGTATAAAGCTTTGCGATGATAGGTTATAAAACATGGCTGAAAATATATTTGACATGTGAGGATATATTCGCTTACGATGCTTACCAAGAATATAAATCCCATTAGGTTCGAAAACGCCTATTTAGACCTGGTACATAGTTGGCAACGAATACAAATGAAATAAACAAAGCCAGATTCCGAACCGCACTAATCGGAAGCAGCCAGCATAAATAATTTAAATTTTGTATGTATATTATTTACTTTCTTTATTTGTTTCATTTTGGCTTCCCGTCATGTCCCGTACGCTATTATGTTGCTCTTCAAATCGGTTTGTATTTGTACAGCTGTCTTGACATGTCAGTGGGCCAAAAAGAGGGCCCATATGGATACCAAATATTGACGTCGTACTAATATATTGATACAAATTTAATGGGCTTTACTACCGCTGCAGAAAGGAAATAATTTGTAAAACAATTGTTGGGCACATGTACTCAACAAATGAATAGAAACCGAATATAAATGAGTGTGAGTTTACTCCAGTAAATCACAAAACTCTAATTCTTCACTTTGATAAGGTTTCGATCAGCAGACCCACAAGATCACCGAATAGTTCAGGATGAGGTTTCTTTTCGTGGTAGCTCTTTTCGCCTTGGCCATTCAGTTGGCCTATTCTGAAAATGCCACAACAACAACAACAACGGCTGCTACGACTACAACCACAACCACTGATGCAACAACCACCACCACAACCGCCTCTTCCACCCACAAGAAGCGCTGTGACAAGAGCAACAACTGGTGCCACACCCACATCCCCAAGAAGAAGTGCAAGGACCCAAAAAGGTGCCACAAGACGGTCGTCATTGTGACCCACAGGAAGAATTAACTGAATTATCGAAAAGGATATATCTCACAATAAATATTTTTAAATAACTGAAAATATTTCGTTTGGTGTTTCATTTAGCCTCGGATAATCTTCCACTTGTTAAAAATAACCCTGATTTTTGCAGCAATAATAACAAATTTAATAGAAAAGGTTTTAAGGATGTCGGAAGTAACGATGGGATGTCAAACAATTAAATCTACAACAACCAAGTTGGCACTCCGCAGACGCACTGGCGGACCCTCTGCTGGAGATTCTTCACAAGGCCGATGAGGTCCTGGCAGAGTTGAATCCTTTCAGGACATCCCTTGCAGGCTTTGCCGCCAGGACCACAAGGTTCGCAACCACAATTGCATCCTGAGGCCAGATCCGTGAATCCAATGAGCAGGATGCAAGCTGAAATAAAAGATGGGTTAGGGTCAGCCGATCAGAAAGGACCTCCTTTGCTTACCAATAATGGCAACAGCGATCAATTTCATGGTTGTATCTTGATTGGATTAACTCTACCAGATGGTACCAATTATGGAGAACTCAACAGCTTTTATAGCCCGAAAAGTTCAAGTAGATCAGTGGAAAATTTTAGCCAATATCCAAAAATACAATTTTCTGGGCAAACAATTTGTATTAATTTACACAATTGATTTAATACTTATACTTATTTTAAACTTTGCTTTTCACCCATCTGTCCGATTAATTATAGAAATAAACTTTTTAAAGATTGTAATATATTTATTGAACCCTTGCATTACACAGGTCAACACAATGGACTTTATTAAAAGGTGCAGGCCTATGGGCATTAAAATATGTTAGTATAAACGTATATAAGCATATCTGCATACTTAGTTTTCGCCTTTAACGGGTGGTATTTGTGTAATCGCGGTTTAAAAAAATAGCAGCATTTAAGGTTTTGATTTAAGATATCTTCGAGGGTCTGTGCTCAATTGTATTAAAACCTATGCCAAAAAATGGTTAGATGTCCTTCTACTTAATTGCATTTAAGGTTCCATCATAATTTGAGTCAATCAAATTCTATGAGCCATTTAAGTAACTTGATTACCTCTATTCACCTCTATTCATTTACGTCTATATTAACACAATTTAATGCCCATAGGCCTGCACCAAAAACACTGTCGGCCTGTGTTATAGGTAAGTATATTTGAATTTGACTCATTTTCATAGTATAGTAGTAGAAGCTTTGTATTTGACATTTTTAAAATAATTTTAATTATACCCGTTACTCGTATAGTAAAAGGATATATTGTATTCCTGCAAAAGTCCGCTTGTCCGTCTGTCCGGTTGAACGCTGAGATCTCGGAAACTATAAAAGCTAGAGAATTGGCACTAAGCATGCAGATTCTAGGAGTTCCCACGCAGCGCAAGTTTGTTTTATCAAGGTGCCACGCCCCCTCTAAAGCCCGAAAACCGCAAAACGCTGTGGCGGCCACAGTTTTGTGTTTCCGTGCCATAGATGGCGCTGTTGCCGCGTGTTCAACACTGCTGCTGGTGATGGAAAAAAACTACCAGCTCTAAAAGAGCGTTGAATTCAAATAGATTATTTTATGACACTCTTTTGTTTTTAAATTTTGGTAAATTTTGGGGGGGGGGTTGGGGTTTTTTGTTTTTTTTTTTTAAAAATTAGTGGGCTTTGAAAAAATTTCTTTAAAATCAAAGCAAATTGGTTTTCACTGAATGGAAACATAAAACTAAACATTAGATCATTTCAAAAATGCAAAGCTTTTACACATTCGGAGTATGAGTATGTTTTCGCTTCGGTAAATTATAACACTTGGTAGTACAGTTTCGATACGGACTTAACTCGTTCCCATTCGGATCTATTAGCCAAAAACCCAGGATCATTAAAGATGAAATTTCTTTTCGTGGTTCTTCTCATCGCATTGGCCATCCAGTTGGCCTAATCTGCAAGTTCCACAGCAACTACAACCACAACCACTGATGCAACAACCACCACAACAACCGCCTCTTCCACCCACATGAAGCGTTGTTGGAAGGGCAACAACTGGTGCCACACCCACATCCCCAAGAAGAAGTGCAAGGACCCGAAATTTTGACACCTTTTCGGACCGTTGTGATCGTGACCCACAGGAGAAATTAACGAAATGAGCCAAGAGGATATATCTAACAATAAATATTTTTAAATAACTAAAAATATTTCGGTTGTGTGTTTCATTTAGCCCCGGATAATCTTTCACTTGTTAAAAATAATCCTGATTTTTGCAGCAATAATAACAAATTTATTAATAAAGGTTTTCAGGATGTCGGCAGTAACGATTGGATGTAAAATTAGTGGTGTGGGCGCTTTGAGCATCTACAACATCCAAGTTGGTTCTCCACAGACGCACTGGCGGACCTGCTTTTGGAGTCTCTGTACAGTGCTGATGAGGTCCTGGCAGAGAGCAACCCTTTCAGGACATCCTACGCAAGCTTTGCCCCCGGGACCGCAAGGCTTACATGCACAGTCGCATCCTGAGGCGACATCCGTGAATCCAATGAGCAGGATGCAAGCTGTGGGATTAACGGAATTTAAGGTTGAATTTATTCAATAGGGCCCTACTTTCTCTACTTACCAATAATGGCAACAGCGATCAGTTTCATGGTTGTATCTTGATTGGGTTTACTTCACCAGATGATGTTCATTTCGTGGAACCCAACACCTTTTATAAGTCTAAAAGTGTGAGTGGATCAGTGGAAAATTTTAACCTGCCCATCCAAAAATAAAAATAATTTACTGGGCAAACCATTTGTATCAATGTAAATATAAACCTGAAACGACCTTCGCAAGTGTTCTTTCAGAGTCATTTTTAATTTGTTTGTACCTAAGAAATGAATTAACCTATAGAATGTATACACACAAAAAAATTTAATTGTTAAACTTGACCTATACGGATAGTTACGTAACTATAAAAAATAGTTACGTGTATTTTGTTTTCGCTTTGGGTGTGTCTTTGCTAATTGTGTGTATTTGTTTTTGTGAAAGTAACTATTTAATAATGGTAAACCAATTTTATTGGTTACATTTTGCCAAGTTTTTTTTTGTGTGTATAACCCATGAATTTTCAAGTGGTCTGATGTTTATATCAAATAGTTAGATAAAAAGCTATAGTATAATACTACTAATACTATAATACAAAGCAGAATATGAAAATCAATAAAATCCATATATACTTATAAATTTATACCGATAATTATAATGCAAATTACAATATTTAAAACGTTTATTTCTATAATTAACTGGACAGGTGGGTGAAAAGCAAAGTTTAAAATAAGTTTAAATTGTGTAAATTGAAACAAATTGTTTGCCCAGAAAATTGTATTTTTGGATACTGGCTAAAATTTTCCACTGATCTACATGAACTTTTCGGGCTATAAAAGCTGTTGAGTTCTCCATAATTGGAACCATCTGGTAAAGTTAACCCAATCAAGACACAACCATGAAACTGATCGCTGTTGCCATTATTGGTAAGCAAAGGAGGTCCTTGCTGATTGGCTGACCCTAACCATCTTTATTTCGTGCTTCTTCCCTGCAGCTTGCATCCTGCTCATTGGATTCACGGATCTGGCCTCAGGATGCAATTGTGGTTGCGAACCTTGTGGTCCTGGCGGCAAAGCCTGCAAGGGATGTCCTGAAAGGGTTGCTCTCTGCCAGGACCTCATCAGCCTTGTGAAGAATCTCCAGCAGAGGGTCCGCCAGTGCGTCTGCGGAGAGCCAACTTGGATGTTGTAGATTTAATTGTTTGACATCCAATCATTACTGCCGACATCCTTAAAACCTTTTCTAATAAATTTGTTATTATTGCTGCAAAAATCAGGGTTATTTTTAACAAGTGGAAGATTATCTGGGGCTAAATGAAACACCAACCGAAATACTTTCAGTTATTTAAAAATATTTATTGTGAGAAATATCCTCTTGGCTCATTTCGTTAATTCTTCCTGTGGGTCACAATGACGACCGTCTTGTGGCACCTTTTCGGGTCCTTGCACTTCTTCTTGGGGATGTGGGTGTGGCACCAGTTGTTGCTCTTGTCACAGCGCTTCTTGTGGGTGGAAGAGGCGGTTGTTGTGGTCGTTGTTGCATCAGTGGTTGTGGTTGTAGTCGTAGCAGCCGTGGTTGTTGTTGTTGTGGCATTTTCAGAATAGGCCAACTGGATGGCCAATGCGATGAGAAGAACCACGAAAAGGAATTTCATCTTGAACTATACAGTGATCTAGTAGAACTGCTGGGCTCAAACAATTGGGTGAAGTGATTACTTAAAACCTAGTCAACCATTTTTATAGCAATCCCCTAAGTTCCGGATTACTTTATTTACAGACTTGTCGAAAGCCCAAAAGCGAGTCTATTGGGTAGAACTGTAAATAATCAAATATTATCAAAGTAAATATAACGATTATGGTGACAACACCACAATATCTGCCGGTAGTTCAATTACAAATTGGCTACTGCAAATAAAAAAAGCTAAACAATAAAGAACAGCTCAAATGTAGTTTTACAAAGTGTTTCCTACAAGATAATATTTTTATTTCAGTTTCTTAGGGACAAAAATAATTGTTATTTTGTTTGATTTTCGTAAATTTTCCGTAAAAGTATGCAACCAGTTTCGAACTGAGACCTGATTTTTCTTTATTTTTCTAAGAGTCAGCTGAAAAAGAAATAATACATTAAATAAAGAAAACCATTTCACATTTTTTCACATTTAAAAAATTTATTGTTTTTTTTGTTGTTTTTTTTTATTTTTTAATCAACTTTTACACAGAGAAAAAAATTAAATTGCAATTTTTGCATTTGTTGTTTTATTTGATTAATTAAAATTTGTTAAATTGCTAGAATTTGTTAAGCGCTACTAAAATTTAAATTTGTTTTGTTTTCATTTGTTTTCTTCATTACATACACTCATAATCATATAGGTAGTATATGGTATACATATATAATATATATTTATTTTCCCCTCTCATTCTCTCGTTTCAGCTGTCGCTTGAGACTCCGTTTATTCGTTAAAGACCTATTGCCACATATATAATGGAAATTGTTAAACGTTACTTCGTCACATAACTATATGGTGTACAACACAGATTCTTATCAACGGTATTTGAGAACATTTTACTTTCGCTCTATTATTTTAGTCGTAAAAGAAACAAGCGCAGATTTGAACTGACAAAATTTGGGGAGGGAATCGGACTCTAAGAGTTTTTCTAACTGATTGAGCGTAGCCGCCAATGAAAGCAGATTCAGAATCTTGAACTTAATGAGAAAATGATAATGAAATCTGGCTCAGATCGCATATGGTGGGATAATCGTTTGAATTTAACTTCCTATCGATAATCAAAGATGCCATACTGATTTCGGTCGCAATTGGAATGCAGTTTTAATTTAAATATTGATTCGGGTGCGGTCTAGTTTTGAAATGGTATAGGGGGTCTCTAGTGTTACGGATAGTTATTTGCTTTCGATTTCACTTGAGGCGTTCGTTTAATTGATTTGTAATTTGATTCTTGAATGCATTAATTGGTTCCCTTAAACAACACACACACATACATTGAAAATATACATTAGTTCTGCCGTAGTAGTAATCGTAATGTTTGCCTTAGTCGGTAACTTTGTAGTCTGTAATAGAATGTGTAAAAATTCTACAATATATATAGATATATCCATCTATTTTACATCCATTTATAGAACTTTTCGCATAACCCTTGCATAAATACATATTTGTATCCGCTTGCTTATGGGCTTGATACTTTTCACGATTTTTGCTTTCGCTTTTCTTTTTGTTTTTGGTTTATCATTATTGTTTACAAAATACTTTGAGGAGCACTGGACAGATCTAAGATTCATTTCTTTCTTTGTATCTTACAGTTTACACTTATCCATGGAAAACGTAACAGAAAAATCCTCCGAAAACTGGAGATAGTTTCACTAGCTGATTAAAAAAAAAGCTCAAGAAAAACCACATAGAAAGCCTTGCGAATCCTACAATCTTACAAAGCCTGGCAACATTGTGAACAAAAAGTTAAACAATCAATATGGAAACAAATTCGGCAAATGATATTGAAAATTCTACAAATTAAAATGATCTACAACTACTTGGTTAAGAATTTCAATTGAACAAAAGGAAATGATCGCCATATTTCTTTCTTGCTTTCTGCAAATTTAATTTTATTTAAGATTATTATTAAATAGATCACATTCATGGTTCTATTTCTTCACTTGCTTCGTTTATGTTCACATTTAATTAGTTAATACAGTATATATATCTTTTATTTTCTTCTCATTTATTGCTGCTACGGTGGCCCTATTTACATACACTACATATCTTTAGTATATGCATATCCTTATGTGTGTGATTGTGTTTAATGATCGAATGGAGCTGAAAACGTCGATACTTGAGTTTGAGATGGCTAAAACATTTATTATGCATTAGGGGGCTCTTGGCATTCTACACCTGGGTTAACCTAAATAAGTTTAAAGCAAGTTTTAAATACCTAAATTGTATTTCTTCTTGTGTAATTTTCCCTTTGCTCTGTTCTTAATCGTATAATGAGTTCTTCATCTTATTAGTCGAGATCTTTGTGGGATTGATTATTGATGGAAAAAAGTTGTTGGTTAGTTTAAATTAAATTATTGCAAATGTTTTTGTATTTCTTGGTTTTATAAATAAATTCTTGTTTGCCATTGCGTGTGTTTGTTTGTGGGTGTGTTATGCACGAGTAAATCTACAATTAACCTGTCAAATACTTGGGATCTGTTGAATTTTTTTTTGTGGCTTATGTGAGAGCTTTAAGAGGTCTGTCACTTACAACAGATTTAATGAATTTTGCTTTGCCTTTACGATTTCACTTCTTGTTTTTGTTATTCTACGCTAAAAATTATTTTAAAATTTATTAACACAGATGACTTTATATTTTCCGAAAGTTTTTGCTTCTGCCTCTTCACAATAGTTACCCATTTTTTTCATAATTTTTTGCTTTTTTATAAATAATTTCACTGCATTCGTTAATCAAAACAATTTGTTTGCCAACTAACTAGCCAAAATGTATTCATAAGTTAAATTTTTTAACCGTTTCCTGGCGATATTCATCGTTTCTTTCCTATCAATTTTGTTTGTTTGTCATATCGTGTTTGTTATTGTTGGATGTTTGTTTGCATTTGTTTTTTGTTAACTAAACTACAGATAAACACACAGCTACGCACATTGAATGAAATCTTCTGCTGGATTTTAGTTTAGTTTGTTTGCTGATTTCGGTTTTTGCTTGTTTAATATTAAAATCTTACATTAGAAACACATCAAATATTAGAAATATTTTTCATATATATCTATAAATGTATATTGTATATTCAGCCACTTGGCTACACTTTCCTCGCAAAGTTTGGAACTCTGCACAAAAACAAGAAAATAATAATAATCAATTAAAATAATAATACAGAGCTTAATCATAAACAGGTGGAAATATTTTGAGAATTTGTTGAATCTATTTTACTAACATTAATATTGTTTTTTGTAAGATAACTGGGCACCGACCTGACAAGTGTCGGGATCAAAAAAAATTTCGAAATAATTTCCAATCCATTCCAAATTTTCGGCATTTGATTTCTTTATGTATGTGAGTGTATTCGTGAGTGTGTATGCGTTTATCAATATTCATAATTATTATATAATATCACATCAACTTTGTTTTTATATTTGTTATTATTAACTTTCCTCTTTCTGCTTCGGTTGATCGATTCCGATTCTTATTGTTTGCTTTCATATATATAGAAATTTGTTGGATTCCCTTTTCACAATACAGTATATAGATGTATGTATGTATGCATGCATTTAGAAGTAATAGCCTAATTGAATCGTGACAAAAAACATGCTCTATACATTATGCACTGAAGTTATACATAATATATAAGCTACATTTGATTCCTGGATTATGAGGATGATACAAGGTGATGGTGTACACACATCCATACATACAAATTGGGTTAATACTCTACACTTCCATCCGGGGGTTTTGCTTTTTGTGTTCAATTTAAAACGGATCACCGACAACCGCTCACTGAGTGAAGTTTTCTTCTGCTTGTCTGCCTTAACGTTTTACAATATTTTGAATATTCCTTATGGTTTTTGTTATCCTCACTCTCCTCATTTTCAATACTTCTTTTTTTTGCGATTTTTTTCGTTTTTCAAAAAGTACCTTTTTTGTTTAAGCCAAAAAGTCAGTCCAATAAGAGTTTTGAGTTGCCTGCAACTGCAGTTGATTTGTTTTTGTTTTCGTTTTGGTTTTTTGGTTTTGTTTTAGAGCTTAGGTTCCAAAATAATTGTTTTTGCTTTAGCGTTGAGTTGATTTGTTATTTGCAGGAGTAAGTTGATAGTTTGTGGTCCAAAAGTTTGCCTCTACGGTTAAACATCATCTCTCTGTATTCGTATTCCATAATGAAGATCATGAATCTATAGTATCGCGACGAAGGAGGCACGACCGATAGATGTTGCTATTGCGATGCGATTGCTGCTGTTCCTTCTGCTGCTTTCTGCTGTTACTGTTGTTGTTCGGAGGGATTGAGTTTTGAGCAGCCCAGCGATTCTGCCTCTGATTCTGGTTCGCACTCCATGCCGCTCCTCCGTCGAGCGACTCACTCGGATGAGTAGAGCTTGTTCTTGGTCAGCGTGAAGTCGGGACTGATGTTGATGGTATTGCTACGGGTGAGGTTTCTGGAGGAGATCGAAGCAATAATTAGTAGGCCGTTAAACCCCGAACTCTACTCGCCGGCTCTTACTTTATAAACTGCGGCAGCAGGGAGGTCCAGCCGCTCTTGTCCTGCCTCAATGTCAAGTACAACTCGAATATCGACACCGTGTCCGGGTCCACCTTGAAGGATGCAATGCGTCTGCAAGGTAAATCGAATATATATTAGTTCTAAGACGTTTCAGAATACGGACAAATGAATTTCTCAACTCACCTCACGTTATTCGGCTCGCTCTCAAACTCGATGAAGAGTGTGCAGGCCCGTTCGCCACACGGTTCCCGCTCCGACATCCGGATGATCTCGGCGGCGATCCGCTGCGTGAGGTCGTTGGGCAGCGTGACCTCGGTGCAGGCCAGGTGGCGTCGCTTGGCATCCCGCAGCTGGGCCTGCAGCTGCTGCGACAGCTCCCGCACCGCGCTGGCGCTCACATCGTCCAGATTGTCGGCGGCCCCAAAGCGAGCGCCAGCCGTCGACTGCAGCGGCGAGGCGGGCAGTGGGTGATGGTGGTGCTGCTGGGCGGTGCTGGCCAGCACGTTGGTCATGTAGGCGTGGTGATAGGCGGCTGCACTGCCGCCGCTAACGGGCACTTCGAAACTGGCCGCAGCCACCGGCGACGTGACCTGTTTGGGAGTGGTCATTCCGCCGGTTCCTCCGACCGCCAACGGACCACCGCCTCCTGCCGATGGGGGCGTGGCAGGTGGGCGGGTGTTGAGCGCCTGGTGCTGTCGCATGTGCAGCACGGAGGCCGGATGGCCATCGACCACGTCGACGTCCAGGTCGCCCTCGCCGGCGGCTGAGTTCCCGTTTACGCCCGCGGTCAGCTCGTCCTCCTCCTCCGTTGCAGCTTGCCAGTCTAAAAATAAATATAAAATAGTTTTTAGTAAAGATAATTTAGGATATTTAAAATATTAAAATACAAAATATTTAATATTTTATTTTTTTTATTGATTTTTAAAAATCCGTTTACAAAAAGTAAAAAAAATTTTTTTTTTATATATTGCGTTGTCTTTCCAAATATTTTTCAATATTTTTCTTCAAAAAATGGGAAGCTCTCTAAAATTCTGAGAAGTACCTGAGTACCTGCTTTCGAACAGTTCGATGTGCTCTTCAACTTATTCGAAATTCGACCGGGAAAAGTTCGAGTTACGGAAGTTCAACTGTAGTTTTGGATGGCACATCGACCGGCAAAGAGTTCCATGTTGAGAATGGAAGTGAAAAAAATCAGCTGATGTCTGAGACTCGGGATCCACACTCGCGTTCCACTCGGTGGAACCGGAAAGAGTGCTGTGCGCAGACTCCGCTTCCAAGGAGCGGAGGGGGCCGGTGCGGGGGCGGGGGAAATCACCTGGCAACAACAGCTGGAAAATCAGCCGTTTCCCGTTTCCAGCTGACGCTCACTCTCTCTCTCTCTTTTTCTCTCTCTTTTCCCCCTCTCTATGTCCCAAGTCAGCAGTTTGTGCCCCGCCCCCTTCGTTTCACCCCCCTCGCACGGCTTCCTCTCCTCCACTTGCTCTTATTTCTTTTGCTGTTACTTTATTACCCGACCGACCAGACGATAAAAACCGGAGCTCAACTCCTCTCGAAAACTCAACTCCACTGAGCTGGGAATTAAATGGTACAGTGGGTCGAGTTCTTGAAAAACCGACTTTTTAAAAATTATGATATTCTTGTAATTTCTACGTTTAAATATTCTTTTTCCTAACAAATTTTTTTTAAATAAATATTTTAAAATGGTTGCATTTTATTGGAACTGCACCTTTAATAAAGTTTTCGTGTTAGTGCTAACTTTTTTAAAAACATCTATAATATCGTTTTAAAGCTCAAAGATTAAATTTAATAATAATTTACTTTTCTGCAGGATAATAACCTGCTCCCTTAGATGCAGAAAGATTGTTTGGATGTTTTTTTATGGCTTACAGATTTTCAGCTTGATATTTTTTTATGAAAAATTATTTTTTCAAATAGCAACAGCTAAAATTTTTCACTGTTTTTCTTGTTGTTTTCTTGATGATTTTTCTCCGACAACAGATTCATACTCCTATCCTGCGACTATGTGTGCACAATGTGTGAGTGCAAGTGCAGCGAGTACAAATTAACTACTTGGCTTGTCTCGACAGCGTCTTGTAATTAGCGCGGAAACTCTTTAAAGAGGGTTTGCCCCCGCGCATTCCTCATTCCCCCATTTCTTTCCATGCCGCCCACTGTATAATCATTGCAACGTTGCTGAATGGACAATTTGCTCTCGTTAGCTTTGCATGTGCCTCTCCCTCTCTCTCTCGCTCCCATCCCCTGCATCTGGCATGCTCTTTCATTCCCTCGTCTTCCGTCTCCCTCTGGCTCCTTGGCACACCCGCGTAATTAAGAAATTAACGGCACATGTTTGCGGCTCTGCATGTGTCCACATGTGTGCGTCTCTCTTCCTCGCCCCCAGCCCCACCATATCCCCGTCTCTCTCGCACTGCGTATGTGTTATTGGATTTTGTCAAGTGCCGTTGTCTCCACAAAAGGGTTTGAGCAAAGTCAAAAAAGCGAAAGCCAAAAAGAACCAAATAAAAAACAAAAAAAACTGAAAACGACCACACTTAATTACAAAGCACACAAACAAATGTGTACACTGTATGTTTGGCTGAACACTCTGCCACAGCTGCGAACAAATTGGTAGCTGTAAAAAAACTCTACCCATAAATGAATAAAAACTTTTTATCTTTACGAACCAATAAAAAATAAATCTATAAATCGCACCTATCCTATAATTCCTTCTCAAGGATATTTTTGTAGCACCTCGATTTTCAATTTTCTGTGTTAAGATTTTGAAATCCGTGCTGATAGATCAAGATTTCTCCGTTTTAATACCTCGAAAGTTTTTAAAAAAATTTTCGAAACAACTTATTTGAAACATTTCTTTTTAGTATTAAGTTAATACTAAGATTAAAGTCTGTCTATACACATTTATCTAACAGTTGTTTTTTACTGTGACCCACAAAAATATTTTTTTATAAATCGGATTTTTTTGAAAATAAACCGGAACGATTGTTTTTTAGAGTTTTTACTTTATTCTTTCAAGTTAAAGGTGTGGTTTGCATATTTACATACACATATACATACATATGTACAACATATTTGCATTTGAAAGAGAGATGGGTTCAATATGATGAACAGACATCCCCACCCCATCCTTTCTCCCGCCCACCCCACTATGTCTATCTCTTTCCCACTTGCCGCAGCAATCGAGGAGCATTTGTGGTTGTGTATTTTGTGCATTCGAAATCAGCAAGAACAACAACAGGCAACACAAGAATGTATTTTACATATGTATGTATGTAATACATACATATGCACATAGAACAATACCTGCGAAATGAAGAAGCACCGACGCAGCATCAGCCCATCCAAGTTAACGGTACACCGCAAACATGACTGTTCTTGTTCTCTTGTGTTTCTCTATTGTTGTTGTTCACCTCAGACGAGTAAGTGCGGGGGAGGTCGTGTAGGAGGGGGGTGGGCGATAGGTGAGCTTCGGGCTTATTACTTGGCTCTCTTAATGCGTGACGTCGCTTGGCCTTGGGATTCAATTTTCGTGCACTTCGGAGTGGCAATCATATTCTTACAGTATATATTGGCTAAGGTAAACCTATGCTTATATTACTTGATAGGCGTAAAAAATCTAAACCTAAAGTTTCTCGTTTTACTTTCTAAAATTCAATTTTACTAAATCCAAAAAATGTATAAATATGTTTGTATTTTTAGCCGATTTTTCCTGTAATTCAACTACAGTATGAAAATTGATAATTCGTTGCTTTTATTTTTAGATATTCCACTTAATTACCGAAGTAAGCCGTTTGTACTGTTATCAAAGTTTATTGCTCAGTTCCATTCTATTTTGGATCTTCAATAAAAAGTCGCTAATCAAGTTAAATTGGTTGTAAGACAGTCCATGAACTGTGCTTCGTATGTGTTTGCGTATGATTGTTGATACAGACAAATGTCTAACAGTTTTTTTTTTGTTTTGAATCAATGAGCAGTTTATAAATAATTCATTGCGACCAATTTTGGAAGTCATTCGCATTTGGCCCCCTAATGGAAATCTTTGGAAACCGCTACGAATCTAAATTCGACAAACCTACACATGGGGTTGATAAATATTAAATCAACTTCTTGATAACCCTTTTTTTCGCAATCCCCGACAGGAGGTGAATACATTTGTAAATGAATATAAAAGGAAGAAAGAATGATGAAGGATATAAGCAACACAAATGATTATTCAAAGAAATTTAGTAATTAATAAAGCAACTTAAGTGTTGGAGATATCTTTTTTCAAATTCTAAAATTCTAGCCTCTTTGAATGTTTTTAAATCGAAAAAAATTAGTAAATTAACTTTTAAATTTGTAACTTTTAGATTTGTTAGCGCTAAGCTTCAAAATACAAAAAAATATGGATACGCTACATAAAGTATTCAAATATTTACATATTTATGTTTTTAAAAATCAACAGAGTGTAATCTAAAGATTGCTACTAACATTTCCAACCCAGCTGTATATATTCTTTATGGAGAAAGAATAATGACCATGTGTGAGTGGTGGTGAGGCTGGCTTGTTCGTATGTCCTTCGAAAATAAAATTGCATGCGCTCAGTCAGTCATGAAATTAAATTGACTGCAAATACATACGTTGCCAGGGGCGTGGAAGGGCGGGAAAGGGGGTGGCACAGAGTCGGAGGTTTGGTGGGGTCTGCAGAGCTTTGAGCGCGATGCAAGCCAACAACAAGGTGGCAATGTATCCAATGTGCGCCCCTCAGCTTTTTTCACGCCAAATCTGTCCATTCCAGACCATTAGATTTTTTGATTGGAAAATATGTAGATCCTATATTATAGATATTTTATTGATTTACCCCTTTAAAATGTAATACATTTCGAAAAACCGACCTTCGTGTAAATATACAGAAATATTTAACAAGCTATATTTTTCACCTTTCATAATTAGGTCTAAATAACAATAATAAAATCAAAATAAGAGCCACATATTAGCGAAAAGAGTAGTCATGGGCCTTATAAATTCAAAGATGATGAATTCACGATTTGCGGCGGTAAAAAGGTTGTTAAATGAACTGAATTCAACTAAAATATAGATATTAAAACTCACATTCCCGCTAAAACTAGGCAGCACTGGGGGTAACCGGGTAACGGTAAATCTGTGGGAGTGTGTGTGCGAGGCGACATGTTGTTGCATGTCGCTACCACCGCCGCTTGTTGTGTTGTGTTCGCCTCTGGGTGATTTTACATTTTTTGCTGTTTTTGGCTTACGTGCTACGTGGCTATATGGCTATATGCATATGGAATCCCTCCCTGTTGCCCAGACGGCCGTCCCCCGTCTAATTTGCCCAACTCAACTCTTTCTTGGTGCCGTGGTGCAAAGTTTAAAGTGACAGGATTAACAGGATGTTGCATAATCCGCCCGTCAGACACATGAACAGGATATGCCGGCCTGGCTTCGGACAGGAACCGAGTGCAAAATGCATAATGCAAATTTTACATTTTTGCAACCCTTACGGGTTGTGAAAATTCAGGCGATTTTGTAAAGGAAAATGTGGTACTGTTTCACTACAACATTTTTGAACAGTTTGTGTTTAATTTGTTGGTCGTGAATAAAAATCGAACTTAATCCAAAAGCACTTGAAGCATTAAGCAATTCAATTCGAAATCAAAGAAGAATTTATCAAAATTTTCCATTGGTTAAAGAAATACTTGATTAAATGAATTTTATAATCTCTGGAAAATTTGCTAAAGACATCAAATGAAATGTTTCCGTACGCTATAAAATTAATTGAATAAAAAAAAAGGAAGAAAATAATGGCCCATAAACATGAAAAATAAAAATGTTCGTGGCACATTAAAATATCCGAAATGTGCCTTAATTGAGAATTCTTGCAAGAAACGACCCGAGTGGATTTTGTAAGTTCACAAGGTGAACAGCAACCTTAAATTTAGTTTTAATGCGTGGCAGGGCATTAAATTTAATCAAGCGTAATAACACCGAACTGTAAATATGTAATAATTTTTGATGTTGAGCTTGTGCTGCATTTGATTTTTATACTTCGGAATCGGAAATGTTCTTTGATCAAGCAATTTCAGGGACCTAAACTCACAAAGGAAAACTGGGGAAAAAAGATTTTTAAGATTTCTTTTCTAAGTGGATTAAAACTTTTCACTTTTTTCTATAATCTTTCGATAGAACTTATTAATAATAAATTAAAAATAAAAGCACACTTTTAAATATGTACAATTTTTATCCAATTTGTGTTAACTTTTTCCTATTATCTTGATTTTAAACTGTTTCTTTGGGAAAGGAAAGTTTTAAGGATTATAAATTAAAAGTAAACTTGGATTCATTTTTTATCACTTTGAATAAACAGATCTAACTTTATGGTTCAACTTTATTCAGCAAATACAAAAGGTACACTGTGTATCAAAATTTAAGAATGTTTCCAATTTATCAAAGTATTTCCAAAAGTACCTAAATATTACCGCTGCTAATTTTACAATCGCTTTTTTATAAATAATTTCAAAATGGTGATTTGAAAACTTTTCTTACAAATTGTAGAACCCTCAATAACTTTTTAAATACACTCACTTTTTTTGTTCACCCAAAATTTATTAAATTACTTTGACTTACCTTTAATTTTATTAACACCGAATTTTCCCTGAATGTGATTTTGTACTGAGAGCACTTCCATCTTCATAGAGTCGCCGTTGAAACTGCTATTTTGTGTGTTTTCAGCCGGTTGTGTGTTGGATTTTCAAATTAAAGTCTGCCGCCTGCTGCTGAATGCTGCCACCGAATGCGTTATATAGATTTTCGATCTCGACCGACTTTCGTTGCGTTATATATATGTATGCATGTGTGTATATTGCGTGAGTGTGGATAGTTGTATTTAACGTACGTATAGAAATGCACTTTAATCACAAGAATTTGATTTTATTTCGCGTGTGTTGGGTGTTTTTTTTTGTTTTTGTGGTTTGTGTGGGTGGAGAGTTCGATTTTCCAGCGACAGCGTTTTAACAAACAATTGGAAAAGTATCAACAACTAAATTTGTTATTCTAGTTAAACATTTCAATTCAATACATGCTAAAAAATCAACGCAAATTGCCGCCCCGTTCAGCTCTCTCTCGCTCGCTCTCTCTCTGGCTTAGCTTCCTTTTGTTTTCTATCTCGCTCTGTCTGGTTTTCTTAATAAATTTAAGCACAGCACATGGTTTTGATTTAATTCAAGACGTTCTTGTTGTTGTTGGTTGGACAGAGATTTCGATTTCGATTTCCTAGGCGTTTTTATCTTGCTTTTGCTTTTGCTTGGCTTGGCTACATATGGCGGAGTTTCAAGTGCTGATGGCTGCGTTTTCTGTTGTTCTTTTGTAGAAGTGGCCGTTTTTCTGGTTTTCCGATTTTCTGGTTCTACTTCTGCTCTCGCTTTTGGTCCGATGTGCTGTTTTTGGCGGCCGCGGTTCGACTGCGGTTTCGCATTGAAAAAACTGAGCTTTAAGTTCTCTGCTCTCGGTTCTCTCTCTCTCTCTTTCTCTCTCAACGCTCGCTCAGCTGTGCGGTTGCCACTTTGCCTGTGTGGGTGCGTTGCGGGAGCAGCGCGGCGAGAGAGCTTGGAAAATAGATGAAAAACTGGACTGCGGGCAGCGGCACAACTTCGATAACGGGACACACTGGAGAGCTGAGCTGAGCAGAGCGGAGCAGTTTCCAAACAGTTTTCCAAAGCTACTATCCGGCCGGCTCGCGTGCTGCTGCTTTTATACCGATTTTCCGCACCGGCTGCGCTGCCGGCGTCGCAGCTTTTCCTTTTCCTTTTCCTTGGCCGTGAACTCTCTCTTGAGTGGCCCTCTCTCTCTCTCTCTCTCGCTCTTCAGCTCTCTCGGCTGCCAGCTGAGCTGCTGCCGGCGATCATGTGTTGCCGTCAGCTGTTGTTGAGCCACTTAAGAGCGCAGGTTACTCTTGAGCGGCTCTGAAAATCTCTTGAGCTCAGAGAAAGCGCTCATTGAAAAGAGAGCACTGAAATTCTCTTTGAGTGCGTTTTGAAAGATATGTTGAAAACTAAGAACGTTCTATGAAATACCCGTCTTTTCTATTCAATGCATTACTTTTTTAATGTACCTAACTTGATATTAACCTTTTATTAATTTTAAAATATATATCTTTTTTCCAGAAATATTTTTAAAAATTTATATAAAGAACTACTATTTTGAGTTAGTTCTAATATTTTGTTTTATTATCATTAATTGCAGTTAAATATTTTGCAGAAATTATAAAATTTTTATATAAATTATCTAAAAGAACTAAATTATTTTATTATTAAAATCATCTACCTAAAATATTGAAATCCGAGCGGTTTTCCCCGTACTATGACATTTTAGTTAGGGATACTTTTATTAGAAATCTGTAACAACTACTTTAAATTAATATACAGTACAAAATGGTATTTATTTATAAAGTTACATACTTACTTTCTTCCATACACTGTACATATGCTGATGGTGGTAATATCTGGCCTTTACCGGATGACAAGACCCATTGTACCGCCTCTCGTTCTGGTGGGAATGGAAGGGAAAAGCTAGAAAATGGATGAAAATGCTTCGCCGACACAGGGCCTGTCACTGTTTTAACAATTCATCTTAATAGAAATAAAAAATGGCGCCGCTGGCGTTGGACAGTCCGGCTAACACACCCCCGTCTTTTAGCCCCCTCTCAGCCCCCTTATCCCATATCCCACACATATCCCCTATCCACCCACTCCCACTCCCCTTTTCCTATTTGTCACTGGCTCGTTGTGGGTGCTCCGCTCTCCATCGGATCGGCTTTAGAGAAAGCATCCGCATTTTCCTTCGTCTAGCTGCTTTTTTTCTGTGTGGCGTGGTGTTGGGGGGATTTACACATGTCAGTTAATGCTGAAAAAATGTTTACACAACACAATTGCCTGGCGGAGGGCGAGGGGGCGGGGCGAAATGCCCAGCATGGGGCCTCTGCCGCACCGATGTACTGAGAAAAATTCAGGGACCGTAATCATTATAAGCGATATTCAAAAAACTCAAAAATAATGATTATTTCTGAGTAATATTTTTAGATTCAAAAAATCAAAAATAATGATTATTTTCGGTCCCTAGAAAAATATAAAACAAAGAACAGAAAGCAAAGGCTAGGGCTATGAGATATCCACTTTTTACTTTGAAAAAAAGGTTTTCTAACTTATTCATGTGTATTTGTACATGAGAATACCAACAAAAATTGGAAACAAATGAATCTGAAAAAATTTCTGAAAACTTTAAAATAATTTCCTGTTATTAATAATAGTTGCAGTCGATCATTTTGTTTTATAATTATTATTTGAAAACTAAAAATATTATATATATAATATTTACTCAAATTCGATACATTGGATCAATAGATGTTAATTTAAAACTGTTTTTTTGTCTATAGCTATGATACATTTTCCTGATTTTCTTCAGTGCATGCCAAAAGTTTTAAAGGCCAGCTCTCCCTCATCTTCTTTTGAATTTTTTGTAGCTACGCTGCAGTGTCGAACAGGATAAAAGTCAGTGGCATACAATTAATCAAATGCATGATTTATGTGAGTGAGTTCCACACGAGTTTAACCTAAATACGTCCCGTCGGGAGTTAGCCAAATGAGATGTTCAGGGCGGCTTACAACTCCCCTTACCGAAAATCAACCCACAGCAGCTTAAAAGACCTCTCCACATTGCAAAGACGTTTACTTTGGCAATCCCTGGCTTTGTTTTCTTTAAACAAAATAATGGTATCTACAGTTTTTCCAGCTGCATAGAAACTACAATACATACTTTTAGTATTGAGTATTGGGAGGTACAAATTTTGCAGTAAATTACAAAGTTCTGTTAAATGTTGTATGCCATTAAATACAACGTCAAAAGATTGAAATATATTTATAAAAATAAATAAAATAATTAATTTATAAATTAGTCAACCATAATCCTTCATGGATACACCAAAAAAAAATCGATATGAAATGTAGATCGATTTTACATTATTTAAGATCAATTTTAATTTGATATGAGGCCAGGTAAATTTGACCTGGTTGAAAAGGAGTATTTCATGTAATAATGTGATGGGTTTTGCATGACCTGAAATTTACATGACCATATCGATTTTACGGGAACATGCTTTTTTTGTGTGTAAGTAAAAAATATTTAAAATACTAAAATATATTTTATTTTTATATATTATATATATTTATATTTTTCTAATAGGTTTTTGTGAAAACTCAAATTTACCAGCGAGGAAAAAAGGTTTTAAATTTATTTGTACAGGTATTTTTCACTCCGTGATGGGGCAAAAAAAAGAAGGAGGATTGGCGTTATTATTTTTGTGTTAGCCCAACCATAAATGCTTAGAAGTCCATATGGCATATCCACTTAGTTGCCATATTTTTTCGTGATTTCAAACTTTTTCACAGGTGGGGAAACCGCAGGGACCACACTAGAAAAGCCGTCACATTTGCAGACACACAAATGCACTTCGCAGGACAAATGGGAAACGCCGTAAGAAAACGCTGCTAAAAGCCCCAACCAAAGCCAAAGGCTGCCGGGCACTTAGGCTGGCAATCCTTTCTTCACAGGATCAAAATTCCCAATTCCGAATTCCGAACGGTACGATGGAAGCTTCGCTGGGATTCCAAATGGGATACAAATGAACGCCTTTTCGAGCCACCCAACGCCATCGCCATCGCATCGTCGAATGGACCACTTAGTGAGCCTTTGTGGCGCAGGAGGAAAATGTGGAGCCGGCTCTTCTAATGCGTTGCACGTTTTCCCAATAAAATAGCTACAACAACATGGGCAACAATCCTTTAAGTTCTTCGATACATCGCCGGGGAGCAGGAAACTGGAGCTGGCGAGGAGTGGCTTTTTAGTTCCCGCGCCCATCGCTGCACAGGGAGAAAGAAAGCCCAATTAATTAGTTAAATACATTGTAGTCAAATCGAAAAATGTACTTTCCAAATTTTACACCGCAATATTGGATGTAAATTAATTAAATAATAGAAGTAATATTTATTTTTCTATTTTCATTGAATAAATTCAAACGAATTCATTTTTATTATATTTTGATGTTTTTTAAATATTTATTCAATTTTAATGTTATGTTTTATTGTTTATGTTATAGTTTATTTTAGATTTTAATGGTATTCGATTGACTTTCAAATTAAGTATTTAGTTCAACTTTCTCTTTTTGGAAAAATGATACTTCATTTCTTTTCGGATTGTCAATTAACAAGGAACTTTTTATTATTAAATCTAAAAAAAAATGGTAAATTGATATTCTACCCCTTTCAAAATTTTAATAAATGGAAAATCTTCAAGAAGGATTTTCTTTTTTTACCGTGTGGTATTTGGTGCAAAATTGGAGGAGCGGTAACTGCCATGAACATCGATTTTCATGTGATTTGTGTAGACGTGTTTGGGTTTTATTGATTTTCACTTGATTCCCTCCATATGCTTGAATATACTTAAGCCGGTACGTGCACATCTCCATCTCCATAGCCATCCGCATTGGCATCCCGTCCTATCCCCATCCTATCCCATCCCATACCATCCCATCCCGTCCCGTCCCCATTTTATCCCAGGTCGGTCGTTGTCGACAGCAGCCGAGCACCCGAGCAGCTCTAATGTCAGGATCATGCGAGGTTATCAACATAATTTCGAAAACCACCCATCCGCACCAGCCATCTCCACTCCAACCCACATCTTTCTAGTTTATGATGTAGTAGATTTCTGTTTCTTTTCCTGCAGCATCATGAAGATGATGAGAAAGATGGGCGCGTGTGCGGTTTGATAAGACGCCAGCGATTCGGCTCCATTTCGTTTGACTTTCATCTGCCATCCCGGTTCGGGCCCATATTAAAGAGATTCAGACTTGTTTTTTTAAAGGGGAGGATTCCTTCAGTCAACCATGGTTGTGAATATTTACAATATCAAAATTATTTTTCAGCCTAATTACTTGGGCTACGCGAATTCTTTAGATCAATTTAAAACTTTTTAAAATAGAACGCTTCGATTTGGTTTTCTTTTAATAATTTTAAGGTTTTTGTTTTCCATCGAGCTTGAAGTGCAGTAAGACGTCAAATGGGAAATGGGGAACGATCCAGATGATTGTTATACCACAAAGAAATTGAAGTATTCCAAAAGGAGCCACGAACAAGGCGAGTAATTGCCATCAAGTGATGGTCCCCATATATTTGAGGCAGCGCCAAGGCAATCAAAGGTCCTGCCGGCATTTCTGGATTCCTGGACTGAGTTGCCTGCCTCGTTACTCATTTCGTTTCGGCTGACATCTGACATGATTATGTACATTTGTCCCCTGGTGGCGTCGCCCCCCAAAGCCGCCACAAAAGCTGACGCAATTTACATGCCACGCCGAGAAGTGGAATCTGCACTGGAAAAATCTGCTAAATCTGAAAAAATAAATCCGATAGCCCAAGTTTTTGAAGCTAAATATCAACCAATTTTTAGTGAATCCTTTTATAAAATCTTTTTAAAAAGAGTTTCAATTTTTGTTTAAAAGTGAACTTTTTAAAAGTGATTAATTTATTGTTTGGTTAACTTAATTGTATCAAACAATTTAAAAATGTATCGTTTTTTTTATTTTAAGGAATGTCAAGAGCTTATTCACTAGTGTGAAACGCTTTTGGTGTGAAAAGCCTTGTAGTGCGAAAAGGACCTAATAAACCGATAGATTCTCGATAAAAGTTTATCGACGGCGCATGTCGACGTGTGCAAAGGCCTTTTTCGCAGCTGCAGCAAAGTTGGAAAGTTAAAGTGCGTTTCAAAAATATGGAGAACAATATGTACAACGGCGAAAAGTTGGAAAAAATAATGACTGATCTGGAGAAGTACACCATGCCGGGCGGCAGGGATCCCGACTACGAGGTGGGCGACCCGTACAGCAGGCAGGATGCGATTCGGCCCCTGGTGGCCACCAACTGCTCCGAATATGTGGTGGCCCATTCCACACACGCCCTGCGGCCGGCTCGCCAATTCGCGGAGGTTGTGATGCTGCCCCACATCCTGGAGACGATGAGGCGACTGGGCCTGAACCGCCTGATGCGCCTGCAGGCGTTCGCGTGGCCCCATTTGGGCGGAGGATCGGGACACGGAGCGATGATTGTGAGTGCCCCGCGCAGTGGACGCACCTTTGCCTACGTTCCCGCCGTTTGCCAGGCGGTTTGCAAATCCCTCTCGGAGAGTCGACGACAGAGGCTGCTCCATCCGGGCACTGGGCCATCGGATGAGCTGGGCGCGGTGGCCTTGATCCTGGTGCCCGACCTGGAGCGAGTCCGCCAGGTGAGCGCCATGTGCCACGCCCTGCTCAGGAAGGCGCGCAGCGATGACTCGATCACCTTGACCCTGAATGTTCCCGCGGGGAATCCCTCGGAGTTTCTACTCCGCCTGCTGAACGGCGTGGGCTGCCTGGTGGCCACTCCCGCCCAGCTGGCTTGGTTTTGGCATGAGGCGCCGGGACTCCTGCGCTTCCCGCGACTCCAGTTTTTGGTCTACGACGATGTGGACCTGATGGCCGCCGAGCAGCTGCGAAACGCGGAGCAGGTGGTGCAGGAGATCCTGCCCAGCACCCACTATCCCCAGCTGGTGGTGGTGTCGCAGTCCTATAGCGAAGCTCTGATGACCAAGCTGCGAATGATTAGCAGTCGCCCGGCCGTCATATTCGGGGACATCCTAGAGGCCGCCCTGTACGGTGGCACTCGCATCCGGATTTCCCTGGTTCGCACGCAGGCCAAGAGCAGCGAGGTGGCCCAGCTCCTGCAGCAGCGTCCTCCCGAGGATTACCGCACGGTGATCTACTGCATGGATGATGGAGAGATGCGGCAACTGGTGAGGTCTCTGGAGGATCGGGGCTTCGGCTGCCTGCCCTACTACCAGACCTCGGATTTGGCGGTTCGCGAGCAGGTTCACAGCTGGCTGACGAAGAGTCGCGGGCTGATCCTCCTCTGCACGGACAGCTGCCCGGAGCTGGTCATCCGAAATGCACATACATTGATTCACTTTGGAATGGGCGACACGTGGAGCAAGTTTAAAATGAGGCATCTTACGCTCTCCGGCAATCTAAGCAACAGTCTGGCTGCCAATCATCATCATGTGCCCCTGCTCTCCCAGGTGCTCCTGGACGATGGCAACCGAAGGCAGCTTCCCCGGCTCGTGGACTTCCTACAGTTGCACCAGCAGGTGGATCCCGCCGTGTTGGCGGTGGCCCAGAAGATTCGCAAGGAGGTCGAGAGTACTAGAAGCAACAAGCAGGCGCTCTGTGGCCACATCTTGCTGCTTGGCGAGTGCCGCGATCCTGTCTGCGAGGCTCGCCATCATGTTGCCGATATGGACGGGCGTCCCAGCTATGTTCCCGCCTCCGGAGACGTGAAGGTTCAGCTGGTTCGGGTCTACTCGCCCGCACACTTTTGCGTTCGCCTCGAGGAGCATCTGCCGCCCAGGGGCGCTTGGAAAGCGCTGCCCTTTCTGGCGGTGCAGGAGATACGCCTGAAGCTGCTGCAGGACAAGGAGCCCCACCGCTACTGGCCACCGGTGGCCGGAGCCATCTGCATGCTCCACACCACGCTGACCAAGGAGCGTGTCCGGGTTCTCCGCGTAGCTCCCATTCAGGACGTAAACCTGTTAAGATCCGATATATCGGTGGAGGTGCAGGCTCTAGATGTGGACACTCGAGTGGTGGCCACACAATCCGGACGCCTCTACGAGTGCTCGCAGGCCATGCAGCAGGAGCCACCGATGTCCTTCGATCTGCGGCTGCTCGGAATGGTGCCGCAGTCCGGCGAAAGCAGCTGGGCGGAGGAGGAGCGCAGCAATGCCGAGTACTTGCTAAAGAATTTGCCCAAAGGTCATTTTCTCCAGGCCAACATTCAGTTCGCAACGGCAACCACGCTTTTCGTCCAGGATCTGGTGGCCATGGTTTATGCAGACAACTTCAAGGTGCATCTGAGACATTTGAATCTCTGCCAAAAGCTTATCAAGGCAAAATTGGCGCGCAGATGTGAGAATGCTAAAGAAAAGATCCTAGAATTCTTTGAGCAAAAGTTGATTAAAGAAGAACACGTGGAAGTAGAACCGAAGGCAAAGAAAATTCTTGAGGAGAACAAGGAGAACTGCGAGCCGTCACAGGAAAGGACATTAAAAAATGGTGATAAGGTGATAAAGGAGAAGGAATCTCATCAAATTCTGCCCCCCAGATGCCTACGCCTTATGCAGACAGCTCGCGAGGCGTTTGAGGAGAACCGGCTGAAGCAAGAGGATGAGGAAGCCAAGAATAATGAGCTTGCAAACCCTTCAAAATCCAACGAAGACAGCATGTCCCAGCTTTACGAGTGCATTAAGAACTGCGCCATGTTTGAACTGGAGGATGAAGAGCAATTCTTGAAGGATACCGATCAGACTGTCACTAATCCAGCCAAATTTCTCAACCAAGTGATAAGCGAAGAAAGCAATAAGCCGGTTCCTCCTCGTGATAAGCGCAAACCCAAGAAGAAAAGCAAGACTAAGCATGCTTTGCCAGCGAAACCAACTTGCAACTACAAGGGGGAGATGGCACTGCAAACACTTCCCAATGTGGTGCGACCGCAGGTGACCTACTATCAGAACGTGGCTACCTTGGAGTTGCAGGTGTGCCTGCCGGAGGACGATCACGAGTACAAGGCTGTGCTGGTGGGAGTGCAGATTTTCTTTAGAGCCACCTCGAAGTTCTCGGACTTGATTCATCAGTTTATTCTGACCCTGAAGTTTCCATATTCCACACTTCGCCATCACAGAATGGGACGCACCGTGTACCTCAGCGTCGTAAAGTCGTTGGCCCTCATTGATCCGCTGGACTTTGGCGAGTACCGCTTCCTGAAGCCCAACCACGATATGCTTTCGAAAGTAGAGGACTACCATAAGATGAAGCAAACTAGCTTTAAGCGTTTCTTGAACAACCGAGGATATGTGCAGCAGAAAGTCGACTTGCCTCACAGCAGCGATAACAGCGATGACGAAGAGCAGAATCTGGATGGGATCGAGCGTGGTGACCATGACGAAATATACGACTGATTTTCAGGATTTTTAAATTAGATTTTAGCATGTTGTTTGCTTATGTTACAAAAAAAGTATTTAAGTTCCGACTAGGAATGAAAAACCTTTTATACATTTTAAATATTGGTTATGTATTTTCGTTACATTTTTAAATAAATATTTAAGCAAATACTAATTTTCCATTATTTCAGGTCATAGCTGTTTTTCAAGTGTACCGCGACGAGCCCAACGACCACCAACTCTAATCTATCAGCGGTCTGTGCGCTTTGCGCTTACCTCGAATATTTTGCACTTTTCCTTTTGGGGCGACGAGTGCTCCTTAGCCCGGCTTTCTCATTCACACTTCCTCTTCGTGTTTTGGCCGCTCTCCACATTCGCCGGGATTGCTTGCCTCCACGAGGACTTGCCTGGCATGGCCCAAGTGTCCTTACAACATTTTTTACTTTGTAACGCAAATTCTGAAGTAAGCATGAATAATGCATGCATTGTGTGTAATTCTTCAAGTACTTTTGCCGTGCCGACGACAAGCACACATCAGCGGCCCAGTTACCCGAACCACCGCTTCCAGCCGGGACTAACCCCACGAATCCGCCCCTGTCACTACCCACAACCCATTTATATTTGGCTGTTTCGCAGCTTGCGGCAATCCTGGAGCGATGTGTTTGCGGGTGTCCAAATTTATTGCAAGCTTTTTGAATTACAAATTTATTTTAATAATTCGGAATGCTAGCTGGGGACATTTAAATAAACTATTTTCGGGCCAAAATTGTGATTCCCTTCGGGAGCTAGAATATTTTTACCTTAAATATCCTTAAATTTGTATACTAAACTTTTCTGTTCTTATATAAGTTTAGCAATACTTTGATGTCTAAGCGAATCGATATTCACTTGGAAATGCAAACAGAGCAAGAAGCTAATGACAATGCGGTAGAACGACCGCGACGCCCATTTAATTGAGCCCTTTACCTGAATAATGCAGAAATCAAACAGCACCGACCGTCCACTCCATTACGTATTATCCATTCCCCATGACGGAGACAAACAGAGGCCCAAACCGCAGTCCGTTTCATTATTTAGCTGGGTCGGGAATTAAGTGCATGTACCATTTTGCCCGGTTCCCACAGTTGTCAAGACACCCTCTCTTATTATCGACTAGGTAATAGCATTATGTCTATATGAACGGGGACAATTTTGCCAAGCAGATAATAGCAATCTATTCCTTGAGGTTAACAACCATCGAGTAACGCTTAGTTAGGCTTTCTTATAGTAAATATTATATTATAAAGATATTGAAAGTTAAGATAAATCTTAAAAGTTAAATTTGATAATTTGATTTTTTTTCTTATAAAATATATTTATTTATATTATATCTTATAGTAAATAATAGGTAGGTAGGTAGGTTATAAGATATATAGGTAATGGCAATAGAAGGAATTAAAAAAAAACAAGAAAGGAAGCTAGCTTCGGCCAGCCGAAGCTTATATACCCTTGCAGATAATTCCTATTATTCACTAATTTTCCGATCGTTCCTATGGCAGCTATATGATATAGTTGTTCGATATTAATAAAATTAAAATCGAAATTCGAAAACATTTAAAAAGAGTCATATTCCAGAGTAGAAGAGAATACAATAGAAGTCAACGAAGCAATAATTTATTTCCTATTATATTCCCATTAATTTTTCGATCGTTCCTATGGCAGCTATATGATATAGTCGTCCGATTTTGAAAAAAATTTATTCGAAATTCAGAATTATATAAAAAATATCATTTCCAAAAGAAGGAGGCTCTAGGTTCAAAAACACCCAAGATATAATTTTTTTTACATTTTTTTACCCGATCATTCCTATGGGAGCTATATGATATAGTTGTCCGATCCGGCTCGTTCCGACTTATATACTACCTGCAATAGATATAAGACTTTTGGGAAAGTTTTAGCCCGATAGCTTTAAAACTGAGAGACTAGTTTGCGTAGAAACGGACAGACAGACGGACAGACGGACAGACGGACAGACGGACAGACGGACGGACAGACGGACATGGCTAGATCGACTCGTCTAGTGATGCTGATCAAGAATATATATACTTTATAGGGTCGGAAACGTCTCCTTCACTGCGTTGCAAACTTCTGACTGAAATCATAATACCCTCTGCAAGGGTATAACAAATCGAATTTTGTGGCACTTTGGGGTCGTTTATTGTTTTAATTTGTACCTCTCACACGGCTCCTAATTATTTCCGAATTAATTTGAATTTTCTAGATTTTTATGTAAATCCGTTCTGGGTAGAATTTGGTACGGACCATTTTTTATAGGTCCTATTATATTAGTTTAGATGAAGATATTGAATGTTAAGAAAAACCTAAAAAGTTAAATTTGATAATCCTATATTTCTTTCTTACTAATAAAATACATTTATTAAATTAGCAATCTTCCATCTGAGCTCAGTTAAAATTTAAATTTTACGTTGCCTTTGTTTAATGCCATTAGTGACCCCTGACCCTTACAGAATTTGGAATCTCCCTGCCTCTTCTTGATGGAAATTCACTTAGTCATTTTCACAGCCATTAGCTGGGCCAGAAAATGCTGAGACGAGAAAACGAATTCCTTTTTTGCCAATTTTCCCCAGGTTTGAGTCACGTCAAGAAGTGGACAAGCCCCTGAACGCGTGCTGCTGACCAAATGAGCAGCGCCAAGCCGCCCACAAAGTATCCAGGAGGTCCGAAAAGAAAGCGCTGAGAATTCAAACTTTTAAAAGTTTTCAGCTTTTCACTTTTTTCTTTTCAATTTAGACCAAGAAGCCGGAGGAGGGAGCCTTGGACGGGGGAAGCTGTGGAGCGTCGTTAATGGTTTTTGCAAAACTTATGAAACAAACTATACACAGGATGGCTCCACTGAAGTCCTTTCATTCTGCCCCGGCTTCAGTTCCAGTTGCCGACCTGCACTGGCCACGTCGAGGACATCTCTTGCGAAACGAGAGAGGGTGGTTCTAAAAATACCACATCATTAAGCTTTATTTTTAAGGACTTTAATTTGACCTTGGGTATAGAAATATCGTTAAATTTAATTAAGGCTTTATGAAATATTAATTCAAGATAACAGAGTTCTAGGGAATAAATTCTTAAATTTCTTAAATGTTTAAAAAGTATGGTATATCTAAGGAAAACCTATTCCTTTCATTTGGGTATGGATTTAAAATTTCATTGATAAAGTATAAGATTATTATATATTTTTTCTGTTCCAATATGGGTTTCTTTCTGTTTAGTATGCGTTTTCTATTATATTGTATGGCTACTTCCGCATTTGTTATATTTATTTACCGAATTCGTTTTAATCCGACACGGCTTTCCTAGAAACCCTCGCCTTCGGAGGGCAGTGTAATGTCACGTACTTTCACTTTCCTACTCCGACCACTTTCTGCTCGGAAAATGGCCAGAAGCTCAGCGTCAATGCGTCGTCCTTCGAAAACGAACCTATTCAAAGCCTTCATGCGTTTGAATTCTATTAGCCCAAGAAAGGATTTTCTGTGCTTTGGCTCCCATTCCAGATGGAGGAAGCTGGAATGAGTCCAGGCTGCTGTCACAAGCACTTTTTCAGCGTTACGTTTCTCGTTTGCCCCGGGGGTGTATTTTCATCATTCTCATTTCTGGTCCTGGTCGTGGTCCTCGTCGAGGTCCTGCTCCTGCTCCTGCCGCAGCTCCTGTTCCCATTCCAGATCCCGATGATTCTGGTCGTGCCATGCACATCCAATTGACATTTCAGCTTAACTCATTGTGTAAGGCAGCAACAAAGGGAGCGCCAACAAAACGGAAGGCAAGCAAGCAAAGTCCGGACAAGTAGCAGCCGAAGCTGTCCGCCGTTCAAACACCCGGATCCGTCAACCAGTGATGCCAGGGGTCTACTAGAAAATCCGGAGAGGTCTACCTATAATAATAGAAAGATTGTTGGGAGCCACTATGCCAAAGAATTTGTACCAATTTTGGAAAATAAAACAACCCAAGTGGTAAATGATTAAACAATAGAGCTTAAAATGGGGGTTTACCTTTAAAACATCGATATTATCGAATCAATATTGTTAAAATATCGAAAATATCGATAATTTTCAAGCTCTATTAAACAAATACTTGGTATTTTTATTTTCAATATTTTAGGGACCCCAAGTTATTACTAAATTATTTACCAATAGCAAAAGTTACGTATCTAACAATCAACAAGTTATAGAAAGTATACTTATATATTTCTTATGCACTGTTAAGAAACGAGAGTTTCAATAACTGTTGAAAACATATTTAATGCTTAGTCCCAATTTAAATCTAAACTTAAATGATTATATTTGTATATACATTTTTTAAAAACCTATTAATATTTAATATATTTTAATATAATAATAACAAATAAATAATACCAGTTTCTACACATTTCCCTGGCAGCATGGGCATCACTGCAAAATCCCACCCAGCTGCAGGGTCGTACACTTATTCTGCTCACTGTGCGAAAAACAAAGCCCGAAGAAGGAAGTAAAGTGCAAAAGCTGCAACGGCAACAAAGGCGCACACAATTACCGAGCACTGTGTCCGCCCACCACCACCCCATCCACTGCCCAAGTGGGTGGCTTAGGGGGGGGTGGATGTGGGAGGGCGAGGCTAGGACGGCGGAGCCCTTGGTCGAACTTTCGTGTTTACACAAAAACATTTAGACTGATCCCGGCGCATAGAGGGGCGCTACAATGTGGGTTAATGGACGAGGAAAAGGGTTAAGAGCAGGGAATGCGGGATTTTACAAGATTGATGTGGGCGAAGGTGGAGGGGAATTCCCCTGTGTATGCACGATAACCCCGTAGTTTCCCTGAATTAACATCCGATTCGAAAGTAAGCATTTGAACATCAGAATGTTGTTCATTCTTGGTACACTACACTTAGCAAACCGATTTAGCAGGTGTTCCAAAGAAAATAAATTAATTAAATGAAATTCAAGAATAAATGAACTAAAGAATACTAAATTGAAATAAAATAAAATAAAATACAATACATTGAAATTTCGAGTAATAGTTTATGAGATGTAAAGTTTTATAACATAAATCTTATATCATCTTTTAATTTTTGAAAATCGAAAAAATCTTAAAAGATGAAATATTAAAAAATGTGAGATCACTTATAAATAATTTAATTTTATTTTTTGCTTTTGCTTAGTTGCACATTTATTAAAAAATCTTCCGTTTAAATTCTAATCATTTTACTCATGTCTTTAAGGAATCGAATTTTCGGAGGCATCTCCTTCATGATTCCTGCTGGCAGCTTCCGCAACGGTCGCCACTAACAACGCGGCAAATGAAGGCAATATCTCAAATGGAACCACATAAACGAAATAATAAATACCAAATGATTTCATAATGAATGTCGGGATGGGCAGGAAGGCATTCGCATCTCCTCGCCTCGCCTAGAAACCGACTCACTGTCCTGTCCTCGCCGTCATCCCGGTTGGCATTTCTTTTATTACTGAAATTGCGAAGGAGAAATAAAAAAATTCTTAATTTCGTTTCGTTTCATCAGCAGCAGCGACAAGATTTACAACATACTGCGAGCATAAAATAAAAATCTTATTTTTCCTCAAATGCGACGGAGGGTGGACGAGTGGCGAGCGAAATAAATAAATAAAATAAAAAGCCAGCGGAATAGAATGAATAAAAATACTCGAACGTACAAAAGCCAGCCACCCATTGTCTGCTGGAGACTGTGGTGCGTTGACAACCTTAATAGTTATAGAGGGGTTCGGGTTTTGGGGTTCTCTATACGGATAGAGCCACGCAATTCGAACGCATACCGAATGCAATAAAACGCACATGTGAGGCTCCCTCGTCCCTGCTGCCGTCGCATAATTTCTGTGTGGTTGGCAAATAAATTTGATTTTGAGCGAATTGTCTGGGATTGATTCTCACCCACTGTCTTTACTGGCTGCAAATTAAGCTCCATATGGTTAAAGCCATACGAGTTTAGTAACAAAAAGGAAGTAATAGTTGAGTGTTTAAAATAAGAAAACATTTTTACCTAACTTACAAAATTTAACTTGAAATACCTCATTCAAAATATATTCAATATCACTGAACTTCTATATTAATTCAAGATTTTTATTAGTCTACATATTTAAAATCTAAATTTAAGAAATTATTTGGTTTATAATAATTCTTTCTAAGTTTTTCCATTAGGATCAGCCTTTCCACTTTTCGCTGAGAGGGGAATTTTCTTTCTGTTGACCTTTTCCATTGTGTAATCCTGGGACAAAACAAAATTCCTTAAGTCCTGCACAAAAGATATTGATATTGTATTGTTGTCAAAATAATTTATAACAAACAACTGTGGCAGACAAAAAAAAGTCATACTTCATTAAAGTTTTTTTTTGGTTTTTAGGTGTCTTTTTTTTTAGCTATTATTAGTATTATTATTTTTATATTTTCCAATTTTTGCTTTGAGTTTAGAATAGACGAAATGGTAATAACAACACCAAAACTTTTTTTACTTTACGGAAAATAAGTTTATTCTTCTAAACTGCACTTCAATTTGACCTTTAGTTTTTGAATTACTTCTGAGATATCCGGAAAATGTCTAGCTTCTTGACTAAAATAGGCCCGACGCCCACCTGCTGGTTGCCATCGCGATTTCATTTGGCAGATATTTAACACATCACTTCAACACGCCCAGGAAAAGCGACAGATATGGAAACCGAGTCGGACGATATCAGAGGTCAGAGGAAAACTGCGGCTGGGGGAAATTGTGCGAGGCCAGAGAGACAGGAGGAAAATAATTCAATGCAAAGGAAACAACACAACACAAGCACGCGCTGATGAATGGAGAGGGAAAGGAATTGGCAATGGGAGTGGGACTCGGGATTCAGGATTCAGTGCTCAGTATTCAGTATTCAGTATTCGGAAGTCGGAATTCGGAACTCGGGGGCGTGGAGTCGGAAAGGCAAAGGACAAACATGCCATGGGCAAAGGACAAAAGTCAGCCCTCTGAGGTGTTGCCAACAGGAAAAGCTTCAATCAGCAAAAAAAAAAATATATATATAAAGAGCAAAAAAAAAGGAAAGGAGAAGGGCGGAAAAGCGAAGGCAACCAACTACACATTTAGTGTTTATTTCGTATTTATTGAGAGCAGCGGTTGGGGTCGGTCGGAATCCGAAAATGAAATCAGCAAGAAATAAATGTCCTTGTCGCACAGCATAATATAACCATCCCCAGTCCCGAAACGCCGGTCATATACACAATATATAAATTGTTTCCAAATCATTGGATACTCAGCCACAGAAATACGAAAATGAAATTAGTCCATTGAGGGAAAAGGTCTCTGGGAAGTCGAACCTTAGTTACTCTTGGACAGGAGCACTTATAAAACTGAATAACTCTCCTAAAACTAAATAAGTTTTAAGGTTTTATTACAAGTTTTACATAATTGAACTCTAAGGAATGCAATTAAGTTGTAAAATAAACTGTTTCACAGAAGCAAAGCTACCTAACTTTTGCGAGAAATCATATAATCATATAAAGCTGTTCATAATGATGATGGGATAGCAAAATGGCTGACAACGAGCAAGTTGGTCAATGAGTGTTTGCTTGAATGAATGAATGAATGAATAAAGATGCCAAATGGGAGGGAAATGGGAAAATCTGTCAGGGACATTAAAATTAAAGCCCGTTGACCACAATTGATGTGTACGGGGCTTTAATGGAAACCACATTTTCGGCAATCCGAACCAGCTTACAAATGGTTTCTCCAACTTCCTTCCAACAGAAGTTCCTAGTATTGATGTACATTTGATGTATTGACAGGACATCTTTTGGGAAAGTCTGCGGATTTGACAAGCCGCCACTTGATTTATATTTGATTTTGGGCGGAGGTCATGCCACATTTGTACAAGACTGATTCGATTTCCTTGACCATTACTCAAATAAATAAAAGTCCATTTTCTATTTATTGAATATTTACGTTCGTTTTTTCAGCAATTAATAGAAGATTTATTAGAGTATTTCTTGGAATGAATATATAAATAATTATTATAATGTGCATTTTAGTATTTTAGATTAGTTATCCATTATTTTTTTACTTTCAGCTTTGCATAAAATAATGTTCTTTAGATTTAATTCGTCCCTTCCGAACACCGAGCATTAAATCCTAAATACATATTTATTTTTGTTTGCCAGCCATTTGTGCAAAGTGTTTGCACTTAATAAACCCATTTCGCTAAGCACTTTGTCAGTTGGCCGATGGGAAGTGGGCGGTACAGCTTCCGTTTTCGGGTCCCGAGACCACCCACCCACCCATCCATCCACCCACTCCTCACGCATTTACTGTTATTTCAGCATTAAAAGTTCATTGAATGGCAGAGGAAGTGAAAACAATTATCTGCAGGAAGGTGAACCATAAATCCTCCGAATCCGTAAGTAAATTGCAAATTTTCGTTTATTACTTTCGATGTCTGGGGAACTCAAGGGATTTGCGGTTAAATCGAATCGATATTTTGTGTTATCATATTTATTATGCAAACACACTTCGATTCGCAGAAAGTTGGCAAAAATGTCACACGTGCGTATACAGAACGTATTATTTGCTTGCGAATGGAATGTAAATGGAAACGCATACCTTTTTACATTTCAACACCTTTCGAGAGAAATTGGTTTTTTTTATTTATATTGGTTTGATTGCTGTTTGATGAAATGGATATGGTTTGCTTGAATTAATGAAGTAATAATAATTTCCGGCGTGTTTTGTAGGCATAACAAATTGGATGCTGTTTTGACCTTACTTCTTACCTCTTACAAAAAGGAAATCGCCATCCCAAAATTATCCTTGTTTTAAAAATTCAGCAAAAATTTGAAAGTTGAAATATTATAGGGATATATAAATTGAAATTCTTACAATATAATATCAGAAATCACTGATTACTAATCAGTCCTTACAATAACTTAGTAAGCTTATAAAATTCAGTTTTATTCCTTGTAAATTATTCTCAAAATTTCAGATAATATGAATCGTTATACAATTTTCCTTCTATTTTTAGCTGTTCTTGAGGTATAAAATAACTATACATAACATAATTAACATAACAAAACACAACTTTTTTATACTTCAGTTGAATCGTAATTGTTTTGGAGAAAATGTGACCGTGAACTCCGTTTTTGAGGAACACAATTATTACAGAGAGATAAATGACATGCCGAAGCTATCCTTGTCTAAAAAACTTAGCAAAGATTGTGAAGATTTTGCAAAAGTATTCAATACTCCCCATAAATTACATATATGAACTAAATAATCTTCTCCCAAAGTATTTAGCTACCTTGCATATCCCAGACAACCGACTATTTGAGGATGTTTATGCTGATAATGATTGGGGGGTTTTTGATCACACAAATTACCCTTTATCGGCCGGTGCACGCAATGAGTATACAGAATCCATATGCGAGTTTCAAGATGTATCTTGCGTTCCATACTGGTATGACAATGGGCGCATAGTCTATAATAAATGGTATGTTGTTTATGAGTTTTTGATGATGAATATGATGATAGTGGCAAAGAATACAAAAAAATGGAAAGGTCTCTGGAAAAAAAATATACTGCAATTGTATGGAGGTCATCTAAAACTATGGGAGTGGGTATTGCTCCCAAAGACCCTGAGTAAGTACGGCATTCTGGCAAATGTCACTATGTTAACAATTTTATTTACAGAATTTCAGATGACAGGTACATTATGGTGGTAAGGTATCATCCACCCGGCAGTGACCCTGACTTGTATGAATCAAATATGCCAACTACTCCAAAACCAGTAGGCACAACGACGCCCTCAAGCGCATTCTGCCGGGACTTGAACATAATTGTATTCCTACTAAATTGCTTAATACCTTTAATTGGTGTAACTTTTAAATTTGTAGTGGTACAAAATTAGAGAAACAACGCGGAGTTTGGATAGAGGCTTGTTGTATTTTGGGGGGTTACGTTTGTAAAGTATTTACTACTTTGAATAAATTGGATCATAAGAACGAAGTAATACCTATTTATGGAGAACTATATTTTCACGATATTTATACCCGTTACTCGTAGAGTAAAAGGGTAAATTGTATTCGTGCAAAAGTATGTAACAGCTAGAAGGATATATTCTTGATCAGAGTCACTAGCCGAGTCGATCTAGCCATGTCTGAGATCTCGGAAACTATAAAAGCTAGAGGATTGGTATTTGGCATGAAGATTCTTGGAGTTCCTACGCAGCGCAAGTTTGTTTCAAGAAGGTGCCACGCCCCCTCTAACTCCCACAATAGCTTAAATACGATTTTAAACATTTAAATATTTAGGGAAAGTACAAATGCAGTTTTGTTGTGCTTATCAATACCTATCGAAATGAAAAAGAAATTTTTTCAATCGGACCATTCGTTAAAAAGTTATGCCTGATCAAAGTTTATATCTCCATCTCCCTCGCACTCCCTTGAGCTGAGTAACGGGTATCTGATAGTCGGGGCACCCGACTATAACGTTCTCTCTTGTTTGTTTTTATACTCGTTACTCGTAGAGTATAATGTATATTGAAATCGACTTTGTTTTCAAGTATTTATCTAGCTTTCATTTTTTTTTAGGTTCCTAAATTATTTTCACTTTTATACAAAATTAGGCAATTTTCATATTTTTTTTTATAATTTTTAAAGCCGGATAAAAAAAAACAACTATATTTTAAATCAAAAAATTGAATGTCATTTTTTATTTATTTGTTAACTCGTGTGTAATAATTGACAATTATTTTCGTTAAAATAATGCAAGCATTTCAGAGTTTAGTGTACAAATAGATGGCCACGATGAGGCCGTATAGAGCCAGCACCTCGGCGAAGATCAGGATCAGGATCATGCCCACAAAGAGGCGTGGCTGCTCGGCGGTTCCGCGGACTCCGGCATCTCCGGCAATTCCAATGGCTATCCCGGCCGAAAGTCCGGGCAGTCCCACGGACAAGCCGGCGCCCAGATGCACAAAGCTCGTTTGCACTGTGTAGTCATCGCCAATCGATCCGGCTATCAGCACCGAAACCACCAAGCCGTAGATCGCAATAATCCCGGCCATGACCACTGGTATAATGGACTTCATGATCATTTCGGGTCGGTTCACCGCCATGCTGGCAATGCCAACGCCGGAGACAGCCGTCCCGTAAGAAGCTCCAAGAGTGGTGAATATGATCGCGATAGCAGCCCCCGAACATCCCAGGAAAATGGCGTACGGTGCCTCTTCCTCCCCTGCAGCGGTAACCATCTTGCCTTATTCGGATCTCAGTTCTCCAAAAATAGTCGATGTATACGGAAGATTGAAGGGAATGCCAGTGCTTTCCTAGACAGTTAGTGACAGCTTATTAAAGATTGGAAAAATATTTCAATTTATTTTGATTAATAAGGGTGTATAATATGCTTGAAATGAATCCTTTTCTCTACTTTAATTGTCTACATATGACTATAATTTGTTAAAACCGTCTAATGACCCAACCTATCTTAGCTTAAAATAAAAGAAAATTATTATACAAATTTTAAAGTCAATTTTTAATCACTTTTCTGTTAAAGAAAAAGAAGAATTTTACTCTGCGTCCAAAAAAAACTTGATATGAAACGATGATCGATTTGATGCTAATGGTGGATGTGGTTTTAATTTTGACTTGATATGCGGGCATCTCAATTCGATATGCTCGAAATGTAAGCAAGAGGCGAGTTCGAATTTCGAATGTGTCTGTCTCCTATCAAAAGGAAGAGAGATTTCGGTAAAAACGATATGCATATGCAATACCAGAAATTTACCATGCGCATATCGATTTGACGCTCCCGTGTTTTTGTTTGTGTACGAGAATGTTTTGTGCATTTCTTAAAAACATTTTACACATTTACAAAAGTGTAAAGTGTTTCTGCAATTATATTACCTCAAAGGACCGCAAAAGCCGTTCTTGGTATTGAAAATCGGAGCTGCGGTTACCCATTCACTTCGAGTGGTTTTCCCCATTGCCTTTCAACGCTGTTACCGTTACCCTCCACTTGTTTCAATTAAACAAATTGGAAAATATGAGCCCTACTCGACTATCGAGCTTAAAAGGGCGACACTTTCGAAAGTGCCCCACCTCAGCAATGCTGTTGTTTCGTTTCCCCCAAAATGGAAATTTGTTGCCACCGCTGAGGAGAAGGGACGGAATTGTTTGCGGTGCTGGGGCTTCGAGTGCCCCCCTTTTTCCATGGCGTTTTTATTTGTGGCCCCAACTCGGCTGCTTTGCATTTTGAATACATATTCCGCATATTCCTTAAGGGAGCTTGTAACTTTGTCAGTAGCTTTGCGTTCGTGTGATGGGATTGTTAAGTTGGCACAGATTTCTCACAGGCGCCAATTGTGAGTCGCGAGTGGGGAAGATTAGATTCTTGATTGCTGCTTGGAAAGAGGACAGGTAGGTAAATTTCCTAAAATTTTCCAATAAATTCTTCGAAATATTTGGGAACTCTTTCACTCTGTTAATTTAAATATTGTTTTAAATTGACATTTTTTGATTGCAAAATATTTTTAGGACTTATAATAAATATTCCCTTTTCTTGTCTGTTTGTTAAATTTAAAGTAGGGTTAAAACCTCGGAAATCATTGCTTTAACCCTACTTTAAATTTAACAAACGGATGAGAAAACGCCCCTTAATATATAAAATAAAATTTCTTGGAAGCCTCTTTCTGATGATGCCATAATTATTTTTGTAAATATAAATTTTATGCTATAAATTATTTTATTATTTTTTATAATTTACGCATAAATGATCTTCTACTTGGTGTACAGGTAAATGGCGACGATCAGGCCATAGAGCCCCAGGACCTCGGCGAAGATCAGGATCAGGATCATGCCCACAAAGAGGCGTGGCTGCTGGGCGGTGCCCCGCACTCCGGCATCTCCGACAATGCCGATAGCAAAGCCCGCCGCCAGGCCGGCGAATCCAACGGACAGTCCGGCGGCCAGGTGGATATACCCCTTGCGGATGGTATAGGTGTCCGAAAGCGATCCGGCAATCAGCACCGAGACGACCAGCCCGTAGATCGCTATAATGCCGGCCATCACCACCGGAATAATCGACTTCATGATCAGTTCGGGTCGCATCACGGCCATGGCCGCGATTCCGGTGCCCGACTTGGCCGTTCCATAGGCTGCTCCCAGGGCCGAAAAGATAATGGCCGATGCCGCCCCCATCGATCCGAAGAAGAACGAATATGCCGGCCTATCCTTTTCGGCAACCTCTTCCGGCATCTTGACTTCGATTCTGAAAAATCGAATGGGGTAAGTCGGCAATCGCGCCTTTAAAAACTATCTTACTTTTTTCAATTCCTAAATCTCCGATTCTTTATAGTGCGTCTGTTCGACAAATTTTCCACTGGACTAGTCAGGGCTTTATATGTTTTGACCTGTAAACCTGTACAGAAAACTCCCCGCCACCTTTAATCTGTTTTGCAGTTTCGAAGATAAGAATATAATATCTAACTAGGTGAAATGAAAAACCGAAACTATGTGCAGGACAACAATTACAATTTATAAGATTCCTGTTTTAATAATAAAACCTCGGGGAAGCTGACTAAAAATTACCAAAGAGTAAAAAAATGTAAAATTAAAATAAATGTATTCATAATTTTATTAAATAAAATAAAAGATTTGCCATAGCAATATATATACCGAATAAATATATTTATCCATTTATGAGAATAATATTTACAAGGTATAATAATAATAATTTACCAAATCCTCTTATTAACAAAAAAGGTAAACTGATAAAAAAACGTAGTAAATCCAAAGATTTCATATTCAATCCAAATATTTTTCGCTTTGATTTTCATCCATTGCGGTTTTTATTAAACTAAAATATGAATATTACATTAAACAATTATAGTTTATTTAAAAAACGTTTAACTTTGATTTGAATTAGAAAATATTTTTTTTAATGCAGAAAAATAATATTTTTCTCCATGATTGAAATATTTTTATTTGTTACCTTAATCAATCAATTAAATATTACGTTTTTATTTTTTTTAATAGGAATCTTTGCTTGTAATATGCAAATGTTTATTTTTACTCTTCTATTTTTTATCAGTGTACACTGTACATATCTATCTATACCAAAACATTTTAACATTTATTCTAGGACTACGTTGTTATTGATTTTCAGACTTAAAAGGATCCAAAATATTTCCATTATTCCGCATAAAAACTCCAGTATTTTCCGCCACGGCTTAATCACATCGAGCAGCTAAAAGTGCGAAAGGTTTTCCATTAAAGATTTATGCTGCGTTGAGGGATTTAGCATCGAAATCCTTTCTTCTTTTCAATTCGAGCTCCTTTCGGGTCGTCGTATCCGTGTATCCATTGTTGCCACTGCCGCTGCGCTTTGTTAGTTATTGTTTGGCCCGCTTTTTGCAACTATAAATCGTTTATGTATTTTGTTGAGTGCGAGAATTTATCGCTGGAGTTGAATATGAGAAAGGAATCACATAAATACAAATAAATCAAAAGCATTTCGAATGGCAATGCCAATGGCAATACAAACAATCTTTTCCTCCTGCTTCGAAGAATGGAAAATTGAGAAATATAAATGGGCTGGCGTAGTTGTGTGTGTGTTGTAGTGGCTATAGGCAGGCTCCCTGCAAGCATTTTCTATCGCGGAAGTCACTATTTAGTGACGTCTAGAAGATGAAAACGATCGTCCGCGATATCGCATTCGGATCGCCGAAGCCACCCCCGTCGGGAAGAAGTGTTCCACTACGGCGACACTTCCAGAAGTCACTTCTGAGTGACTCCCAGAAGTGTCGCGGAAGTCACTTCTAGAAGCGTCGCCGAAGTCACTTCTAGAAGTGCCGCCGTAGTGGAACATTTCTTCCCGACGGGGGTGACTTCGGCGATCCGAATGCGATATCGCGGAAGACACTTCTGGAAGTCACTCAGAAGTGACTTCTGGAAGTGCCGCCGTAGTGGAACCTTTCTTCCCGAAGGGGGTGACTTCGGCGATCCGAATGCGATATCGCGGAAGTCACTTCTGGAAGTTACTCAGAAGACACTTGTAGAAGATACCTAGAAGACCCTTTCCCAATTACAAAATGGTTAAAAGGAAAATATGTTTTTTGTACTCATTTTTCATTTTTATTCTTTCAACACATTTGTTGAAATATATAATTAGAAAAGCATTGCGGCATGTGAGTACTGTCCATAAGCTTCTAGGAAATGGTGTTGTATTATTTAATTTAATTCCAGTTCCGTGGTCTATGAAAATTTCTAAAACAACAAAAAAATAATAAATATTATGTCATAAAAATCGGAGAAAGTATTTACCTTATATAATCAAATAAGTGGCGTATAGTTAAGTTTTCGGGTTGCCCAGAGTTTCCTTTAAACATCGTTTTCTTTAACCACTTTTATTTTTGATGTAAATAAGTATTGAAGTTTTTAATTTTCAACCGTAAGCGTAACACAGAAATTCAGAATAAAACGCACTGATCCCAAAGAAATCTCGAAACGAACTGACGCTTGAATTCGAAATACAAAGTGCGTAGGTCAAAGAGAAAAAAGGGTAGTTTTCAGGTATAAAGAGAGAGCCAAGAGCGGACTGTACTTCTTCACGATCGCAACCCTTTTTAGGTAGTCAAATGTGTTCTATCGTCCTTCTATCGTCCAGAAGTGCCTTAGAAGTTACTTCGCCACGATCGCGACCCTTTTTGTTTTTGTAAAATGTGTTCTATCGTATTTCTATCGCCTAGAAGTCTCTTAGAAGTTACTTCTCCACGATCGTGACCCTTTTTGTTTTTGTAAAATGTGTTCTATCGTATTTCTATCCTCCAGAAGTGACTAAGAAGTGACTTCTTCGCGATAGATGTATATTTTGTTTTTGTAAAATGTGTGCTGTCGTCTTTCTATCTTCCAGAAGTTACTAAGAAGTGACTTCTGGACGATAGGCGATAGAAATATCGCTTCTTTGCTTGCAGGGCTAGACTGTGCTGTGCGAAAATTGATGTCTTGCCTCATAAAAATAAGGCATCAGAAGAATCGCCCGAATGTGTTTTTGTTGAAAGCAACATTGTAAATTTTATGACTTTTTTATGCGCTGAAATCTATAAATTATGTAAACTGACACTGACAGCTGTCAACCGAAGGCTCAGCGACAGCTCCAGTCGCACTCACAGGCCCATTCGGAGTCCATTCCCAGTCGCCAGTGCTGTCGCCGATCTTTTGGCTAGCAATATTTTATTTCAGTGGAATAAAAAAATATATAGTTTTATATAGCTTAAAAAGTATAGCTTACATTTTTTAAATGCATTTTTCTAAGATATTTGCGATTGGTAAAATTAACCAATATAATAGTCAAACAGTCCCCAATCACAGAATCAAATAGTTACTCTCACAACAACAAAGCCAAAAAAGAGCAAAAACAAAATACACGTAACTATTTTTAATAGTAGAATACTTTTTTTATAGTTAAGTAACTATCTGTATAGGTCAATTTTACGAATCAAATTGGTTTGTGAAAAATCTCAGAAGTACTAGTTTTTAATATTTTTTTTTCATAATATAAGTAGAGCTTTTGATATACAAAAAAAGTGTTAAGCAATAAAATTTAAATAAAAAAAATCAAGATTTGACTGGAAAACAGCTGATGTGACAGCACTATCACTCCGCTGGCAAGCGGAACGGTTGCAAGTGACACATGTGTCAAATGGTCGATGGGGAAGCGCGACGAAATTTGCTATTCCCACTGCCTGGTCCCTGGCTCCTTCGCCGGAGAGCTCCGCACCACTCTACACTCTACACTCTACACTCGACACCACCCAATCGCAGCCCACCGCTCCGCGTACTACATCGCCCCATCCCCACAACATTCTGGCCAGAGTGAACTGATGACTCGAGATGATTAAATGATTGCGAGCGGCAATAAAAAAATGTATGCTTCGAATTATTGCTAATATATATTTTCCGCTTTTTTTATGCCTTACTTGATTTTCTTCAGGGGTTCCCAACAGAGCCAGCTGATTTTATATTGCTGTCTTCTTTTCTGCTTTATTGCAATTGACAATAAACATACGAAATTTGAACAGAAAATGTTATCTACTTTTTTTTAAAATAACATCTATATTTGTCAGTGTATCAAATCTAATTACTTCTAAAATAGACCTTACCATCTTAAAAATGTTAATGATAATATTACAGATAAATGTATTTTCTCAAAAAATATTTAAAATAATTATGTTCATTATTTATAGTATTTATAAAAAAATTAAATAATTGTAAGTAAAACTTTAATTGATCCATAAATATTTTTATAGTGTTCTAGGTACACTGTAATATATATTTTAAAAAACACACCGTTCATAAGTAATCCCATAAGTAATACCTAGCCCTAGTAATACCGTTATCCTTTTCCCGATTTTTCTGGCTCACTGTAGTAAAGCAAACCAGAAAGTTCCTGCCAATGTGCAATAAATGAATGGCCATGGGTTTTCCCCGGAAAGCAGGCGGCACTAACATAACTAACGAAAGAAATTAACCGAAAATAAATTAACTGGAATCCCCCGACTAAAAGGGTTCCTGAGTTTCGATTCCACGGGGCCCGGGGTGTCAACCGCTCCGCTCCGCTCCGTTTGCTGTTGCTTCCGCTGCGATGGATATGGATATGGATGCGGATGGGGACGCGGATGGGGATGGGGAGAAGGAGACGAAGAAGGACACAAAGACCGACTGGCAACAGAATGACTGTGTGTGACTTTCGGAATCCCAAATGTGTTTTCAACATGCAATTTTTATTATTGACTGCTGGCTGTCGGTTGCCGTGCTAGCGCGCTGCTTTTCAGTGTTTTCCGCCCGGCGAATCGTGAAAATGTCATTACTGTCAATCAAGTCGGCCAAGGGTTCTCCCCCGAAACCAAGAACCCTAAAGCCTTTCAGTCCCGCCAAATTACAAATTGAAAAGTTCATTTAAAATCAATGCTATTTCGTCATGATGGAGCAAATTTATTTTTAATTTTTTCGTAATTCTTTCCTGTAAAAACAAGAATCTTGCGGTAAATGTGAACTATAATATCTTTGTTGATATCTATTTAACTATTTTTAATAATTCAAACAATAAAAAATTGCGTTTTCGAACGTAATAAATATTGCCTCGTTTACACTCATACAATTTTTGTTCTTAAATTTAGAAATCTCTTTTTCGAATTGTCAGCCTTTGAAAATGAACAAAAGTTGTCCTTGTTTTTAGTGAAATCACCTTTAAATATAGAAAAGTTCTAGACTTTAGAAATAACTTTGTATAATACATTTCCGAATTTAATTAAATATTTGATGGTGAGACGAAGTTTTTTAATATTGTTTACGTCAAGCTCTAGGATAAATATATTTCCAAAAGTAATTCGCAATGGCGTGTGATTTTGAGGACTTAGTCTATGCATATTGTTCCAGGACTGACAGGGTTTATGGGCTCGCGTGTTGTGCGTCAATTTCGATATGCTGGCGAGGAAGGGCAAAACACACACCGGCAGGGAAACCGGAAACCCGGATGGAGAATCGAAAATGCCGGAGGAGTGATTGCCAGCCTGCATCGCCGACATTGGCGTGCCAAATGTAACGATTTGGGCATTAGGCAGAGCTTGTTGAATTCCGGAGCCGCTTTTAACCGCTCCGATGGGCGGACGGACAGTAGCTGATATATCTTTTATTATGTAGTTCTGTGTCGTCGTAAAAATCGCCGCCTATTACTTGATTGTCCTTCATGAGAGCCATAAAGCCGTTGGCGGCCTTTGGCTTTGGCCCATTGTAAAATGATTTACTCGCCTGCGCCCCGTTCATTTGTGGCAGGCAATCGCCTGGAGCTTCCTTCACTCGCTATTCGCTCATTTTTTTATGGTTCGCATTTTTTACGGTCTTTCACAGTTTAACGACACATCACTGACATACCAAGCGAAGCCGGAATTAGAACTCGGTCTGATGAAATCTATTCATTTTATTGCATTTATTCTTCTTGTCTTTTAAGGGGGCATATATGAATATACTGCCGAAACTTGGGATGGTTTTGGAACAATACTTATGTATGCATTGAAAGTTGCCCACTTCATTTCATTTAGGCGAATGAAAGCAAGGTTAATGAAACCGAATTTTATTATCAATGAGTAATCCATTGTGTGCCATTTGCGATTGAGTCTTTTTCCAGCTTTTTCGATCTGCTTTTGAATCTTTTCCGAATCGCGCCTAAAAATACTTTTTTTTTAACCATTTTAAAGACTTGAAAAAGACTCTTAAGAATAATAATAGTAATTACATAGGAGCTTATCTAAAATATGTCACTACCTGTGGACACCTTTCACAGTTTCCATTAAATTTCGAAAATCATGTATCAGAAAAACGTTTTCCTGCTATTTTTGGCTGTTTTTGAGGTAATTCTTTCGTTGCAGCTCAACTGTTTGTGTTCAAGAAAAGTTGTGACTGCGAAATCTATTTTGAAAGAGCACAATCGCGAGAGAGAATATGTAGATTTTCCAAAATTAACTTTGTCCAAAAAACTAAGCAAAGATTGTGAAGATTATGCGAAAGTAAGCAGAAATTTTAAATTGCGTATACGCACTGAATACTCTTTTCTCACAGTATTTAGCTACATTGAACATTCCAGATCAAGAGTTACCCTACATTGCAGACGAATTTGACGAATTTGACGATTATGGCGAATTTGAGGTTTCCTATGTAGATCACACGGTTTATCCCTTATCGGATCCAAATAAGATCAAGTATACAGAAAATATATGCGAGTTTCACGTTGAATCCTGTTTTCTGAAGTTGGTATACTCGTGGAAAACATTGGTATGAAGAGGGACCCCCTTTACCAGATGATCCAGAATACTATAACAAAGAGAAAAGGAAAGGTATACAATCACTGACCGATAAGTATACTGCACTCATGTGGAGGTCATCTAAAGAACTGGGAGTGGGTATTGCTCCAAAGAACCCCGCGTACGTCCCGCCTTGGGTCAAATTACTCTCCACTAACTAATTTATTTACAGGGTTACGAATGGAAGAAAAATAATGGTCGTAAGGTATTCTCCGCCCGGCAATGTGCCTGGAAAGTATGAAGAAAATCTATCAGTACCAGACCCATTTGCGCTCGATGAAACTGAGTCCTACCAGCAACCAACTACTGAAGGTAATACAACCTCATGTGAAAGCGGAAAGGATTTCAATATATTTGTTGTATTATTGAATTGTCTAATACTTACCTTTCGTTAACATAATATCTTAAATTGATTTGGTATGCCATTAAAAGTATAAAAACAATCAGGATGCGCCCTTTCCTCCACCGAAATTGGGGTGCGAACCGTACTCTAGATGCTTTCTGTTTCTGGTGATTTAAAATTGTTGAATTTATCAAAATCAAACCCCACCCACAAATTAGAGATTTTAACTTTTTATACCCGTTACTCGTAGAGTAAAAGGGTATATTGTATTCGTGCAAAAGTATGTAACAGGTAGATGGAAGCTTTTCCGACCCTATAAAGTACATATATTCTTGACCAGGAGTCGATCTAGCCATGTCCGTCTGTCTATCTGTCTGTATGAACGCTGTGATTTCGGAATCTACAAAAGCTAGAAAGTTGGGATTACCAACACATATTCTTGGGCTTCCTACGCAGCGCAAGTTTATTTCAGCCGATCGGCACGCCCCCTCAAACGCCCACAATTGCCCATAATCGTCCATAATCGCCCACAAACGATACTAAAATGTGTCTGGCGCCCATATTTTTAAAGATTTCGAAGAAGTATAAATGCAATTTGGTTGTGTTTAGTTATACCTATCGAAATGTAGAAGAAAATTTTCAAATCGGACCATTCGTTAAAAAGTAATGCCCGATCAAAGTTTTAGCACATAGTTAGCAAGTCTTCATTTGTCGTAGAAGCTCAAGATCAGTAATCAGTTAGAAAGATTGTTATGATAAGCACGTACATTCCTTACGATAACATAGAATGCTTATTAAAATAAGTTTCGTCCCCTGTCTAAACTTCTCAAAGTTTCAGTTTAATTTTAGAAAATATGTTTTGGAATACAATTGTCCCCCTATTTCTAGCTGTTCTTGAGGTATAACAAAAGTAAAGCTTTGGCCGTTTAAAAATTGTATTTCTGTTTCAGCTAAGCAGTACACGTTTGGCAGATGTGACCGTGAACTCCGTTTGGGAAGAAATCAATTATTTTAGAAGTATCGAAGACTTCCCGGAGTTATCCTTATCTAAGAAACTCAGCAAAGAATGTGAAGCTTACGCAAAAGTATTAATAATCTTAAATTAATTTTTTGCACTAAATACTCTTCCCTTTCAGCATTTAGCTACTTTGGATATCTCAAATCAAACATTATTTGAAGTATATCCTAGTGCGGATGAATTTTGGGATCATACAGATTATCCTCTATCGGACCCAAAGAAAATTAAGTATACAGAAAACATATGCGAGTTTGAAGAACTGGCTTGCGTTAGTTACTGGGGTCGCAATGGGAAAATTTGTTACGAATCGACATTAGAAGGCAAAAATGAAAAATCACTAGCTGATAAATATACTGCACTCATGTGGAGGTCATCTAAAAAAATGGGAGTGGGAATTGCTCCAAAATACCCTGCGTAAGTACTGCATTCTGCCTAATGTCATTCGAGTAACAACTTTAATTGTAGGAATAAAAATGGGAGGAAAATAATGGTCGTAAGGTATTCCCCACCCGGAAATGTGCCTGGGAAGTATAAAGAAAATCTACCAACCGAAGAACCTCCTCCTAATGCAACAACGGCGTCGTTGTTCACGGCGTCCTCAAGCGAGAACGGCAAGGATTTGAATATAATTCCATTAATTTGCTTGCTATTTATTTTGTATATAACTTCTAAATTTGGTGTACTACAAAATTAAAACCAAAATTCATAGTAATTAATAAACTATGTGGCCCGTACTTTAAGTACATTTTCTCAAGAATGAATCTGAGTGTTAAAACAGAAGTTATACCTATTTATAGCGTACTATGTGAACAATTGCCATGAGGCAAGTCGATCTTGAAATATCCGTTAGGATATCCGTTCCTACGCAAACTAGTCTCTCAGTTTAAAAGCTATTGGGATGAAACTTTCTAAATAAAGTCTTCTTTCTATTGAAGCTGGTAAAAACTTCGATCATCTATTCGACATATTATCTTCTACTCTTGCGAATATATTTTTTAGTATTTCAGAATTTTGAATATCATTTCTGAAGCATTAGCTGAGTCGGGCACATAGGACTATTCCATAATTGAATTTAATATTTAATCCATTTAAATAATGTACAAAATTTAGCTCATTAATAAAATCACAACCATTTGGAACAAGTTACTTTTGTACTCTTTTTGTCATTTTAAATTTTTTTTTTGTCATTTTTTCCCGGTTATTTTTTGTTGATCTGTCCAGTGTTTTACCTCCCTAGACTATGATAACAAAAATACTGTAAATAAAAAAAGCCCGGGTACGTTCTGCAAAAGGTATAATGTCTCTCCATTAACTAATTTATTTATAGGGTCAAGAAGGGATGAAAAATAATAGCCGTAAGGTATTCTCCACCCGGCAATGTGCCTGGGCAGTACGAAGAAAATTTACCAATAAAACAATATTATGAGTCTTGGAAAACTAAAAAAACTTCAACTGAAGCTACTTTATGTGCAAGCAGAAAGAATATCAATATATTTGCTGTATTACTGAGTTGTCTAATACTTACCTTTCGTTAACATAATATTTTAAATTGATTCGGTAAGCCATTAAAAAGATAAAATCAATTGAGATTCTCCCTATGCCTCCATCGAATCTTTTTAATCCAGTCACAATATAAATAAAATTGCATATTAAAAAAAAACAATACCTAGAACAACAGGCTCAAGCTTTTCTCCGTTACTTCGAGAGGTATATTAAAATTGATTACTGGGGCCCAGCCCAACATAAAGCCGGAACCAAACAGAAGCCCAAACACTAGACCGCACCCGAACCGAACCATCAAGACGAGAGAATGGCAGACCAATAACGTGACAGCAGCCCATTTACTGGCGACAAGTTGGCCATTTGGGTTATGTGGTGCGTAGGAAATTACCACGTTGCTTTCACCACGAGCGCGAAATTATTTTGGCTATCATAAGGATACAGACACATATGTACAATGTACATACGATGTATTATAGATGTATTCTAGGACAAATTCGAGTTGTTAAGAACTCACACAGTTATCACATTTCTGAGTATGGATAGGTCTTGAACGTATTAACATGTAACGAATAGGTGTAATCAAAAAAAGTTGAAAATCCACAAATCAAATAGCTCCAGTGCTTTCTGACATATTATCTTCTACTCTTGGGAATATATATATATACCCGTTAATCGTAAAGTAAATCGGACATTTAACTGCAAAGTTAGGAGCATTCTAAGTTTTGCCTAATAGATGGCGCTAGTTTGAAAGACGAAATTTGTTGCTCTGGCAACCACATTTTTGAAGATAGAGGGTCAAAATGCTTCATACAGATTCTACTAGTGCCTATAAAGATCAAGTTTGCTTCATTCGAGTGCCACGCCCACTTTTTCGTCGACAGATTTTAAAGATTGCGTAAAAGTGTAAATGAGGGGTTGTTTTGTTTATCAATACCGTCAATATCCATCTAAAATTTTGCAAATCGGATTATTCTTAAAAAAGGTATGCGCAATCAAAGTTTCATATCTTCATCTCCCTCGCACTCCCTTTAGCTTAGTGTTCTTTCTTGTTTGAATTTGAAATAAATAAAAAAAAATCGGTCGTCTATATCTTTTAGCTGGAACGATCAGAGAACTAATGAAAATTAATACGAAAAAAAGGTGGCATCTAGCAACTTTGACAGTGTCTGGCAGCAGCTACAAAAACAGACCTAAAACCAACTGAAAAAGTTGCGTAAACTTCAAGTGCAGGATAAACAAAGTAGTACGAATGCATATGAGTATTCTCAGCCAACACAATTCAATTTAACTTTACCATTCCTTTTGCCTAGCACTGTTATTTTTATTTATATTTCTGTAAGGCTTGGTAAGCTCTTTGGGTGGCGGTCTGTGTGCAAGTGTGATATGTGGATGGTTTGGCAATTTCCACCGGAGTCAGAGTCCCTTTCAAAATTAAAATGTTCCTTATGCACGAGAGATTTCTGATGGAACGAGCCGAAATGAAATGAAAGCTAACGGCCTGGAAGTCAACCAACCTGCGAAAGGCGACTACGACAATGTACGTACAGCTAGAGGAGGGTGAAAATACGAAATACGAATATATATGAATTCCTATTAGCACATAGAAAGTCACATACATGCTTCTCTTCGCAAATGTAGTAAGCTCGATGGTTACTATGGTTTACTTAGCCAGGCTACCCAGTCAACACAAAGAAATTAATTAACGCCTAAAGTGTATATTAGCCCAAATCATGCTCCAAAGAGGTTTAGGATTATTCTATTCCATTGACCCAAATTCTTCACATTCATTCTTTTAAGTAATATGCCATTCTTTTGTAGTAGAAGCTCAAAATCAGTACGAAAGTTTGTTATGATAAGCTTAGAAAACCATAGTATACTTTTTAAAATATATAATAATAATATAATAATTTTTCATTAAAATAAAATAAAATTTTAATGGAGTAACCTAACCTAACCTCAAAAGAATAGAAAGAATTTTTTAGGGTTAGTTTTTCTATGACAAATTTGTCTATTATTTAGGGCGAACTAAAACAAGTTTGTTGCTTAAAAACGATTCGGATTTCAAAATTTGTTGTTTCTCTGACTTGACTCGTCTTACTTTCAGATATTGAATTCGTTTTGCACTGTATTATAGAATAAATATAGATCTTTTTCTCTTAACATTAGCGATTATTTTTAAAGTAATTTTAAATGACTGCAAACCAAAAACAGAACACTAATACCCGGGGAAAAAATATCCTTTCAGTTCATTTCTGGCACAAGGATTCCAGTTGCAATTGTAGGTGGACAGCAGAGTAACACGATATTATAACCAAATCCACATGTCCGACATGAAAGCACGAGTACCCGCCTAATATCTTGGGCGGAAAGAGAGGAATTTGGGGAGAAATGGAAGACGTCTCCGTCTCATTTCATTTGCAGGCAGGCGGGCCATAAATCTCCGTAAACTAGCGCCCAGTGGGTCGGTTCGGCGGTCGAGAGGGCACGGAGCACGAAATCACATTCGCAAAAAATAATTAATATTTATTACCCGAGAATGAAGTATTATCAAATTGCATAATTGCTGTGTTTCTCATTCGACACGACAGGCGGACAGAAGACCGGTTGGGGAGCCCAGAAGGGAGCTCCCTGTTCCGTATCCGCTGCCGGCTTTCCTGTTCCAACTCCCCGATCCTGGATGGCCCACCCGCACGGCGCCCCCTAGAAATCCAAGACCAAGCCGAGAACTTGCCTGTAGAGTGTTACAATGTATCTTACACTGAAACCAATGATTGTCTACTTCAAGGTAAAATAATGATTTTTAAAATTCATACTTTGAATCGCTAGACTATTAATAAAAATCTCAATATTATTCCACAAATTAATTCCGAAAAGCGAAAAAAATTCAACACAACATAGAAAAAAAAATTTTTTTTATTAGATTACATCCCATTTAAAATTTATTTTTATTGTAATTTTTATTTAAATTCTTTAAAATAAATCATATGTATTAAAATATTTCTGTTTTGAATATTTAATACGATAAGATCATAAAATATCGTTAAATTAAGAAATAGTTCATGTTTTTTACTCCATCAAAGCTAAGAAAAAAATATTTTTGTTAGATAACATCCGACTTGATTGGTTTCCGATTTACTTAAAATTTATATTTATTATAATTTGCGTTCTACAAATATTTAAATTCTTTGAAAATAAATGATATGTATGGGTCATTCCATGTGAAACGTGACAGGCCAATTTGGGTCAAATCTCAGAATCAAGCGAAACTTTTTTTTTCGATAGAGGATTGAAATATAAGGATGGGTTTTTTTTATTTTTTTTTTTAACTCTTACCGTTTATTTTTAAAAAATATTTTTTTAATTAAGCTCCGATTTTTAGGATATGCAGCTCTTGAGACTCGTTTAAGTTATTTTAATAATTCCAATGCCACTTTGTGGCATATCTTAATATCTTTCAGAAAAATATTTTTAAAAATTTTTAAATTTAAAATTAAGTATTTTTTAAGAGAATTTAAAATTAGAAAACTTCTGTACGCCGGAATACACGCGGTTTCCGAATAAAAAAATTATCCCCATATTGCTTCATCAATTCTTCACAAAGTGGTAAAATAAAATTTTTGTAATCGCAAGACGTACTAGTAAAGACAGCGATTTTAGTTTAGCGACTTTGCATCAAGCAACGACAGCGCAACGTGTAAGAAAGGGAAAGCGCTATTCCTGCTCTGCCGCGCTCGTATTGCTGTTCTCTTCTTACACGTTGCGCTGTCGTTGCTTGATGCAAAGTCGCTAAACTAAAATCGCTGTCTTTACTAGTACGTCTTGCGATTACAAAAATTTTATTTTACCACTTTGTGAAGAATTGATGAAGCAATATGGGGATAATTTTTTTATTCGGAAACCGCGTGTATTCCGGCGTACAGAAGTTTTCTAATTTTAAATTCTCTTAAAAAATACTTAATTTTAAATTTAAAAATTTTTAAAAATATTTTTCTGAAAGATATTAAGATATGCCACAAAGTGGCATTGGAATTATTAAAATAACTTAAACGAGTCTCAAGAGCTGCATATCCTAAAAATCGGAGCTTAATTAAAAAATATTTTTTAAAAATAAACGGTAAGAAGTTAAAAAAAAAATAAAAAACCCATCCTTATATTTCAATCCTCTATCGAAAAAAAAAGTTTCGCTTGATTCTGAGATTTGACCCAAATTGACCTGTCACGTTTCACATGGAATGACCCGTATTCAAATATTTCAGTTTGGAATATTTAATTTGATAAGATCATAAAATATCGTTAAATTAAGAAATAGTACATGTTTTCGCATTCAGAGAGGGTTAAATTAAGTCCCAGATTTGCGGCTTAACTAAAACTCTCATAATTTCTTCCAGTGAACGAATACGTCTTGGACTTGGTCTGCGTTTTTGGTCTTGCTAGTGGACCCGGCTACTTGCGCGCAAATTGCTACTCTCGTCCACTGTTCGGACCGAAAAACTTTTTGATATATGAATTAAGTTTCCTTCGGGTCTCTGTGTGCGTTTGCTTGGGCGAGTTCGCAGCGGCTGTGCGGCGTTGAGACATTTTGGATTTACGTTGTAATTACAGGATTTGGGATTTCTTCGTTGGCCAGAGTCAACTGGCAGGCCCCCGGGTCGCTTGAAGGCATGCGCGGATCCACGGGGGGTGATATAGGTGATATATCACCCCCCACTCGGGTGAAAAATGAAAGGAATTTTAATATTCAAAAAGTATGCAACCAAAAAATTGTTCTGATATCACCCCCCACAACAAAATCCTAGATCCGCCACTGCTTGAAGGTTATTTATTATGACATGTTATTTAGGTTTCATTTCAAAAACTTGATTGGACACTTTAGACTGCCGTTGCAGCGGAAACATTGCGTGCCCATGTGTTGTTCGCCAAAAAGAAAGCACGGCAGCGGAGCCAAGGAGCCGCAGGAATACAGTAAGAACTATAATGGAGCCTTGGATTTTTCGTGTGCCCTGGGTGTGAAATTTCAAGCGGCCAAAATACACGCGATTCGCCACGGGGTCAACAGTTAACTTCACATTTGGCCGGATAGATTTCGTAAAAATATCTTGTAATCCAGTTTTATCGCTTTAATTCCTATTACACATTCGCTTATTTCTTTCACTTGGATGCATTAGCATTGTGGTCTGATATTATTATATACAATTCCAAAGACATGAGACAAACCCATTTGAGTACCTCTGAGGGCCGAGAAATGCCTTTAAGTAGAACCATGACAAAACCCATACGAAAAAATCACGATGATGTGCATGATTTACGGGCTTTGGTCAGACAATGTGAGAAAAGAAAAGCAAAATCCGAACATGAACTCGTTTAAATAATTAAACCATGATTCCAGCGTAAACATTTGACCTTAAGAGCCGGCGAGTTAATAGCTCTCAAATTATAGCGCCTTGTATGACGGACAGGAAAATGAGAATCGAGCGATTCGCGCAGAACAGAAGAAGAGTAATAATTAAAATTTACGAAATTAATTTGTTCCACTTCAGCCACCCGCCTAGCAATGATAAGACATTTTTACCAGACGTAGATTGTCGGTCATGTCTGGCCAGGTTGTCTAAGCCATGGCCCAAGACCAAACCCAAAGAAACCCGAACCTCATGGCCTAACACACCTTCGGAGAGAATCCAGAATCGAACGAAAAATATAGGTAATTTAGGTCATAAATTTAAAAAACAAAAAACAATAATAAGGTTGTTTTAAGTTAATTAACGTAAATTGGGTTAGCAAATATTTTCATGAAGTGCAACAGATTATAATTTAAATGTAAAACGTTAATATTTATATATAAAATTTCTTATAATATATAATAATATATTTCTATATATTTTATTTAAACCTTATTTACTACTTTTACAATTAATTAAATATAGGTCCACTTTTTTCCCAGTGTGAAAAAGATAAATAAGTTAGGTAGGTAACAATGACTAAACAAGAAAACCAAAGAAAACAAAGGAGGATCAGACTCACCTGCAGTTCTAACACTTTCACCGCTCACCCCAATCAATGTCATCATCTCTACGCTTCCTTATTTTGGGCTTATCGGCAGCGGTCGATTCAGATAGGTTCTTCACTGCAGTCACCTTACCTCGCCCCTTATTAGCCCAATTTTATCATCTTAACTGAAGCTCTTATCAAAAAACCACTTTCAAAGTCGGTTGAAAAAAGGAAAACTTATATAATTTGATTAGAAAGGCAAACAGAGCATGATTTGAGCATACCTGACAGCATTTTATTTTAATGAGCATAGTCTTTCTCTACACGTGTACTTAAAGTTTAAACTTTACCTATCGAAGTGTAAAAGAAATTTTTGAAATCGGGCCACTCATTAAAAAGTTATGAGCAAATAATGTAATGCAAGCAGTGCAAGCAGTCGTTTTGCTGCTTGCATATCTCCAGCTCCCTCGCACTTTCTTTAGCTGAGTAACTGGTATCTTCTCACTTGTTTTAATTTAAGAAAATTACCGTTTTAATTTGCCTTTTTGCTTATATTTTAAGAATGGTCAACGAACCTTCACTTGACCTAGGATCTTGAGTTCGTTCTTTGCACTGTACAATTTCTGACGATTATAAACTTCTGGATGTTTTCTGTCAGATCATTGAGTTACTGCCAGACACCAGAGTGTATTTTTTGTACTGCTCCCCAACTACAACATTTGAGAGTACCAGGATGAACTCCAGCAAGAAGGTAGAGAACCGCCAAGAGAGCGACACCCTGGGAGTCATGGATGTGCCCATGGACCGATATTACGGCGCTCAGACGATGCGCTGCCTGCTCAACTTCCGCATCGGCGGCGAGGAGGAGCGAATGCCGGTAAGTTGTACGTTAGCCAGGATAAGGAGATCTTTAAAATCCACATCTCATTTGCCGCGATCAGCGCCAGATAATCCAGGGAATGGGCATACTGAAGAAGGCGGCCGCCGAGACCAACCAGGAATTCGGACTGGATCCCAAGCTCAGCACGGCGATTTCGAATGCCGCCGACGACGTGATCTCGGGCAAGCTCTACGACGAGGGTCACTTCCCGCTGCCCATCTGGCAGACGGGCTCCGGTACGCAGAGCAACATGAACACCAACGAGGTGATCGGCAACCGGGCCATTGAGCTCCTGGGCGGGCGAATCGGCACCAAGGACCCGGTGCATCCCAACGACCATGTGAACAAGTCGCAGAGCTCCAACGACACCTTCCCCTCGGCCATTCACATTGCGGTGGCCACCGCCCTGACCAAGGATCTGCGTCCGGCGGTAACAGCCCTGCGGGACTCGCTGCAGGCCAAGTCCGTTGAGTGGAAGGACGTCATCAAGATCGGACGCACCCACACCCAGGATGCGGTGCCGCTGACGCTGGGCCAGGAGTTCAGCGGCTATGCCCAGCAGCTGAGCAACGGACTGCAGCGGATCGAGGCGGTCCTGCCGCGGGTCTATCAGCTGGCTCTGGGCGGCACCGCCGTGGGAACGGGTCTGAATACGCGCCGGGGATTCGCCGAGAAGTGCGTCAAGCGGATCGCCCAGCTCAGCGGACTGCCCTTCGTGGTGGCCCCCAACTTCTTCGAGGCCCTGGCCAGCCGGGACGCGATGGTCGAGGTGCACGGAGCCCTCAACGTTCTGGCCGTCAGCCTGATGAAGGTCACCAATGACATACGGTTCCTGGGCTCCGGACCGCGCTGCGGCCTGGGCGAACTGCTGCTGCCGGAGAACGAGCCGGGCAGCTCCATTATGCCCGGCAAGGTGAATCCCACGCAGTGCGAGGCCATGACCATGATCTGCGCCCAGGTGATGGGCAACCATGTGGCCGTCACCGTCGGCGGCGCCAATGGACACTTTGAGCTGAACGTCTTCAAGCCACTGATAGCCTCCAATGTGCTGCGCTCCATCAAGCTGTTGGGTATGATACAAGCCTTTTTAAAACCATCTCCCAACTACAACTACAAAAAACTTGATACATTTTAATATCAATGGGATATAACCACTTGACACATTCCTCTCCTAAAGAATTCGGGGTCTTATTTGTCCTACGTGACTATCGCACTAATTATAAGTTATAAACTTGTAGCGTTAGGAAAGCTTTTTTAAAATAAATTAAATTAAATTATTTATTTTAAATTATATTATTATATCTTGTTCTGAAGAATTCGCGATCTCATTTTGTTAAATATTATCGCATTAACTCTATCTAGTTTTCAACATTTTCATTATTTATTACCTTTACCTTAACTTGATACCTTTTAATATCAATGGGATATTAACACTTGACACATTCCTCTCCTAAAGAATTCGCGGTCTTATTTTATTTGAATTATATTATTATATCTTGTTCTGAAGAATTTGCGATCTCATTTTGTTGAGTATTATCGCATTATTTATTATTTATTTTTGTTTATTATTTATTTATTATTTAATATTAAAAAATTAAAAAGATATTTATTTTATTTTTTTTAACCTACCTTAACTTATTTCCAGCCGATGGGTGCATTAGCTTTAACTGCAATTGCGTCAAGGGCATTAAGGCCAACAAGGAGAAATTGGCCAAGATCGTAAACGAGTCGCTAATGCTGGTGACCGCCCTCAATCCGCACATTGGCTATGACAAGTCTGCTCAGATCGCCAAGGCGGCCCACAAGAATGGAACAACTCTGAAGGAAGAGGCCTTGAACGCTGGCATATCGGAGAAGGACTTCAACGATTGGGTGCGACCCGACAAAATGCTGGGTCCTTCCTAGGCTCCACCACTTGGATCTCTGTTTTATTTGTTTACAAATTCGATGTTACTAAATTTAAATATGGGAAATATAATCGATTAGGACCTTGGGAAACTTTTAGTTAAATATTTCTTGCATCAACCAAGTGATTTCTGTTCTAAGTAATCCCCTTAAAAGGCCACAAGTGTCTTTCAATGTATTTTTAATGGTACATTTTAACCGTACTTTAAATGTGTTTGTATGTCCCTGATATAATATGTGAATGAAGTCCCTAAATCATGTTAGATTCCCTAATTAGGGCATAGGAAAGGACTCTCGAATCCCCTTATCGTATGGGTAGGGTAGTCCTTTTGTCAAGTGGAAAGGAAATCAAATTATTTTAATGATACACAAATTGATACTTTGAAACCGAATAACAAACGAAATGAAAATAGCTCCAAGCTTTTGAGACTATTTTCTTATTTTATGAAAATGGTTTGTGGTGTCAATCGAAGGGGACGTTGATATACTCGGATCGAAGCTGTGACCGACATTAGGTGAAAATTGGATTCTATACAATTTGCATTTTATTCTTTTCTTCTTTCCCCACCTTTTCCCAAACCAAAACTACCTGAAGCGAGTGCAATTGCTATTATTATGCAAATTTTTGCTTTCATTGCATGCGTGTGCTAACCCCACTGAACTGCTTTTTTATTGTTTCTATTTTTTTGTAATTTAAATGAGGGTCGTTCCCGCTCCCCTTGCCAGCGCTATGTCCTCGGTCCTGGCAATAATAAGAGACAATTGAAATGTCAATAGCATGCAATTGCCTGGAATAACATCCCAGGTAAGCCATATCCGAGCCCCGGTCATCATATCTACGGGTAGCGTATCGCACCGAGCGAAATAAGGGTCGATTACCCGTAATCGTATGAGGGAAATTACTCGACTCGGTGCACATTTCCTTTCGGAATTCCTACTCTGCAACCAAGCAAATATATATCGAGCTATGTAATTCGGTAGAAGAAAATCTCTAAATGACTTTCATGTATTCAAAGCTAAGAACACCTAAAATAAACCAAAATCATTTGACTGTCGTATGTCCTAAAGCGCTGACCTCTATTGTACAAACACTTGGCTTAACTAGCTTTCAATAGCTTTCATTTACACAGTTTAAACAAGAGAGAACGCTATAGTCGGGTGCCCCGACTATCAGATACCCGTTACTCAGCTAAAGGGAGTGCGAGGGAGATGGATATTTAAAACTTTGAAAACCCAAAACTTTTTAACGAATGGTCCGATTTGAAAATTTTCTTCTACACTTCAATAGGCATTGATAAACACAATAATACTGCATTTTTACTTTTCCGAAATATTTCAATTTTTAAAATCGTATATAAGCGATTGTGGGCGTTAGAGGGGCGTGGCCCTTGGCTGAAACAAACTTGCGTTGCGTAGGAACTCCAAGGATTTGCATGCAAAATCCCAATCTTCTACCTTTTATAGTTTCCACGATCTCAGCGTTCATAAGGACGGACAGACAGACATGGCTATATCGACTTGGCTATTGACCCTGAACAAGAATATATATACTTAATAGGGTCGGAAAAGCTTCCTCCTACCTGTTACATACTTTTGCACGAATACAATATACCCTTTTGCTCTACGAGTAACGGGAATAAAAGTGTTATTCCTCAGTAAACTATAATTATAATGCCATGGAAATAAATATTACGACATTTTAAAACTTAAACAAAAAATTGTAAAACAAAAACAAAAAATGTTAAATATATCTTACGGTCGACTGTATTTCTTACTTTTAGATTCACGAAATTAATTATACAAACGTATAATTGTATACCCGTAGAAAAAATTAGTTCTGGTGATAATTTCCTTTCTTGTTTATATGCACCTGGATAAGCCAGTCATATCCCATTTTCATTCAAGATGCGTAACATCGCCATATTATCACTGCTATTAGTTGCCCAACCTTGTATGCCGGTCATCGAAAAGTCGCCGCAGCAAGTGCAATTCTGCGATTATGGAGCCGCTCGGTAGATATTTAAATAAATTTTGGGCATGCTCGGGCTCTGCCCCCCAATTAACAATGCTTACTAAACAAATATGGTATGATCCGGACTATCCTGATATGCTTAGTTTTTTAAAGCAACTATACCCGCCGAACACTATGAATGCTACTGGGATAGTCTATCGGAATTACACGAACCACTTTACAAAGCTATTATTTAGTCAAAATTTGGTAAGAAAAAAAATTAATAAAAGTATTTGAATAATATTCACATATGTAGTAGTGTACCAAAAATATGTCATTACCTGTTAAACCCATTCGATTTAAAAGAAATATGTATCATTATAAAGTTGTGCTTATTTTTCTGGCTGTTTTCGAGGTAATGCAAAATAAAAGCTCTGATCAGTTGGAAATAAACTTTTTTTGCAGCTCAACTGTGTATCTTTGGGAGATGTTGTGACAGTGAAATCTATTTTGAACGATCACAACCTTCGAAGAACAAGCGATGATATGCCAAAACTTACCTTGTCAAAGAAACTAAGCAAAGATTGTGAAGATTATGCGAAAGTAAGCAGAAATATGAAATTTAATAATACTAATCACTTTAGCACGAAAAACTCTTCTCTCACAGTATCTAGTTACATTGAATATCCCTGACCAAAAATTATACGTAACAAATGTTGATTATGGAGACTATCTCGATGACGATTGGCTCTACATAGATCACACTGCATATCCCTCATCGGACCCAAAGAAAACCAATTATACAGAAAATATATGCGAGTTTCAAGATGAATCCTGTGTTCACGAGTGGTATGCTCATGGAAAAACTCATTATGAATTCGGAATCCCTAAACCATATCATCCACACTACGGTGACGAGGAGAAATACAAAGCTATAATATCGCTGAGTGATAAATATACTGCACTAATGTGGAGGTCATCTAAAGAACTGGGAGTGGGTATAGCTCCAAAGAACCCCGCGTACGTATTGTTTGATGTTGAATGTCTTCCCATTAACTAATTCACTTATAGGGTTAAGAAGGGAAGAAAAATTTTGGTCGTGAGGTATTCTCCACCCGGCAATGTGCCTGGGAAGTACAAAGAGAACTTGCCAGTGGAACCAACTGAACCAACTGAAACAACTACTACAACTACTAAAGGCTCAAGCGGATGCGAAATTATGGAGGCCAAATTAAACATCCTAACTGTATTACTTAATTTTCTAACACTTGTTTTGTATGTCTTTATGTGACTTACAATTTTTTGAATTTTTTCACACAATGTGATTATCGAGGCCTCGAGCGAAGCAAAATTATTAGTGACGAAAAACTTTTGACAAAAAAATATATTTGCATTCGGAACGCTGAAATAGATAATTAAATTACCTAATGGTAAGAGATAAAAGAAATAATATACGGGTCGTTATATTTTAATCCTCTATCGAAAAAATTTTACCGCAATGAGGCACTTTTTATCTAGTTAAGACATGTTTTATTTTATTTGATTATTATTATTATATTACAACCGCTAAAGCATCCAAATCAGACAATGTTTATCCGATATACAATTGTAAAATATGAATTAATCATTAAGAAAGAAAGTAAACATGTTTAGATCAAACTCGAAAACGTTTCAGTTTCATAAAATCTACACAGAAAAAAAAAATGATATGGAATTGTACCAAAATCAACATTATTTCATGTTAATTTCAAGCCGGTGTGATTTAATGCAGCACCGACATTTCGAAAATACCGAGTGGATATCTTCGAGAATATCAAGCATATATTTTTTTTTATAAATTCGATCTTATAATAGATTCATCTGAAACATGACATTTGAACTTCTTTGTCATCCAACTGGTATTTTTCATATAAATTTTTGTCGTCCAACCGATATTTTTCATATAAATTTTTGTCATCAAAATGTTATTTATTTGTGTATATCAGTACCCTCCCAGTAAAACAAAATTATTATTTTATATTAAAACAATTTATTTCTAATCATTTCACATTTTTTGGAATAGGTATACATATGTATAGATGGGCCACATTCTGAAAAGAATAATAATTATAAATATTTGAATCATTTAATATCCAAATCATGTTCTTTAATAAACTTCTTAATTTGCAGTTCATCTGCATGAAAGGGACTGCCCTTGTGCGTCATCCAGAAGCGGTCGTTGCGGTCCAAATCGCAGGCCTTCGGCTTCTTGCGGGCTTCTAAGGGAAACAAGTATTAATATGGTTCAAAGGTCAGGGTGATAATGAGTCATTCAACTTGCCCGCACTGGCCGACTCATCCTCCACTTAGACCAGGTTCAGTCCCAGGTCCAGGACATCGTGCACCAGCGGCCGATACGACAAGGCGCATCCCAGAGGTTCTCGCGCAGCTTCTTCTCCAGCTTGCTGACACCGGCTAATGGGCACATTGCCCAGGGTCACAAACAGAGCGAATAGCGAGTCCACATTGGAGTCCGCGCTTCCATCTCCTCGTCGCGGGTGTTGGCCCGATTGATGGCGTAGTAGGAGAGCTGCTCGCTCTGCTGGTGCTTCAGGACGAAGAAGTCATCCTCCAGGCTGATGAAGTTCACATACTGATCGTACACCCGCTGGATATTTGCCACGCAGCCATTAATTCTTTGTCAACTAAAACTTAAATGTTATTATTTTAGTTTTGCCGAATGCCTGAGAGATCAGAGACAATTTGAAACTCAATAGTGACACATTGTCACCTAAATAGGGGCACAGTGATGACTATTTTTTTTGGGTGTATCGTCTGTGGGCGATTATGGGTGATTGTGGGCGTTAGAGGGGGCGTGGCGCTCGACTGAAATAAACTTGCGCTACGTAGGATGTGTTAGTAATCCCAACTTTCTAGCTTTTGTAGTTTCCGAGATCACAGCGTTCATACAGACAGACAGACGGACATGGCTAGATCGACTCGGCAAGTGATCCTGATCATGAATATATATACTTTATAGGGTCGAAAAAGCTTCCTTCTACCTGTTACAATCTTTTGCACGAATACAATATACCCTATTACTCTATGAGTAACGGGTATAAAAAGTGTGAAGAAAATATACTGATCGTCCTTTGATAAAATTCCCCAAAAATGCCTTCCTTTTATAGTTTCGGAAAGACTTTCTCAAAAATAAATTGTCCAAAAGTAATTTATTGTAATATATTTTGTACTAGTTAGTGGTCTACATCAAATGTGCATTTCAGTATTTTCGCTCTGCTGGTATAAATATCATTATATAATGTATACATACGATTTCGAATTGACCTAAATCGCATAAATTTTTCTACCATCGAGATTTGAAATATTTCATTTATGGTTTCAAAAAATTTAATAAAATTTTCTAGTTTAGACATAGATACCGAATTGCAGATACCAATGGAAATTAGTTCATCTCTTATCCTTTTCACACTAATTCTAAAACTTTCTTGAGCTTGAAATTCAAATTTTTCTTTAAGTCGGTCTTCCTCCTGATAGAAATAAAACAAGATGTTGGACATATTTTTTGATCCCTGGCAATAACATTCCATTTTCGAATAATCATTTACAATATAGTTCACATTTTCTGCAAATATAATGAAACATTTAGCACAAAGTATAATTATCATTATAGCCTATTAGAGAACTGATGTCTACTTACCTTCTAATATGTCCACAGGAATTACTTCTGAATATAATGAAACATTTAGCACAAAGTAAAATTAACATTATAGCCTATATATCATTGTTGTCTACTTACCGTCTACTATGTCCTGATTACCCTCAATTACTTCAGAACTGTCATAAGGATGAATTTCAAGTTCTGGTTCTGGTATAGGCTCAGGATTATTCTCTAATTCATATTCTAAAAATAACAATGATAAAATATAACAATTCTTTTTAGAAACTACATACTTACCGTAATTAGCGATATCAATTGAATAACCTAAGACACAAATAAATTTTGAAGTTTGTTTACTTTTTCAGTGATTAAATGACTACAATATACGCACTATATTTACCTTTATTCACAAAGGAGAAAGTGGAGAAATATATTAGGAACTTGATTGTGATTGGCGACATATTAGTTTAATGTTGATCCGTATATTGTACAAATGGAAAGAAAAAATTTATTTTTATTAAAGAAACTGTGAAATTTTGTATTTTCACGATTGATCTCAAAATAATAGCCATAATAGTTTAGAGGTCTTTGTATGCACTGGTCAAAATAATATGTAGAGCGCCAGGTATAGAAAACAGTAATATTTAAATCTCTAAAGATTATAAAATGAAAGACCGATTTTTAAAGGGATACGACCACAGCCCAAACCACAAGAGCTAGATCAGGCCAAATTTCTGCACAGTATTCTTTTTAAATTCTTAACTTCTAAAGTGTTTAAAATTTCAAATTTTACATTTTACCGAATTTTAGGTTTAGAAAAGGCCTATTCAGAAATCAAAAAGAATTTCGAATTCCCCCATAGTTTGGGGGCTACATTTAAAATTAACATTTTGATTTAATAAATGTAACCCGCAGCTCCGATCAACATAATTTTTGGATCATTAGTTAATTCTGTGGCTTAAATGCTTATTTTTATTTTTCAAGTTTTTAACATTTTTATACCCGTTACTCGTACTTCCAACTCGTAGAGTTGGGATAACCCACACATATTCTTTGGCTTCCTACGCAGCGCAAGTTGGTGTCAGTCGATGGCCACGCCCCCTCTAACGCCCACAATCGCCCTAAACCATTTTTTGAAAGGTGTTTGGCGCCCACATCTTTAAAGATTTTGGAAAAGTAAAAGTTTTATTGTGTTTATTAATACGTATTGAAATGTAGAAGACATTTTTCAAATCGGACCATTCATTAAAAAGTTATGCGCAATCAAAGTTTTACATCTCTATCTCCCTCGCACTCCCTTTAGCTGAGTAACGGGTATCTGATAGTCGGCGCACCCGACTATAGCGTTCTCTCTTGTTATACCCGTTACTCGTAGAGTAAAAGGGTATATTGTATTCGTGCAAAAGTATGTACACAGAAAAAAAAATGACAAAATATCAAATTGAAATTTGTTGGTTAATTTGACTTTTTTTAGGATCAAGTTTTGTCATATCGATCTACAATGAATAAATATTGGTTTTATCTTATTTCATATTAATTTTTGAAAATGAGAAATGTATATCTATAATTTACATGAAATCATATATGTCTGATATGATATAATATCAAATGTCAACCTATCGCGATATATCGTTTCGAAATTAGTTCGTTTTTACAACACTGTGAATGTGAGACTGTGCAGCACTGCAACTCGAGCCAACAGCTGGAACTCTGCGACGTTAAAATATCGAGAATAAGGTGAGTTTGTATTATAAAATTACATTGGTTTTTTTATTGAGTGCTAAGTCGAAACATTACAAAGTGGTGGTGATTTTAACTTTGCCGTCGAGTTAGCACACAATTTAAAGACATTTCGGTTCTGAATGTGCGTGTGTGTGTGTGCAGGCCGCAGTTTTATGTTGTGTGTGTCACAGGCATTCGGCAAAACTAAAATAATAACATTTAAGTTTTAGTTGACAAAGAATTAATGGCTGCGTGGCAAATATCCAGCGGGTGTACGATCAGTATGTAACTTCATCAGCCTGGAGGATGACTTCTTCGTCCTGAAGCACCAGCAGAGCGAGCAGCTCTCCTACTACGCCATCAATCGGGCCAACACCCGCGACGAGGAGATGGAAGCGCGGACTCCAATGTGGACTCGCTATTCGCTCTGTTTGTGACCCTGGGCAATGTGCCCATTAGCCGGTGTCAGCAAGCTGGAGAAGAAGCTGCGCGAGAACCTCTGGGATGCGCCTTGTCGTATCGGCCGCTGGTGCACGATGTCCTGGACCTGGGACTGAACCTGGTCTAAGTGGAGGATGAGTCGGCCAGTGCGGGCAAGTTGAATGACTCATTATCACCCTGACCTTTGAACCATATTAATACTTGTTTCCCTTAGAAGCCCGCAAGAAGCCGAAGGCCTGCGATTTGGACCGCAACGACCGCTTCTGGATGACGCACAAGGGCAGTCCCTTTCATGCAGATGAACTGCAAATTAAGAAGTTTATTAAAGAACATGATTTGGATATTAAATGATTCAAATATTTATAATTATTATTCTTTTCAGAATGTGGCCCATCTATACATATGTATACCTATTCCAAAAAATGTGAAATGATTAGAAATAAATTGTTTTAATATAAAATAATAATTTTGTTTTACTGGGAGGGTACTGATATACACAAATAAATAACATTTTGATGACAAAAATTAATATGAACAAGAAAGGAAGCTAGCTTCGGCCAGCCGAAGCTTATATACCCTTGCAGATAATTCATATTAATGACTAATTTTCCGATCGTTCCTATGGCAGCTATATGATATAGTTGTTCGATATTGATAAAATTAAAATCGAAATTCGAAAACATTTAAAAAGACTCATATCCCAGAGTAGAAGAGAATACAATAAAAACCAACGAAGCAATAATTTATTTCCTATTATATTCCCATTAATTTTCCGATCGTTCCTATGGCAGCTATATGATATAGACGTCCGATTTTGAAAAAATTTTATTCGAAATTCAGAATTAGATAAAAAATGGCATTTCCAAAAGTAGGTGGCTCTAGGTTCAAAAACACACAAGATATAATTTTTTTAAATTTTTTTCCCCGATTACTCCTATGGGAGCTATATGATATAGTTGTCCGATCCGGCTCGTTCCGACTTATATACTACCTGCAACAGAAAGAAGACTTTTGGGAAAGTTTTAGCCCGATAGCTTTAAAACTGAGAGACTAGTTTGCGTAGAAACAGACAGACGGACAGACGGACAGACGGACAGAAGGACAGACGGACAGACGGACATGGCTAGATCGACTCGTCTAGTGATGCTGATCAAGAATATATATACTTTATGGGGTCGGAAACGTCTCCTTCACTGCGTTGCAAACTTCTGACTGAAATCATAATACCCTCTGCAAGGGTATAAAAATATCGGTCGGATGACAAAAATTTATATGGAAAATACCAGTTGGATGACAAAGAAGTTCAAATGTCATGTTTCAAATGAATCTATTATAAGATCGAATTTATAAAAAAAAATATATGCTTGATATTCTCGAAGATATCCACTCGGTATTTTCGAAATGTCGGTGCTGCATTAAATCACATCGGCTTGAAATTAACATGAAATAATGTTGATTTTGGTGCAATTCCATATCATTTTTTTTTTTCTGTGTATGGACGGCAGTCCATGTGGTGACGAAGCGCACCAGGAGAGTGTGCGAAGGCGACTACTATATATACACGAAGAATTGAAAATCTGCTGTGATAGTCCGATCGTAATGAGTAATACACCCAATTAAAGGTATTGCTAAAACTTAAAGGATTGCATACCAAGACCTCAAGAAAATCAATTGGTTTGGGAGAGAGAGCGGTGAAAGTGTAAAAGTGAAAATTTAGGAATTTGGATCTGTTGGGGCCGGTGGGGATAATTGGCCCCCCGGACTACGTTAGTTGTATTCCTACTGAAAATGCGCTTAATATGAGGGGTCATATGAGAAAATCGGACGCTCCGTTCAAAAGTTATACCGAAAACAATTTTGTGAGGGCCTAGTCAAAATGAAAATTTAATTCTGTTTGGCAGTTTGTCCAAAACATGTTTTTTAAGTTTTGAAAATTTGAAAACTTTGTAGCTTTTATACTACTAAAGCTACAGACTTGTGCTGACTTCTAATATTTTCTCATTAAGCACGCTGCAATAAAAAATGCCTGTGAAGGGAAAAAGGCTGGAATAGTTTTCTAGGGCGGGCCGAATGAGAAAATATTAGAAAGTCTATTTAATGACAAGTGTAATAATTTTTCGTCACAAATGTTGATATCAGAACTTTTGTATGTTGAAGGTGCGATCGTCACTAGTTTTTTACCTCGTTAAGAGGTGTTTTTATTTGATTTCTAAATATTTTTTAAACGAGGTATAGCACATGTCTGTAGCGGGTTTTTTCCAAAAGTCGTAGAACAAAAGATTTCTATGTATATGGAACTGTTAAATGCAAATTAACTGATTCCATGACCCTAAAATATAGTTTGGACACCAATGCACAAAATTCAATGATCAGGAAGCGTTAGTTGTTCTGAGCTGGCAAAAGTGGCTATTTTCGTTTCTTAATAACTTTTAAACGAAAACTGCTAGCTAGCCAAAAGGTAGCTAGCGCCTTTAGCTAGGACTTTTTCCAACCGCGGTACTCAGTTGAGCTAAGAAAATGGTAAGGAAATACCAAAATAATACCAGATTAAGCGGATGAATTCCGATGAACGCCTTTAGCCGCGGCCCAAAGTATACCAAATTTGATCTTTGGCTGTGTTTCTGCAGAAGCGGTGTGCCAATAACAAATTATACATGCAGGGAAAACCCCAAAAACCAATGGAAAACTGCTTGTAGCCCCTTACACCTGCGATCGAATCTACCGCCTTCCCACCTCAGCTGTTAAAGGGGCGGTATTCAGCCCACCCTTTCATTTATTTTAGACTCACCCCCAATAATAAAAATAATAATAATAATAAAAATCTTCCAGATAGGCCCGCTCAGCCCAAGACTGTTAGCACCCTGACTTTGACGATTCACTTCTTGATCGGTGGAAGGTTCAAATGGAATAGAACTCTGATGCCGCTTGGCAATGGCGACAAGCCCCTTAACAGCCAAAATGGAAACCGCTCTCAGCATAAATCAATTTACATTTCGCCCTGTTGACCTATTACGCTTTCTCTTACCCCTAACCCTAGTTCGGCAACCGCCCCACAGATGGCGCTAGCTCCGATCCGTTCCCATTTGACTACCAGCGCTACACTTGCTACATGCATTGCGGATGAACTCCGAAAACTTCGGCCACACTAAAAGATTAATATTTTTTGACTAGGAAAACTCTTAGCCGAACTTAGTAGAATGCTTTAGTGTTGAATTAATACTGGCAGTTTAATACTAGCTGTTAATACAACGCTCATTAAATGTAAACTTTTGGTTTTTTTTTTTTTGTGTGTAGCGGAGAACGTCGCTTCGGGTATTGCTAGTACTCGATAATAATAATATATTGATATGTCGTAGTATCAAAGAGTATACATAATAAATAATAAATAAATACTCTTAAAAATAAAAAAAAAGTTAGCCCTCGCAAGAAATTGAAATTCTACAGCGGGATTCGATCCCCGGACCGCTTAGATTGGTAGTCAGATGTCTTATCCACTTCCACTAGGCCAAATGGCAAGCAGTGCCGCGGCCGACTAGATTCCAACTAGAATCGAGCAGTGCGAGTTCTACTGCTAAACTGCGGGTTCCACCGCTAGAACCCGCCATACGACAGACTATTTTGTATGAGATGTAGCTGATGCGAGTGCGTAAGCCCGAAATGTTCTTCAACTGACCTTTTTCGTTCGGAATCCATTCTAAATTTCGGTCAAACGAGCGTTCTTAAATTGCCCGCCAACGGTCTACTTACTTTTTGACCCCGTTGACTTTTAAACGTTTCTAACGGATTTTTTTCTGGGTGTAGTAAAGGCTTTATCTTCGGTTCTTAATACAATAATCCACAAAATTAAGAAAAAAAAACTAGAATTATTTAGCGGCTTCAAGTGTACATATATAATCCCCTAGCGGGAATATAACCTTCAAATGTCTTGCCTAATAAGCATACTAAATTTAATTGCTTTGTTTTAATTGCATCTAAAAAGTTTTTTCTTATATAAGATCGTTCATTTAAATCACAAGCAGAGTTTTCAGCATGGGAACGTTGTTCATTTTATTATTTTTTTTGTTAACTCTTGTAATAATTAACTGCAAACATTCAAAGTTAAATTCAGAAAAGCCAAAAAAAAATAAAGTTGACTATTGTAAGTTTCCTAATAAAGTTATAAGGGAAGACGGCAAAAGTGGCTTAAATTTTCAACATTCTGATCCTAATTTACGCGGTAACACTCGCTTGTGTTTACTAGAAGCATATTTACCTAAACATAAAAATCGTAATATACATAATTGTTTAAAGAGGGTAAGGGAAAGTGCGGACGAAGTAACCAAAAAAATAAAAGAAAAAGAAAATAGTTGCACTGAAACACGGTGGGAAAAAAAAACAGTAATATCAAATAAACAGAAAAAAAATAAGAGGACGGCTATACAGCCTCGTAGTTTTGTAATTATGACGGATCCAATACAGGATTTGATCATTTCTAAAATTGAGGAGGAATATAATAAACTTATGAAAGTTACACCTTGCCTAGAATGGAGTGATGACCACAAAGATATGAAAAAAAAAAAAAATAAAGAGAAGCTAACTGGCATTCTAAATACTATCCATGGAGTGTCTACGAAAACAATTTGTACAGTAAGCTATTATGTAAAAATTGATGGCATAGATAATTTAAATGACAAATTAGAGTCATATTTGTCTACGCTTACTCTAATAAGGGAACATTTAGGAATTATGAGTAATGCTATAAATATGAATGGTGAAAGCTTTGACTGTCTTTGGAATTACAATCTTGAACTTTCACATCGTATTTATGAAAACTGGTATTCTTTTGTAAGTTGTACAATGTATGAACAACCTTTTTCAGATGTTAATGATATTGTATCCATTATTGTAGGAAAACAGGAGCCAGATTTATTCATGTCGGAATGTTGAAACTAAGTACCTACACATTGTACAAAAAATAAATTCAATATGAAATAATATAAAGTATATACTTTTAGTTTAATTTCTATACCGAAGTTTGTAGCGCTGGTAGTCATGTGGGAACGGATCGGAGCTGGCGCCATCTGTGGAGTGGTTGCAGAACTAGGGTTAGGGGTAAGAGAAAGCGTGATAGGTCAACAGGGCGAAATGTCAGTTGGATTCTGCTGAGAGCGGTTCCCATTTCGGCTGTTGAACCCTCCACTGATCAAGACGTGGAAAATTTAAGCCATCGAAAGATTAACAATAGTCGTGGGCCTGGCAGGCATATAAGCCTTTGCCAAGTGAAAAAGTATACTTTTTTTTTTCCAAACGATTCCATTCACTTTGGCCGAGTCCTGAGAGCGGGGTGAGTTTAAAGAAAATAGTAGAAAAATAAAAAGGTTCGATCAGCGGAACTTTGTGCAATTCATAGGGGCTCGGCGATCAAAAATCACATCTACGATATTCAGCCCCGAGAACACTCTGGACTGCAGCCAGCTGAGCGTACAGAAAATAACTCTCATTGGAGCAATTTTGGGGAGGCCGGCGGTGTCAACGCGGCTTACAATCGGCGACCCAGTGGCGCAATCCGCATTCGGCCGAAAATGGGTATGGAGATAGAATGCATTCGAGAAGGTAGCCGCGGCCCAAAGAATAGACAATTTGATCTTTGGCTGTGTTTGTGCAGAAGGGGTGTGCCAATAACAAATTGTAAAATGAAGGAAAACCCCAAAAACTAATGGAAAACTGCTTGTAGGAGTTGCGGCAATCATATCGCCATGCCAACAGCAAATTAAAGTTTGCGACCCAGGTCGGCTCAACATTTTGTAATATTTTAAAATTGGCGTCAGTTGATGTTTGCTGTTTGTAAAGAAACCCAAAAGACCATGCTGCAGGCATTGCGGATGAACTCCGAAAACTTCGGCCACACTAAAAGATTAATATTTTTCGACTAGTAAAACTCTTAGCCGAACTGAGTACTAGGCTTAAGGAAATACCAAAAAAATACCAGATTTAGCAGATAAATCCGGTGAACGCCTTTAGACGCGGCCCAAAGAATAGAAAATTTGATCTTTGGATGTGTTTGTATGTATACTCTTTGGTACTAGGCTTTAAATATAAACTTTTGGTTTTTTTTTGTGGTTGGGTGCAACTCGAGAAATAAATTACAATTTGGAGATACAAACAAATGTTTTTAAAAAATCTTAAGAAAAACAAGAAAGGAAGCTAGCTTCGGCCAGCCGAAGCTTATATACCCTTGCAGATAATTCCTATTAATCACTAATTTTCCGATCGTTCCTATGGCAGCTATATGATATAGTAGTTCGATATTGATAAAATTAAAATAGGAATTCGAAAACATTTAAAAAGAGTCATGTTCCAGAGTAGAAGAGAATACAATAAAAGTCAACGAAGCAATAATTTATTTTCTTTTATATTCCCATTAATTTTCCGATCGTTCCTATGGCAGCTATATGATATAGTCGTCCGAAAAAAAAATGACATTTCCGAAAGTAGGAGGTTATAGGTTTAAAAACACCCAAGATATAATTATACCCGTTACTCGTAGAGTAAAAGGGTATATTGTATTCGTGCAAAAGTATGTAACAGCTAGAAGGAAGCTTTTCCGACCCCATAAAGTATATATATTCTTGATCAGGATCACTAGCCGAGTCGATCTAGCCATGTCCGTCTGTCCGTCTGTCCGTCTGTCTGTCCGTATGAACGCTGAGATCTCGGAAACTATAAAAGCTAGAAGATTGGCATTTTGCATGCAGATTCTAGGAGTTCCTACGCAGCGCAAGTTTATTTCAAAAAGGTGCCACGCCCCCTCTAACGCCCACAATAGCTAATATACGATTTGAAAAATTTTAATAAATCGGAAAAGTAGGAATGCAGTTTTGTTGTGCTTATCAATACCTATCGAAATGTAGAAGAAATTTTTTAAATCGGACCATTCGTTTAAAACTTATGCCTGATCAAAGTTTTATCTCCATCTCCCTAGCACTCCCTTTAGCTGAGTTACGTCTATTAGATAGTCGGGACACCAACCCTTTAGCTGAGTGACGGGTATTAGATAGTCGGGACACCAACCCGACTATAGCGTTCTCTCTTGTTTTTTTTAAATTTGTTTACCCGATTATTCCTATTGGAGCTATATGATATAGTTGTCCCATCCGGCTCGTTCCGACTTATATACTACCTGCAATAGATAGAAGACTTTTGGGAAAGTTTTAGCCCGATAGCTTTAAAACTGAGAGACTAGTTTGTGTAGAAACGGACAGACAGACGGACAGACGGACATATATATACTTTATAGGGTCGGAAACGTCTCCTTCACTGCGTTGCAAACTTCTGACTGAAATCATAATACCCTCTGCAAGGGTATAAATATATGTGCCTTTAAAAAAAATTTTGACTTCAGTTTATAGATCTACGGTACTTCTCTACCAGAAACATCTATCATCCGTCTTGGTGTATTTTCAAAAAAATATTTTGTAAGCTAGTATAATTTAAGAACATTGAGAAGAAGATAACGTTCTTAACTAAGGAATTTGTTCTTTAAATTAGACTGGGTTTTTTTCCTAAATGTATTTTTCAACTAATGCAAAAAAAGGGTACACGGTATTGAATTGTTCTGCGCGAGTAATGTGTCTAATTAAGTTAGTGGAAATAAATGTAACCTTAAAATGCCTTGCTAGGCATAACAAATTCAACTGGTTTACTTTAATTGCGTCTAAAAAGCGTTTCCTTATATAAGCTCGAACATTTATATCACTTACACATTTGTCAACATGGGATCGTTGCTCATATCATCATTTTTATTGCTGATTGTTTCAAGTAACTGCAAACATTCAAAGTTAAAGTTATATTCAAATACAACATCAAAGCCATCGTCAAAAGCAACGGCAAAGCCACTACCATATAGTAAGATTGTTTTTCACTCATTGAAACATTTTAAACATTCTGATTCTGATATACATATGTATGTACATATGTATGTAAGTACGCTGTAACCTTTGTGTGAATCAACTAAATGGATCATAAACGCGTTTTCTGTTCACACTGTTGTCGGCAAGGGGAATAGGAAGAAAGAGCTTGTTCTATCCCAGCGGACCAAGGCGCGATAGTATAGCGAAACTATCGCAAAATGTTCGTAAACGGACTTAGAAACGATAGAAATCCGCGAGCTTTTACCAAAGTCACGTTAAATGTTCGCGAACGGACTCAAAAAATAGCGTTTTTGTATCACTTCTTTTCTTGTTTCCATGCTAACTGACTGATGCGCAGTTTCTCGGCACACGAAATCGTTCGTTTCTTTTTTGCGTGTGTTCTTTTGTGTTTAGAAACTTGCAGAGTGCAGTCGTATAAAAGCCGAAATTGTTTAAAAGTGTTTTATTAAATAAAAAAAATCAGTAATTAAATTCTAATTGAGTGTTTAGTTCAGTGCTTTGACCCAAAGAGTGAGTTAAAACGCTTTTAAAACAAAAAAAAACAGAAATAAATCAAAAATCACATGTCCGTTCTTCTTCGTTTTTTAGCCTTGAAGAGAAGAGCAAAAGAATTTAATAATGTCATTAAAACGCAAGAGGAGGAATTATATGTACATACATATATGCGAGTCGAAACATAATAAACAGTTACTCTAGCAATCCGTAGTAAGTATTTTTTATACGAATAATTATATTACAATGCACAATATTACTAGATCGTTTTTTTACAGCGGGATTTAAAGAAAGATTTTCCCTGGACGATGTCGATTTCGACAGGGTAACACAGAAGTTTTTCCAGTACGCCCAGGACAGGATATCTAAGAGTCAGGAGCAGATTAAAGTAAAAGTTAAAGTACTCCAAAAGAATCAAAAAAGTTAAAGGGTCTCATAAATGTGCCATGAAGTACCAAAAAATCTCATTACCACTTTAAATTTCCTTAGTTTTTATGTTTTGTTTGATACCATATTTAAAAAGATATTGATATAAAAAAGAAAAACCAAAAATGTAGTACTGCTTTCACTGCACTATGGGCAAAAATTCAGTTTTTGAGGCATAACCTCCAGTTTTAAAGATAGAAATTTAAAATTTTTATTAAGTAAGACTAAGGTGTAATTTCGGTTTTTGTTGCTTTTTGAATCTGACCACATCTTCATCCTCCGCCCACGGCCCTATATAAATTTGAAGGCAAGGATTTAAACAAAATGTTATTTGTGTTGGTAAAACTGTAATACAATTTCGCATTCTGTTAAACTTTGACCATGTCTCCATCCACCGCCCATGACGCATTAATACATTTGAAGAAGACTTTTTCAAAAAAATGTATTTGTTAATGACTAATTACTAGACCGTTGATCGCAAAAATGAATTATCCGTGTCCCTGTAAACTTTATATTAAAACGTTAGTTAGTTAGTTAAAGACGACATACCTGTAAGTGAAATCTTTTTCCAAAACAAGGGTATCAAGTCCCAGAATTTCGATTTCATCTTCACCGACATCATTATTATTGTTGTCTTCACATGTTCCTATTCTTGAGAGTTCGACCTCAGGATATTCCAAAAGAGCTATGACATCTTTTGGCTGACTTTTTTTGCGTGTTAAACTTTTTCTTCCCTGTAGATTGAGTGTGGACAGCAGTGGGTCAGAAGAATCTAATGCTCTGTTAAACACGTCTGTCAAGGTATCTAACCGGCTGCATTTCCTTGCGTGTAAAAGTCTATCGCGTTTATATAATTTGTTTCGCGATTCTGAGGCGTTTTCACCCATAACTCCAAGAGGAAGTATGGAACATCGCTGCTTATATACACTTTGACCTGTTGACCCATCGAACCCATAACTGAAAATTAGTGTGCAAGGCGATGTTAGTAGATGAGAAATTACTTCTTTTTGCATTTCAAATATACGTTCAGCCGTATGGTTTAATATATTTTGCATCGATACTTTTGCCGTCGTTTCGGTATAAGTAATTTCAGCTGGCCTGCATTTCAATTTCATATCAGTAAGTTCCGAATACGGCGGATAGATATCGCATCCATGCTGCTTGCTAATGGCTTTTATATTAATATACTGCTGTTTTGTTAGCCTATTCTCAATTAAAAATGCTAAAGCCTCTTTTGCACTAATTTTCAAAATAGCGTTTCGCTCGATCGTTTTTTTTTCGTCAGCTATGTTTTTGCTATTTAAAGCCTTTCGCAACAAAAATTGCGTATATTCATCTTTGTTATTTTTTGCCAAAATAGAAGCTGCATGTAAAAGCAATGGCATAGAATTTTCTTTTTCTTTCGCCAATTGAGATGCCAACTTACGCTTTAATCGTGGTCCTGCCCTCAGTATAAGTTAGGCATTTGCGACCAGGTTTGTCACTTGGCGTGCCCTTTTCCAAAAATGAAATTTTCATGTTCGACGAAAGCCACAGGGAATGTTTTTCCTTGAATCGGTCTATTATTCTATGACATTTTGGCAAATTACGACTAAGAAAGGCAAAAAACTGCTAAATTTTTTTTTTGACTATTGTATGCTGACTATCGTTTAATTCGATTCCGTTCATAGTTTGCAAAACAAATTCCATCACAGCGGATTGTTGCCGGTTTTGTTTTGTTTTGTTTATAACTTCCAATTTTTACCTTGCCTATACTCTCCTATACTCACAAGTTACACACCACAGAAAGCAAAAACAAATTTCTTATTTGTCATCTAAAAACTAAGCAACAACACATTGAACAAATGGACAAAAAAACACATATAATAAACATTCAGTGTTTATAATTTATTTCACAAACCTTCACTCTTTGTATCCATATTTAAACTTTTTTTGTTTTTTTTACAATAGCCAGAGAAATCCAGGTGCAAAAACTACAAAGTTTCCCGTCCCTTTTTGAAAACGTGTGACCTTATTTTAAACTTTTGACTTTCTTAAGGGAAAAAATAGGTAAAAACGCCAAATAAAATTCTTTGAAAATGGACTTTGGGTTATTTTAAGTATTGTAAACGATCCGTTTACGAGCTATCGAGAACGAAACTTTCTCTGCCACAAACTGAGCGACCAGGGATTCGTTTTTTTATCGTTCTCGGATCCGAGGCGATAGTCGTTTTCCGTTTAACTTTCGCGTAACTATCGTTTGCGATATCGCTAACGAACATTTGGTCAACTGGGATTTTTAACTTTCGTTTATTGAGTACACAATGCATAAGTGTAAGTGTGCTTTGTGTGCATGTGTGCGAGAACGTGGCAACACATTTTGGACATTTTAATAATCGATGGCCAACAACTTTTAAAAGTTAAAAAGGGTTTTCTGCCCATCACTTTCAACTCGTTCTATGGTCGTGCTGGCTAAAGCAGGCCATCCACAGTCGAATTTTTTAGGCGAACATGTTCGAGAGTTTGTCGTTGGTGGTAGTGTTCGCGTTCAAATTGCATAGAAATTTGTTCGACGCTTCCCAGCGGACCAGGGCGCGATAGTATAGCGAAACTATCGCAAAATGTTCGTAAACGGACTTAGAAACGATAGAAATCCGCGAGCTTTTACTAAAGTCTCGTTAAATGTTCGCAAACGGACTCAAAAACGAGCGTTTAGTAAACAAAAACCGGGCGACATTATTTTCAGCCTTATGTCCAGTTTTCATTCTTTTTTGAGCTCGTTTGCGATAGTTTTGCGAGACTTTGCCGTTTTTGTTCTACTTCGTTTCTCGTTTCCATGGCTGATGCGCAGTTTCTCGTTCGTTTCTTTTGTGCGTGTGTTCTTTTGTGCTTAGAAACTTGCAGAGTGCAGTCGTATAAAAGCCGAAATTGTTTTAAAGTGATTTATTAAATAAACAAAATCAGTAATTAAATTATAATTGAGTGTTTAGTTCAGTGCTGTGACCCAAAGAGTGAGTTAAAACGGCTTTAAAGCCAAAAAACAAAACAGAAATAAATCAAAAATCACATGTGCGTTCTTCTTCGTTTTTCAGCCTTCTTCTTGGAATTTTGCGGTGGAAGTGAAAAGAAGAATAGTGTCCGACGACCTCGCACGGCTGTACTCTTGGCGTGGAACCGAGGCCAAGAAATGTATAAGGGGGTTGCGCGTTACAATAGCAATCCGTAGTAAGTATTTTTTATACGAATAATTATATTACAATGCACAATATTACAAAATCGTTTTTTACAGCGGGATTTAAAGAAAGATTTTCCCTGGACGATGCCGATTTGGACAGGGTAACACAGAAGTTTTTCCAGTACGCCCAGGACAGGATATCTAAGAGTCAGGAGCAGATTAAAGTAAAAGTTTAAGTACTCCAAAAGAACTCATATGTTAATTCTCATTACCCCTTTTAATTTCATTAATTTTTATGATTTGTGTGATACCATATATAAAACAAGAGAGAACGCTATAGTCGGGTTGGTGTCCCGACTATCTAATAACCGTCACTCAGCTAAAAGGAGTGCGAACGCTGGTGTCCCGACTATCTAATAAACGTAACTCAGCTAAAGAGAGTGCGAGGGAGATGGAGATAAAACTTTGATCAGGTATAATTTTTTAACGAATGGTCCGATTAAAAAAATTTGTTCTACATTTCGATAGGTATTGATAAACACAACAAAACTGCATTCCGAAATATTAAAATTTTTAAAATCGTATATAAACTATTGTGGGCGTTAGAGAGGGCGTGGCACCTTTTTGAAATAAACTTGCGCTGCGTAGGAACTCCTATAATCTGCATGCAAAATGCCAATCTTCTAGCTTTTATAGTTTCCGAGATCTCAGCGTTCATACGGACGGACAGACGGACAGACAGACATGGCTAGATCGACTCGGCTAGTGATCCTGATCAAGAATATATATACTTTATGGGGTCGGAAACGCTTCCTTCTAGCTGTTAAATACTTTTGCACGAATACAATATACCCTTTTACTCTACGAGTAACGGGTATAATTATGTCTTGGGTGTTTTTGAACCTATAACCTCCTACTTTTGGAAATGCAATTTTTTTATCTAATTCTGAGTTTCGAATAAAATTTTATAAAAATCGAACAACTATATCATATAGCTGCCATAGAAACGATCGGAAAATTAGTGATTAATAGGAATTATCTGCAAGGGTTTATAACAGTGGTGGCCAGCAGAAGCAGCACACAAACAATGAAAGAACGCATTGCGTTTGACTGTATGCGTTACGTTTTTCTGTTTGACAGCGTACGTGAGCGTCGAAACGCTAGCAGCGCAGCGGCAGAGAAATTGCCTATCCCGTGAGCCCTGCGCGCTGCTTCTGCTGGCCACCACTGTATTAGAGGGAGAAAAGAGGTTTTAAAGTTAAATATGCCAAGTGTGCCAATAGTAAATTTGGCACTGTATGTAATTGATGAGGAGCACTTCCGAGTCGATCTAGCCATGTTTGTCTGTCTGTCCGTATAGCAATCTGTCTGAAAAGTTAAAACAGATAAACTTGTCGTAAAATCAAATCGGTTTTCACGACTTCTTAGATCTAACTAAACGACTAATTTAACCGTACTTGTGTATCACGCATATGGTGCATATGATGCAACTAGAGTTGGGCGCGTGTCAAAATTTCTCAACACAACACAGCACGCACGAACACGAAACGTTTCAATAATTTTAAAACACGACACGAACACGCACAAAATAAATATATATATTTTATTAAACATTTCTATTTTAATATAGATTTTATTTTCGATTTTTCAACAAAAAAAAATAAACGTTTTTCCAAATTAGAGCCTAACAGTCTACACTGTGAAAACTTGAGAACGTAAAATTCAAGAGCGTATCTTCTTGATTTCAGTATATTTATACCCGTTACTCGTAGAGTAAAAGGGTATATTGTATTCGTGCAAAAGTATGTAACAGCTAGAAGGAAGCGTTTCCGACCCCATAAAGTATATATATTCTTGATCAGGGTCACTAGCCGAGTCGATCTAGCCATGTCTGTCTGTCCGTCTGTCCGTCTGTCCGTCTGTCTGTCCGTCTGTATGAACGCTGAGATCTCGGAAACTATAAAAGCTAGAGGTATGGTATTTGGCATGAAGATTCTTGGAGTTCCCACGCAGCGCAAGTTTGTTTCCAGAAGGTGCCACGCCCCCTCTAACGCCCACAATCGCTTATAAACGATTTTAAAAATTTAAATATTTCGGAAAAGTAAAAATGCAGTTTTGTTGTGCTTATCAATACCTATCGAAATGTAGAAGAAATTTTTTAAATCGGACCATTCGTTAAAAAGTTATAGCTGATCAAAGTTTATATCTCCATCTCCCTCGCACTCCCTTTAGCCGAGTGACGGGTATTAGATAGTCGGGACACCAACCCGACTAAAGCGTTCTCTCTTGTTTTTTTTTACTTTTTATACCCGTTACTCGTAGAGTAAATATTGTATTCGTGCAAAAGTATGTAACAGCTAGAAGGAAGCATTTCCGACCCTATAAAGTATATATATTCTTGATCAGGGTCACTAGCCGAGTCGATATAGCCATGTCCGTCTGTCCGTCTGTCTGTCTGTATGAACGCTGAGATCTCGGAAACTATAAAAGCTAGAGGATTGGTATTTGGCATGAAGATTCTTGGAGTTCCTACGCAGCGCAAGTTTATTTCAAGAAGGTGCCACGCCCCCTCTAACGCCCACAATAGCTAATATACGATTTTAAAAATTTAAATATTTCGGAAAAGTAAAAATGCAGTTTTGTTGTGCTTATCAATACCTATCGAAATGTAGAAGAAATTTTTTAAATCGGACCATTCGTTAAAAAGTTATAGCTGATCAAAGTTTATATCTCCATCTCCCTCGCACTCCCTTTAGCCGAGTGACGGGTATTAGATAGTCGGGACACCAACCCGACTAAAGCGTTCTCTCTTGTTTTTTTTTACTTTTTATACCCGTTACTCGTAGAGTAAATATTGTATTCGTGCAAAAGTATGTAACAGCTAGAAGGAAGCATTTCCGACCCTATAAAGTATATATATTCTTGATCAGGGTCACTAGCCGAGTCGATATAGCCATGTCCGTCTGTCCGTCTGTCTGTCTGTATGAACGCTGAGATCTCGGAAACTATAAAAGCTAGAGGATTGGTATTTGGCATGAAGATTCTTGGAGTTCCTACGCAGCGCAAGTTTATTTCAAGAAGGTGCCACGCCCCCTCTAACGCCCACAATAGCTAATATACGATTTTAAAAATTTAAATATTTCGGAAAAGTAAAAATGCAGTTTTGTTGTGCTTATCAATACCTATCGAAATGTAGAAGAAATTTTTTAAATCGGACCATTCGTTAAAAAGTTATAGCTGATCAAAGTTTATATATCCATCTCCCTCGCACTCCCTTTAGCCGAGTGACGGGTATTAGATAGTCGGGACACCAACCCGACTATAGCGTTCTCTCTTGTTTGAGATCAAGTGTTCTTGAAATCAAGCGTAAAGTGCTTTTGATTTGGTTTTTTTGAACAACATCATTCTCGATTTCGTTTATTGAGCATGAACATTCTTGAAATCGTCCCCAACTTCGTCCCAGAGATGAAAAAAATTAAAGAGGTTAAAAATGAGAGACACATTCTCTCTGGAATTCTCCACTAACTTAAAAGTTTCCCAAATGTTGCACCTGCCTTCATTTTTATATTTTGTGTCTCCACGGCGAATGGCACTTTGATTAGAATATTATCATCTTTGAAAAAACGAAAAATAACACAATAACACAACTCTAGATGCAACTACATATATCCGTTAACGAGATTGAGCGATCTAGCTGTCATTTTACTCGAACGTATTGTCGGTATCCTTAAAGGACTACATTTTGTCGCCGAGACCATGATTAAACTGCACAAGGTAGTATTACGATAAGACATACATACATACAAATTATTTCGATTATATAATTTTTGTCTATTTTTTCGTTTATTATTAATACCAAAATTTCTTTTATTTTTTACTTTTAGTCATTTTGTACGACATTCCGGTAACGTCATCTTTTTCTACGCATGTAAAGTGGATGGTAAAGTTTATAGAATATGACAAATTTACCAAAGCAAGCAAAGTTTGTTGCTTCCAAAAAAGTTTTAGAGAATTTTATATTTTTACTAAAAATTTTAACGAGAGATATGAAGATATTAAAGAAAAAAAATACGAACTACGGGGCGAAATAAGTGACGCAAGGTTGCGTTTTAGAAATATAGATGGTTATTTAAAAAAGCTTTTTCGAAATTATAGACCTCAAGATCTAGAGAAAGCTAGCATATCTAAGTTGATCGAGGATGTTAATGAGATAGCTTCAATAATTCTTGATCACGTTAAGGCAATGTTGCGCTACAAATCAATGAACCAAGACAGAGAAAATCCATTTTATAGAATAATGTTTTTGGAACTTTTTAAAAATTTGATATCCATTATGGGAAGATCTATAAGTTGTATTTATAAAGCTTGGTATAAATATGATACCTATTTAAATCCATACTTTTACTAAAAATTGTAATAATATTAAATTTTTACTGGACTTTTGGTGACAATTAACTAATCGAATGCTTTTTTAAATATTATTTAAAAAATAATTATTAATAAAGAAACAAAATAATCAGTAATAAAAGTAATTGTTAACACCCCAGTACATTTTGAAATGTCTTTAATTTAAACAAATTCTATGGCTGGACCAGACACCACCGACATTCGAGCGACCAGACAGTGCTCAATTGGAGGAACATTTTTGAGCAGGTACAGTTACTTTTATATTAGGTAACAATGGTGGGGGGAAAAACGAAAGCCAATTTAAGAAAAAATCGAAACTTGTTATACCCTTGCAGAGGATATTATGATTTTAGTCAGAAGTTTGCAACGCAGTGAAGGAGACGTTTCCGACCCTATAAAGTATACATATTCTTGATCAGCATCACTAGACGAGTCGATGTAGCCATGTCCGTCTGTCCGTCTGTTTCCAAAAGTCTTATATCTATTGCAGGTAGTATATAAGTCGGAACGAGCCGGATCGGACAACTACATCATATAGCTCCCACAGGAATAATCGGGGAAAAAAATGTAAAAAAAATTATATCTTGCGTGTTTTTGAACCTAGAACCTCCTACTTTTGAAAATGTCATTTTTTATCTAATTCTGAATTTGGAATACAAATTTTTCAAAATCGGACGACTATATCATATAGCTGCCGTAGGAACGATCGGAAAATTAATGGGAATATAATAGAAAATACATTATTGCTTGGCTGAATTTTATTGTATTCTCTTCTACTCTGGAATATGACTCTTTTTAAATATTTTCGAATTTCGAATAGCTGCCATAGGAACGATCGGAAAATTAGTGATTAATAGGAATTATCTGCAAGGGTATATAAGCTTCGGCTGGCCGGAGCTAGCTTCCTTTCTTGTTTTTGTTTGATAGAGGATACCTTTCTGGAAAACTCCTTTCATGAATAATTGTTATTTCTTTTTAATCGTTCTCGAGTTATAGCGTCAAACATAGAGCAAAATAAAGAGAAAATGCGGCATATTTTACATTTATAAAGGCAAAAATGCATCTCAAGTCGCCAATAAAATTTGTGCAATTTAATGACCCTGTACGGTTTTCATTTCCACCGCACAACAATGGTTTCAACGTTTTCGTTCTGGTGTAGAGGGGGCCGAAGAAGGAAAGTCTGTCGTCGAAAATGGCAATAAGACCGGCATAGTAGCAGCCGTAGCATCGGTCATGAGCTGGCCATGATTCATCAAAACGTTACAAACCATTTGATGAAGCTTAAAGCTCGATGTAAAAAAAAAATAAAATATAAAAAATACCGCAGGACACATCGACAAGTCGTCATGTATGTATATAATATGTATGTAAAACAAGAGAGAACTCTATAGTCGGGTGCCCCGACTATCAGATACCCGATACTCAGCTAAAGGAATTGCGAGGGAGGTGGAGATTTAAAGCTTTGATCGCGCATAACTTTTTAACGAATGATCCGATTTGAAAAATTTCTTTACATTTTTATAGATATTAATAAACACAATTCAAATGCATTTTTTTCCGAAATCTTTAAAGGTGTGTGCGCCAGACACCTTTTAAAAATGGTATAAGGCGATTGTGGGCGTTAGAGGGGGCGTGGCCCTCGGCTAAAATACATATGCGCTGCGTATGATGCCAATCTTCTAGCTTTTATAGTTTCCGAGATCTCAGCGTTCATACGGACGGACAGACGGATATGGATATATCGACTCGGCTAGTGACCCTGATCAAGAATATATATACTTTATAGGGTCGGAAATGCTTTCTTCTAGCTGCTGCATACCTTTGCACGAATACAATATACCCTTTTACTCTTTTTAAGTTGAAAACTATTAGAATACTTACCATGTTAGCCAAGCAATTTTGCATTTTATCAAGAGTCGTGGCAGTCCTTTGGAGCCGAATTTCAAAAAATATTTTCTTAGTGGCACGATTGTACACACAAAAAAAAAAAATTGTCAAACAGTAACCACAAAAAATTGTCAATTTTGTCAAGGATATTGGTGTGTGTCTTGCTAATTGTGTGTATTTGTTGTTGTGAAAGTAACTATTTACTTAGTAGAATTCACTATTTTTTGTGGTTGGGGACTGTTTGACAATTATAACAGTTGATTTTACCAAGTTTTTTTTTTGGGTGTACCTATTAAAACCGTAATTTTAGATCAAAAGTTTGTTTGCACAATATTGCTTAGAATCTTGCAAAAATAACGTTCCCCCTATACGATTTTAAATGTCAAACTAATACATTTTTTTGCTGTGTAGAAACTATTATAATACAAATAATCACAATTTGTACGGTCTAGATGACAAAGACAATATATGGGACTGATCCGTGTGTATTTTCACCACTTCGATTTTAATTACGGTCGCTAGCTGATCAATGGTCTTGCTATTAAAAAAAACATTCGCAGTTTACTTGACTGCTTACTTCTTTGCCAGGATCTGGTCAAACGCTATTTGCTGTAGTAGATATCCTGTGGTTAGTTTTTTTACTCTTTTTAGCTGCGACCAGTACTATGCACGTCAAACTGAACGGTGCTCTTCATCTGTTTGCATTTTGACTGATGTTTGTCAAAATGGGCACCAAATGATTGAAGGAAAATTTTGTGGAAATGGGAGATGCAACATATTTGGATGCAACTGCGACGATGGCTGTATTGGTGGAAATACAACTGTTGAAGCAAATGCTAATATGGAAAAAGATCGTTGCAAGGGACTTTGCGTATCATTATGAAAATTGTTATTTTGATGACACTACACACAAAAAAAACTATGTAAAATCAACTATTTAATAGTGAAAACTGTCCTAACCCATAAAGAATAGTAAATGCCCCAAAAATAAGTGAACTACCTATAAAATAGCAGATGACCTAAAAAATAATATATCTCTAAAAAAAATGTTTGTTTTTTAAATTCATTTTTTTAACTGTTTTTATTTTTAGAAGTTATTTATAGACACTTACATTCTCAGATAGTTTAACTTACTAATCAGGTTTCTCGCCTCCGCAATCATCGAAGTCCAGCACTCTAACCAGTAGGCCACAGAAGAATGACTTTCGTGGAGGAAAATCTATAGACTTGAAATCAACATTCAACAAAAAAAAAGAAAAATATCATCTGCAAAAGCGGGATTTAAACTCACGACCCAGAGATTATGAGACGGATACTCTAACCACCCTAGATCCAGAAAAATAGTTGACCTACGATTAAGAATTGTATTTTTAAAACAACAAAAAAAACACGAAGGAATAAATTGCTATGTTACGATATTAATTGTGGTGTCACTATTCAATGACCCAAAAAATAAAACAACAAAATACATACATGCAAACAAATAAAATAGTTTTGCTACGATATTAATTGAGACGTTACTATTAATTTGCGAAATGAACAAAACAAACAAAATATTAATTTTTATATACGTTTTAACGACCCAAAAAATAAAACAACAAAATACATGAAAAATGCTGAAATAGTACACTAATATTTTTCTATGTTGATTTTACTTAGTTCTTTTTATACGCGTTACTCGTTCACTAAAAGGGTATATTGCATTCGTGCATAAGCATGTAACAGGTAGAAGGAAGCTTTTTCGACCCTATAAAGTATATATATTCTTGATCAGGATCACTAGCCGAGTCGATCTAGCCATGTCAGACTGTCTGTCCGTCTGTCTTTACTTCTGGATGAACGCTGAGATCTCGGAAACTATAAAAGCTAGAAGATTGGCATTTGGCATGCAGATTCTAGAAGTTCCTACGCAACGCAAGTTTCTTTCAAAAAGGTGCTACGCCCCCCCTAACGCCCACAACCACCTTAAGCCATTTTTTGAAAGGTGTCTGGCGCCCACACCTTTAAAGATTTCGGAAAAGTAAAAATGCAGTTGTATTGTGTTTATCAATAACTATGGAAATATCAATCGGACCATTCGTTAAAAAGTTATGCGGGATCAAAGTTTTATATCTCCATTTCCGTCCTTATATCAATATCAAATAAAAACACCCCTTAACGAGGTAAAAAACTAGTGACGATCGCATCTTCAACATACAAAAGTTCTGATATCAACAATTGTTACACTCGTCGTTGAATACACTTTCTAAAATTTTCCTCTTCAGCACGCTGCAATAGAAAATGCCTATGAAGAGTGAAAAAGAAAAAGTCTGGAATAGTTTGCAAGGGCAAGCTTTTTGTTGTTTATTAAATGAAATAGTGAAATAAATATGTTTGAATTTTAATTCAATAAAGACAATTTTTAAGTTTAATAAAAATACTTTCTAGATTTTCACATTTTTCTTTATTTTAGAAAAAAAAATGTCTCCTTTTCAGAAAGTTTTTTCTATATTCAAGAAAATTCCTTTCTTAAAAGTACGGTTAATCGCCATCGACTGATATCCATGGCGAATTTCTTAAATTAATGGCGATTTTGGGAGGTTTTTTTTAGTGTAGAAGTTAAAACCATAATTTCGGTTCTTAGGAGTGCCTTTTTTTATAGCTTGACTGGAACTCAATTATGCGTATAAGAAAGTTAAAGGACAGTCTTTTTCCAGTAAAATGAGTCTTCAATGAACGTAATCGGCTTACAGAACTAAAGACAGAAAATAAAAAAAGGCCAAAAAGGTGTTTTACACTTTACAAAAAATAGACACCCTTTTCTTAATCACGTAGATGTACTTTACCCGAAAATCAAGGTCGTCTTTGATGAGCTGGTGTTAAATCAAAGTTATTTTCCGTTCCGGTGTTATTTTATTTTGATACAACTAATCAATTTTGTATGGGATTATATAACCGTAGCACCATTAGTTGCCATTATATATAACTGGGCCAGTCAATTTTCATTTTTATTCACGATGGAAGTACTTATATTAGCACTCACGTTAGCTGCTCATTTTGGGATCATTCGAAAAGGTCAATTTCGTTACCTAATTTTCATCACGCTTTTTATCGACGTCATAGGAGATAAGAAGGATTGTTATTCCGATATTCCGAAAATTCTAAGCTTGAAATTGGAAGGTTCTTGCTACCCTTCTTATTTTAGCCCTTTAACAGAACACGGCTATCCTGATTTATTTAGACTTCTAGAAATAATAAGTAACCCCATGATGTTACCAATACCTGTCGATTCCTATGAGTGTTATTGGAAAAGCCTAAAAGACTTACGAGAAAGAGTTCTTAGAGCAATTGTTTTGTCCTTAATGTGTGAAAAGAAAAGTAAAATAAGTCAAATAAGTCAAATAAGTCAAACAAATAAATACAAGAAAACTACCATTTTTTGGTAGACCGAAGTTTGTATACCCTTGCTGTTCAAACACATACTTATTGTTTAATTAACCTTTTTGAGGGCTTCAAACGCTCTATCTCTCGTGACCGAGATTTTATTATTTTGGATGGAAGGTACCCTATTCGTCATAATTATTTTGACAGATTTGAATGTTAACTGTATTTGAACTTATTTTTAACTTATTACATATACAAACTTTTGGCACCTATAGAAAGAGCACTTCAATTCCGTTTAAATGACACAAAAATGTTCTTAACCCATTAAGCACCCTTTGAAAAGTGTGAAAATGTTGTGAAAGTCAAATTTAAAACTTTTTTCCTGGGGCTTAAAACAAAAATGTTTTGAAGCAAAGGTTTCCACAATCAAAATTAATAATAACTGCAAAAAAAAAATTCTAAATATTTTTCTTTGTATTTTTTATGATTTTTGAATGGAAAGATCACGGATATTACCAAATTAATCAACACTGGACCATCAAGAAATAATTGACTAAAAATAATATTTTTTTTTTGGGCCAGTTTTTGTTAGGTTGAGTACTAGCCCTTACTCTAAAATAAGCCCATTTTGTACTTGTCGCCCTTTCAAGACCATTTGGGCTTGAAACAAGCCCAATGTGCTTGGTTTTTCTGAGTGAATCTATTTAGCGCCCGTATGTTTAAAGATTTTGTAAACGTTTAAGGGCTAGTACTCAACCTAACAAAAACTGGCCCAAAAAAAATATACTATTTTCAGTCAATTATTTCTTGATGGTCCAGTGTTGATTATTTTGGTAATATCCGTGCGTTATTTTTCGGTCACACTGGCTAAAAACCCTAAACAAACGTAAAATTCAAATTTTAAAATTTTTTTTACAAGCGAAATCAACCGTATAATCCATTGTTACAGTACTCGATAGTCATTGTAATTAGTATTCTGCCTTTGAGAGTGTATTTAAGCGATTTTCGTTAAGGATTTAACTAGGTTGTTATCGGAATTGATCGATAGCTCAAGAAATGAATTATTTTTTGAGCAGTATTTTAGTATTTTTATACCCGTTACTCGTAGAGTAAAAGGGTATAATGTTATCGTGCAAAAGTATGTAACAGGTAGAAGGAAGCGTTTCCAAGCCTTTAAAGCAGTGGTGGCCAGCAGAAGCAGCACACATACAATGAAAGAACGCATTGCGTTTGTAGAGTGCGAGCATGCAAGAATTTGACTGTATGCGTGACGTTTTTCTGTTTGACAGCGTACGTGAGCGTCGAAACGCTAGCAGCGCAGCGGCAGAGAAATTGCCTATCCCGTGGGCCCTGCGCGCTGCCTCTGCTGGCCACCACTGCTTTAAAGCAGCGGTCGGCACACACATACGATGACATTTTGTTTTATATTTGTGTGAGTAATTTGCACTGGGCAGCTCATCGATGTGTGTGTGCAGACCGCTGTTCTACGTTATACGTGAGCGAGCAGCGCGTGGGCAGAGCAAATCCCTATGCTCACTTAATAGGGCGCTGCCGACCGCTGCTTTAAAGTATATATATTCTTGATCAGGATCACTAGCCGAGTCGATCTAGCCATGTCCGTCTGTCCGTCTGTACGTCTGTCCGTCCGTATGAACGCTGAGATCTCGGAAACTATAAAAGCTAGAAGATTGGCATTTGGCATGCAGATTCTTGGAGTTCCTACGCAGCGCAAGTTTATTTCAAGAAGGTGCCACGCCCTCTCTAACGCCCACAATCGCTTAATTGCGATTTTAAAAATTTTAATTTTTCGGAAAAGTAAAAATGCAGTTTTGTTGTGTTTATCAATACCTATCGAAATGTAGAAGAAATCGGACCATTCGGTAAAAAGTTATTGCTGATCAAAGTTTATATCTCCATCTCCCTCGCACTCCCTTTAGCCGAGTGACGGGTATTAGATAGTCGGGACACCAACTCGACTATAGCGTTCTCTCTTGTTTAATGGTACATTTTAACCGTACTTTAAATGTGTTTGTATGTCCCTGATATAATATGTTAGATTCCTTAATTAGGGCATGGGAAAGGACTCTCGAATCCCCTTATCGTATGGGTAGGGTAGTCCTTTTGTCAAGTGGAAAGGAAATCAAATTATTTTAATGATACACAAATTGATACTTTGAAACCGAATAACGAACGAAATGAAAATAGCTCCAAGCGTTTGAGACTATTTTCTTATTTTATGAAAATGGTTTGTGGTGTCAATCGAAGGGGACGTTGATATACTCGGATCGAAGCTGTGACCGACATTAGGTGAAAATTGGATTCTATACAATTTGCATTTTATTCTTTTCTTCTTTCCCCACCTTTTCCCAAACCAAAACTACCTGAAGCGAGTGCAATTGCTATTATTATGCAAATTTTTGCTTTCATTGCATGCGTGTGCTAACCCCTCTGAACTGTTTTTTTATTGTTTCTATTTTTTTGTAATTTAAATGAGGGTCGTTCCCGCTCCCCTTGCCAGCGCTTTGTCCTCGGTCCTGGCAATAATAAGAGACAATTGAAATGTCAATAGCATGCAATTGCCTGGAATAACATCCCAGGTAAGCCATATCCGAGCCCCGGTCATCATATCTACGGGTAGCGTATCGCACCGAGCGAAATAAGGGTCGACCACCCGTAATCGTACACTGATAAAAAAACGTAGTAAATCCAAAGATTTCATATTCAATCAAAATATTTGTTGCTTTGATTTTCATCCATTGCTGTTTTTATTAAATTTAAATATGTGCATATTAACCTATTTTCAGGGACCGTAAATAATGATTATTGATATATTTTTTGAACCAAAAAATCAGGCACTTAGGATCGACATACGCAAAAATGGAAAACACCATAGTGATCCTTTTTTGATTAATCTATTCATTATCGCTAAGATTTTTTTTTTTGGATATTTATAATATTCCTCAAAAATAATCATTATTTTGGATTTTTTTTGAATAAAAATCAATAATAATCATTATTTCTGATCGCAAAAAAATAAAACTCAAAAAAAAAAGATTATTGTTGATTTTTATTTTTTATTCAGAAATAAAACTTACTTGGACGCCACGGCTTTTCTGTACCGATTTTCGGCGTTTTTTTTGCATAGTCCCATGTAGCGAATGCAGACTTGGCTTCTGCATCCCGTTAATTGGTATCATTCTTATAGTCAGTAAAGAAGATACTTCTAGCCTTTGTTTATGTTTATGTATTTAAACAAACATTATGTTTATGTCTTGTCTTTCTCTCTCACTCTACAAGAACTAATTAACCAATGAAGGCCGCCAGCTCGACAATACATACTGGAACAACATTTAACAAAGTACCACCGCTTTTTGAAATCTCTAGAATCTCTTATTCTTAAGAACAGCTTATCCTCTTCTTCTTAAGGGGGAGGGGTAGGGTCTTTGGCACCAAAAAATCGACTAACTTTGCGATTTTTTCTATAAAAACTGGTTGGATGGATTTAATTCAAACCTTTTGTATATTATTAAGTGTCAATTAAATAATATCCACTAATTTTTATAGCCGATACTATCGGCTAATATATCGGGGGCAAAGCGATATAAAAAGGCGTTTTGCGGTGTTCACTGTACCTCCGCTAAAAATGATCGGATTTCCATTTTGTTTTTACAATTCGCTTAAGAATTAAAAAAACCCGCCCCCTGGGAAGCCCTTTTTTTAATTTTTTATTTTTAAGAATTTTTTCCGAAAGTCCAAAGTCAAAAATGCGTTTTTCACCTTAAAAAATTGACTTTCGGCTTTAGAATAAAATATTTAAAGTTAAAAAATAAAAAAAAACGCTTCCCAGGGGGCGGGTTTTTTTAATGCAGAAAAATATGCGACAAATTTTAAAACGATCGGTTGAGCCGTTTAGAAATGCCGATGAACACGGACTTTCAAAACGTGGTTTCGAGAAAAACGCACTTAAAGATGCACTTACGTACCTAAAGTCTTAGAGGTAAGGGTACTAGTTTTAGCATAACTTCTAAAGTTGTTGTCCGATTGACTTTAAACTTTTTTTGTATAATCTAACATCTTAAGATCTTAAGAATCTACAAGAAAAAAAATTTTTTAAAAAATCGAGTTATTTTTTTTGCTAGACCCTACCCCCCCCTTAAGAATTCGCGGATTTTGCAGAACTAATTTAAATATCAAACCATGTATAGAAACGGGTTTTAGGTAAGTAGAAATTGGTTAACAAAGTCTGAAGTATAAGTTGTTCTTAAGAATTCGCGGTTCTTAAAAAGTCGATTTCAGATACCTTTTTATTCAGGAATTAAGTAATCAACATAGAACCTACTTAGAGACATAGGTCTATAACTTGGGATTTTCAACTTTGGCGTCGAATTTTAAAGACGTGGACAATGGTTTACGATGGGGACTATGTTTTAGTAGTGCCGTGATGTATTGGGAGTAAGTTCTAGCGAAAATAATAAAGTTAAGTCCAATTATATAGGCCACGTAATTCATAATGTCTGCAAACATCGGTTTTTTTTTCTTAGCTATACCGCGGAATCTATGGGTGATGGAAAATAATTTTATATGGGACTTTTACTCAGGAGCACCCAAATATCATGGAAAACTTGAAATAGTTCGTGGAAATTTTTGGCTGTGTACCTGTGTTATTTTTGAGTTTTATTTTTTTTTATCAAAAATAATGATTAATGATTTTAAAATAAAACTCATAATGATTACGGTCCCTGATTTTAAGAGAATTCAAGAGAATTCTCAAACAAAGAATTTTGTTTAATTTTTTTATTACTCCTCTAATTAAAATTATAAACAATAAGAAAATTAAATTAAATTACTTTTTATTACAATTTTTAAGTGATTATTAGACCTCGGATTTTGCATATTTGCATATTTTTATAGGATAAAGAAAGATCAATTCTGAAAACACCAAAGTTCGTTTCAATAAAAATATAGTTTAAAATTAATGACATTTTTTTTTTTTGCATATTTGCATAAAATGCATATGCATAAAATATGCAAAATATAAAATAAACTTAACTATTCAAGATTGACCATTTCATAGCCAACCTAATTTAACCGAAGAAAATTGTTTGTTCCTTTTCGTCATTTCTGAGATATCTAATTTTTTCCCAAATTTAAGGAAACCATATTTATATTTCCAACGAGTAGGCGAGAAGGGGGCAAAAACAGTAAAAGGGGCAGAATAGTTTTTGGCCCTATCGGCCAAACTGCTCGTTTAAATTGCTCGCCGTGTTTACTGAAGGTTCCTTAGAATTCCAGAGGACTACATTAAAAATTTGAGCCTCCAGTTGTTCGCATATATTTTGCATATTTTGCATATAGTTTGCATATTTTATGCATATATTTTTTGCATATATTTTGCATATTTCCGATATGCATCCGAATTTATTACATTTGAAAAATATGACACGTACCTAGAAATTTTGGTAAAAATCGGACCAAAAATGGAGAAGTATGCCAAATCCGAGGTCTAGTGATTATATCGATGCAGTTTTAATCAAACAAAAGGCTGCATCTCCAGCTATTAGCAGTACAGAGCAAGCTAGTTCTAACATGTAATCTTTTATACACGGAAGTGGCCATTCGACTTCAAAGCTTAGTTTTGGTGTATATTTTGCAAGTTTTACGGTGAATTGCCCAAAACCTATTACTGTTGGTATGATGCACGCGAAATTGGGGATCGGTCCAAACTTTACTGCGCAGGGTTTATTGATTTTGTCTATTGTCCAAATTAAATCCTTTATGATATCTACCAGTTCTTGTACATCTGTTTTCTTAAGCTCGCATTCTGCTATAGCCTTCAAAATTGTTAATAAAAGACTTTTGAAATTGTCCAGCGATCTACTAAAACAATTACGTGCTCTTCTTTTTTTTAGACCTTTCCGTATTTTAGCTAAGTCCTTATCTGTAAATACGGGTCCTTCCACTTGATTAGGCGGTGTTGGCATATTGGACCAAGTTGGAAAAGGAAATGTTGATGACCTAATTTAAATAAAATAGATTTCATTAGTTATTTTTCACAAACTTCAGATCACACGCCCGGATTTTAAAATAGCAAAATCAAAAAAGGTTTCTGACGAAATGAAATACATATGTATATAGGATTTAAATTGGATGGGTGCATGATTTTGGTAGGTGGCGTTTGTACACTCAAAAAATTGTTTTTCCTAAATTTTAAAAATTGTAAAATGAAGTTGTCAATTTGTATATACTTAAAGAAGTTTTTTGATATAGCAGTGGCGGATCTAGGATTTTGTTGAGTGGGGTGATATTAGAGCAATTTTTTGGTTGCATACTTTTTGAAAACCAAATTTTCTTTAATTTTTCACTCGAGTGGGGGGTGATATATCACCGCGCATGCTTTATAGTGTCGGAAAATCATCCTTCTCCCTGTTACGAATACATATACCCTTTTACTCTACGAGTAACGGGTATAAAAAGACTTGGTTAAATTAACCAAGTTAATTGCCAAACAGTCCCCAACCACAAAAATTGTCAATTCTACCAATTCTACCATGATAATTGGGTAAAAGACCCATACAAACTTATGTCCCATCACCTACCGGTTCCGCGGTATAGCTAAGAATACAAAAAATCGATGTTTGCCGACACACACATACATACACACTAGGGTGGGTCGATTTGGGAGCCCAAAAATCGTATAGGGGAACGTGTTCTTGGAATGATTCTAAGCAACATTGCCGAACAAACTTGTGGTCTAAAATGACGTTTGACCGTCATCCTTGCACATTCTTGCACGCAGATAAAGTTTAAAAATTTATTTAATTTATGAAATGTAGGTATTTAAAAATGTATTGGTTTGTTTTAATCTCGTTATTAAATTGACATATATCAACATGGGTGCCATGAAAAATATATATATTTGTATATTTACAAACTGCAATCGAATAATTTTATGAAAGTTTCATCGCAACAGCTTTAAAACCTTAGAACCTTAAGATTTTTCTTATAAGTTTTCGGAATTTTAACCCAATGACAACACACAGATTCACAGAGTTCCAAATAAGTTCAGATATCTTTGAGAACCATTCCACTGTGTTACAAAATGAACACACACTCGATGGATGTCATAAAAAAAAAACGTAAAATTATTTTGATTATGGGATTTGAAAGATAATGATTGTTACTTTTCAAATGTTTTGGTTCCATAACAAACCAAGAATCCGTTTGCTTGAAAGTTGGTCAAATTCGCCGTGTAATTTTTTGGCGAACACATTTTGAACTGGGGATTTAAAGCGGACTGTATTTTTGACGCTATGTACATAGTGTAATTAATCGTAATTTGTGAAATCTATTTCAAAAAGGATATATAAAAAGACAAAATGCTTAAGAAAAATAATTTAAAAATGTAAAATTTGACAAAAAAAAGTAAAAGTTGCTAGATTTGTGGCTAATAGCATTTTCTAAAAGAAAGTTGCCAATTTTTTTTAGGTGGCTAGAAATAGCCACTTAATAGCTAAACTGGCAGCACTGTTTCTGACTTAAATTCCCGCTCCCTAAACATTTCGTTCAAGACGAATATAGATCATCGAGTATAATAAGGAGTAGAAAATGATTCTTGACTTTAACAACATATATACTTACAGAGGCTTCATAAGGCTTACCATATATTCCACTTTCTAGTTTTTTTAGTTGTAAGTTTTAGCTTAGTTGCAGTTTTCGTTGATAACGTCATTTTTGAAGTCCTAAATACATTGAAATACATTAATAACAGTGCAACATAGGAACTGGAACAGCGTTTTCGGTAAAAATCTGAAGAATTTGAATAAAAGCCCACTTCAGATTCTTTTGGCTAAAAGATTCGTGGTACCGCTTTAAAAAGTATATTTTTAACTAGTGGTCAGGTTTCACTTTTAAAAATAATCAGTTGTTTGAAAATTTAAAAAAAAAAAGTAATCAATAACGTCGCTATGGGCAAACTGCCGATCTTCTATCGATTTCAAGTGCCTTGCGGTGGTCACGATTGCGAGAGAACAGCTTATCCGAAGTCATAGATGTGAAAAAAAACATACAGACAGACACACAATGCGTACATTTTTGTAATTACCGATGACTTTTCTGTGGCTGTCTTCCTTGTTGCAATTTTAGGGGATAGTGTGGTAGTTGCTTTTGAGGTTGCTATAAGTTTGGTAGTTGTTTTAAAAATTGTCTTTTTTGTAGTAGATGTTTTTGCTGATCCTTTGGTAGTTTTAGAAGTGTTTTTTTTTGTGGAAGATCTTGTTGAACTTTCTTGTTCTGTCGATGGAGTTGATGTTGTCGACTCCGAGATCAAATTCCATACAAAAGTAACAGTCGAATCGATGTTTTCCGTAGACTCTGTAGAGTCCGAATACCAGGAATACATCGATGTTGTCGGCGTTTTTGACGTACTGGGTATTTCAGACATGGTTACAGTAAAGGTGAAGTCTTTATAATCTTCGGTATCTGAATACTTTTTTAATTCTTGTTATTGTTTTTACTGGTTTTCCTGGCTTACCTGGCTTTACAGGTTTTGGTCTTCTTACCGATCCAATGGGAAGAAATGCCTGAAATAAAAATATATATAGTATGTTCATTCTATCCAGTGGATATACTTGACAGACGGCTCTAAACTGCGACTTACAAATTATTGCAGATCAATACCGTTCTAACACGTCTAATAAGTGTAACTAATAGTTTTAAAGAGTTATGTACAATTTATTATACCCGTTACTCGTAGAGTAAAAGGGTATATTGTATTCGTGCAAAAGTATTTACAGCTAGAAGGAAGCGTTTCCGACCCCATAAAGTATATATATTCTTGATCAGGATCACTAGGCGAGTCGATCTAGCCATGTCTGTCTGTCCGTCTGTCTGTCTGTCCGTATGAACGCTGAGATTTCGAAAACTATAAAAGCTAGAAGATTGGCATTTGGCATGCAGATTCTAGGAGTTTCTACGCAGCGCAAGTTTGTTTCAAAAGGATGCCACGCCCCCTCTAACGCCCACAATAGCTAATATACGATTTTAAAAATGTAAATATTTCGGAAAAGTAGGAATGCAGTTTTGTTGTGTTTATCAATACCTTTGAAATGTAGAAGAAATTTTTTAAATCGGACCATTCGTTAAAAAGTTAGGCCTGATCAAATTCTTATCTCCATCTCTCTCGCACTCCCTTTAGCTGAGTTACGATTATTAGATAGTCGGGACACCAACCCGACTACAGCGTTCGCACTCCCTTTAGCTGAGTGACGGGTATTAGATAGTCGGGACACCAACCCGACTATAGCGTTCTCTCTTGTTTTTAAGTCAAATTAATTAAACGTTTTCTCTTATAATTATACCCGTTACTCGTAGAGTATTGTATTCGTGCATGAGTATGTAACAGGGAGAAGGAAGGGAGAAGGAAGCGGCAGTCCATGTAGTGACGAAGCGCACAAGGAGAGTGTGCGAAGGCGACTACTATTATATAGCCGCAAAATTGAAAATCTGCTGTGATAGTCCGATCGTAATGAGTAATACACCAAATTAAAGGTATTGCTAAAATTTAAAGGATTGCATACCAAGACCTCAAGAAAATCAATTGGTTTGGGAGAGAGAGCGGTGAAAGTGTAAAAGTGAAAATTTAGAAATTTGTCTCAGACAGACGTATGAACGCTGAGATCTCGGAAACTACAAAAGCTAGAAATTTGGGATTAACAACATGTATTCTTGGGCGTCCTACGCAGCGCAAGTTTGTTTCAGCGGGGCGCCACGCCCACTCGTACGCCCACAATCGCCTTAAACGACTTTATAATGTGTGTGGTGCCCACATCTTTAAAGATTTCGACAACTATAAATGCAAATTTTTGTGTTTATTAATATCTTTCATATAAAGGAATTCAAGCAGTGCAAGCAGTCGCTTTGCTTCATGCATACCTCCATCTCCCTCGCATTTCCTTTAGCTGAGTAACGGGTATCTGATAGTCGAGGTACTCGACTAAAGCGTTCTCTTGTTTTATTTTTAACTAAATAGTTCAAAACATTATTATACACATTTCTTAAAGAAATGTGTTTCCGGTATCTTATTTTAATTTTTAAGTTTAATTAAAATTCATTTTTAGTATTTTTTTAAATTGTTTTTTAATGTTTTTCTTAAACATTGAAGTACAAAAGGATGAGCTTATTTATCGTCATCTGTCAAACATTTTGTAATATCGCGGGTAAAGACAGCTAGGGGGCAAATCATATATCGTCCGAATTCCCATGAGCATAGAGCGGCAGCTTGTCCTAGCGATACAGGTAATTTTATAAGTTTAATTAAAACATTAAAACCGGTACCCATGACTAAAAAAACAGTGCTCATTATCGATATAACGCATTCAAACCCGAAGCCGTCCTTACAGTCTTCTATTGTGTCTTGAATTGCGGACACGAAACCCATCACGTCTATACCAAAAGATTGATCAATAAAACAATTTACAAATTCTAGTATAGCTTTAACCAAAGGACCAGTCAATTTTTTTAACGCGTTCCAAACACAAGTCCAAAATGTTTTAGAAAACACTTTAATGAGTATTTTCCACCAAAAAGATAGTACTGGACCCCAGAGGATCCCGTCGCATATCTCAATAGAGATAAGCAAAATTATAATAAATACTACTTTTTTAGTTTCCAACATCAACATAGTTGTTCCACTCTCTGTTGTATACGGACGTGTTTTACATTCGCTCCCACATTTATTCGCTTAGTGTCGAAATTTTCGATTTTTTATATTCCCTAAGTTTTCATTCTCAACTCGGTTGAGCCCGCCGTTTGAATGCAAATTAGTGATTTGTGTTAAAACCATCGTCTTTATAAAGATATTGAAAAATAGTTAACGACGCGAGTGCATTGTGCATTGTTGTTGTTTTTTATTTACATTGTCGTTTTGGCGCTCTCTCGCACTGTTTGTTCTGCTCATCTCCCAATTTCAGTCACCGGCTCTCATTTTCGAGTTAACGGTTCTTTGCTGATTTGGTCTTATCACGCTCTTTCTTTCCTCTTATCGCGCTCTTTCTTTCCTCGGCGCCCTCATAGCCACTCAGCTGTTTGTTGGCACTCATCTAAAGCTTTCTGCTTACATTTCTCTACATTCTACATTCTACATTTTTATCTTACTTTAACTTGTAACAATGTCTGCTTGCTGTGTTGCTGGTTGCCTATTTACTGGCAAAATCACTTCTCGTCAGCCGATTGTTAATTGCTGGTTATGTGAGAACATTGCGCACGCTAAGTGTGTTGACTTTGGGCATAGTGCGGCCCAAATTGCGGATCGTACTAGGTCTAATGCCAACCTGGACTGGACGTGCCCTACATGCCTACATATCAAAATTGATATTAGATCTTTTATGAGGCAAATGGAGCTTGAGTTCCAGGCCTTACGTGCTGGATTTACGGACTTATTAAGTAGGTTTAATGTTTTCGACTCAAACTTTAAAGGTCGTATCCTTCTTAATCAAATATCTTTAAATATAAATCGTAATCCTACACTGCCTAATATTTCTCTACATGTTCCAGATCTCTCGAGCAACCTCTCTCTTCCCAGCCCTACTGCAAGCTATATGTCGTGCGATGAGGACGATCCCAATGGGAGCGAATCATCAACGACCGATGTCAGAATGCAATCTCGGCCAGACTCGCTGAACGTAGCTTCGCCTGAGTCTTTAGGGCCTACTAATCGGTCGCCGGCTGTTGCCACTTCGGGGGTCCAGCCGCACCTCGTTCTGCCCCTAGATAATACCCTTATACCTCCTCCTGTTCCACTTTCTAGCATGATCCCTAGGATGAACAGTAATAGCCCAGCTCCCTCTCCTCCGGTACCACTCACTCTCATGGTACCTAGGAAGTCTATTTTTGTGTCAAGATTAAATGCAGCACTCACAGTCAACGACGTGATGTATCATATTGTCTCAAAACTCTCCCTTCCCAATCAAAAAGGTGTTGACATCACTAAATTTAATTTTAAACAAATAAGAGATTATTCTTCATTTAAAATTCTTGTTCCGGATGAACTCTTCTCCAAACTTCTTGACCCTAATTTTTGGCCTGCTAATATAATTGTTCATGAATATATAAAAAAAATAATTCGCTTCCCATCACTTCCTTGTCGGCGCCCAGCTCTGCTTCAAATTCAAAAAACTAAATTTCATAATCCACTATCAAAATGTACGGGGGCTTCTTAGTAAACTCTCAACGCTTTATAAAAACAGCTCAATTTTTGAAGCCAATGTTATTGTATTCACTGAGACCTGGCTTAACCCATCTGTACACGATAGTGAGATTTTGTCAAATAACTTTTTTGTTTATCGGAATGATCGTCATACCCGTCGAGGTGGAGGCGTTCTTATTGGAGTCAAATCCGATTTAACTTCCGAGCTTATTAATATTTCTGGTTCATCAGGTATTGAATTTATTTGTGTAAAATTATCTTTCCCTAAAAATAAAATTTTTTTAACTTGCTCCTATATACCCCCTAACTCCGAATTTAACGTTTATATATTGCACCTGTCCGCCATACAGTCTATCTCCTTGTTGCTTGCTGAAACTGACCAACTCATTGTGCTCGGTGACTTTAATCTTCCCAATATTTCTTGGTTGGAGAGTAATGATTCATTGGCAATGATTACTAGGATGCAACATGACTTTGTTGATGGTCTTGTTGAACTATCCTTGCAGCAAGTTAACTGGATTCCCAATCATATTGGTCGTCTCCTTGACTTAATCTTCGTCTTTGATGGTATCGATGTTGAAGTTAGTCGAATTCCGCCCCTATCTCTACCTGAAGATTGTCATCATCCTACCCTTCAGCTCTGTATAAATGGATTTTTTAATGCTCCCAGAACTACAATAAATGTACATCCTAGTTTGTGTTTTAAAAAGACTGACTATGCCAAACTAGTTGAATCTTTATCGACAATTAATTGGTCCTATCTTGTAGAACTTCCTGTTGATGATGCAGTTGAGTATTTTTATAAAGTCCTTTATCGTCTATTTGATTTACATGTCCCTCTTTCCTCCTTGAAGAATTCGTATAGCTCTCCATGGTTTACTCGTCAACTATCCTATCTAAAAAATAAAAAAAACAGACTTTTTAAACGGTTCAAAATTTCTGGCTCGCTGACGGACTGGGCCAAATATAGTTCTGCTAAGGCGGAATTTGTCCAGCACAATTCTGACTGTTATCAAAATTACCTGTCTCGTTGTAAGCGTGATTTCAAAAGTAATCCTAAACTTTTTTATTCTTTTGTCAATTCTAAGCGGAAATCTAATTGCTTCCCTCATTCTCTTTTTCTTAATAATAATATTGCATCTGATGACGATGAGATTTCCAACCTATTTGCTGATTTTTTTCAATCGACTTATACGGAATGCAATGGTGTTATTGATAATAATTATCCATACCCACTACCTCATCTGAACTCTATCTTCAAACCAGTGATTAATATATCTGATGTTCTTCAGAGTCTTGATACTCTTAAGCTCTCTTTTTCACCGGGTCCTGACAAAATACCAAGTTGTATACTGAGGAATTGTTCGACTTATCTAGCTTTTCCCTTAACATTAATATTTAATTTGTCGCTAAGTCAAGGAAGATTTCCATCCATATGGAAGGAATCGTTTATTGTTCCATTGTTTAAAAAAGGGAACAAGTCCGATATCTCAAATTATCGTGGTATTGCAAAACTCAGTGCAATTCCTAAACTTTTCGAAAAAATTATTACCTGTCAGTTGCAGCATCATTGCCGGTCTATTATTTCTCCGTGTCAACATGGCTTTACTAGACGTCGCTCTACTTCTACAAACCTATTAGAATTTACATCTTTAATTACTAGAGGCTTCCTGACACATCATCAAACTGATGTGATTTATACTGATTTTTCTAAAGCTTTTGATTCTGTGAACCATAAACTTCTTATTTTTAAATTGTCCCGTTTAGGGTTTCCTCCAAACCTACTTGACTGGATACTTTCCTACCTTTCTAATAGAACTCAAATGGTCTGTTTTAACAATAGAATTTCCAAAATAATTAATGTTACTTCTGGAGTGCCACAGGGTAGCCACCTGGGTCCTTTACTCTTTGGCTTAATGATTAATGATCTACCTAATGTTATAAAATCGTCTACCGTATTAATGTATGCTGATGATGTCAAGCTATGTTTGTCCATGTGTTTGCCTAGCTCATTTAATGACCTCCAATTAGATCTTGACTGTTTGTATACGTGGTGCATGATTAATATGTTAAATTTAAACTATTCTAAATGTAACTTTATGACCTTTTATCGTTGTAATCCATCTCTGTTTTCTTATTCTATTGGAAATAACGCCCTTGAACGAATTTTATCAGTTCAGGATCTTGGCGTTTTATTTGATCATAAACTTAGTTTTAAAGACCATATATCTACTATATCTAATAAAGCCAGAAGTCTTCTTGCATTTATGAAACGTTGGTCAAAGGAGTTCGATGATCCGTACACAACAAAGCTTTTGTATGTTTCTCTTGTTCGTCCGTCTATGGAATATTGCTCTTGTATATGGTCTCCTCAAATTAGCTGTTACCAAAATATGTTAGAGTCTGTCCAAAAACAATTCCTTTTATTTGCCCTGAGGGGATTACACTGGGACACAGGTAGTCGACTGCCCTCTTATCTTGCGAGGTTGCGCCTGCTCGACTTACCAACCCTCTACCATCGTAGAAAGTGTCATGGAGTTATGTTCTTACATAAACTTATTAATGGTGATGTCGACTCCCCTTTCCTTCTTAGTTCACTTAACTGGAATGTACCCTGTAGAACAGTTCGCCGTTTTCGTCCGTTGTCCCTGCCAATATGTAGATCTAATTATGCCCTGCATGATCCTTTTCGTGTTCTGTGTGACGACTATAATTCACTGTGCCATGTCTTACTGTTTGATACCCCCAATGCTACTAATTATAATAAACTTATGTATTTTCTGTCTTCAAATAATTTATAAATTCTTTATAAGCATGTATTTTAAACTGTCTATTGTTAAATCGTATTTTCTCCATGTCCGCGATTCCGCTTACTTGCCCAAAACAGTTTAGGGCTCCGCGCGTAACAAGCTTTGCTTGGTGTCGTAAGGGCCACTTGTTTGTACTGACCATAGTGCATCAACGTCCAAGAAATGAAACATCATTGCTTGTAAAAGTACTAGGTTTAAAGGCACGCAGTCAATCGCTGCAAAATCCAATTGAAACTACTATAAAAGTAATAAATCCGAATCAACTGCCGCAACCATGAAGATTTGTATTTCGTTTCGTACATTAAAAGCAAATAAAAATCTTTTTAACGAGGAAAAATATCTTGACGATCGCACCTGCAACATGCTAAATTACTTTACAAACACTTAGTTCAGATAGAATATCTTTTAAGATCAAAAATTGGTTGTCAAATTATATATATATAGGACAAATCCGGATGCGACTGCAGCTTGTGCCGATCGTGGAAAAAAACTGTATGTATACCAAACGAAAATAAGGGGACACAAAAGAGAATCAAGGCAACTCTACTCCGGCAACTTACTTATGAGAATAAATAAATAAATATGAGTTCTAAAACTCGTTGCTTTCAACCGACTAAAAAATTACCAAGTTTTTGCCGAATTAACAAGCATATCCAATAATTAAGCTGTGGGATTGCAATGCCTTCGACTCTAAACAATTTATATTTATTGAGTATACATTTTTATACCCGTTACTCGTAGAGTAATATTGTATTCGTGCAAAAGTATGTAACAGCTAGAAGGAAGCGTTTCCGACCCCATAAAGTATATATATTCTTGATCAGGATCACTAGCCGAGTCGATCTAGCCATGTCTGTCTGTCCGTCTGTCTGTCTGTCCGTATGAACGCTGAGATCTCGGAAACTATAAACGCTAGAGGATTGGTATTTGGCATGAAGATTCTTGGAGCTCTTACGCAGCGCAAGTTTATTTCAAAAAGGTGCCACGCCCCCTCTGACGCCCACAATAGTTAATAAACGATTTTAAAAATTTAAATATTTCGGAAAAGTAAAAATGCAGTTTTGTTGTGTTTATCAATACCCATCGAAATGTAGAAGAATTTTTTTTAATCTGACCATTCGTTAAAAAGTTATTGCTGATCAAAGTTCATATCTCCATCTCCATCGCACTCCCTTTAGCCGAGTGACGGGTATAGATAGTCGGGACACCAACCCGACTATAGCGTTCTCTCTTGTTATTATTAGATCGCTGCATGAATCAACATTTAGATGTTTCCAAACATCTAGTTAGGATTAGAATTTCGAAACTTTCTAAAGTGATTCGAAACAATAGAAGAAATTTTTCAAAGCGGACCATTCTTTAAAAAATTATGCGCGATCAATGTTGTATATCTCCAACTCCCTCGCACTCCCTTTACTTGAGTAACGGGGTATCCGACTATACCGTTCTCTATTGTTTTCTATTACAGCGTAACGAATGAGAAATATTTAGAAAGTCTATTTAATGTCGAGTGATTTAATTATTCGTCACAAATGTTGAAATCAGAACTTTTGTATGTTGAAGGTGCGATCGTCGTTAGTTTTTTACCTCGTTAAGAGATGTTTTTATTTTATATCAGTTCTGTCATACACACAAAAAAAATTTGATTGGTAAAATTGACCTATACGGATAACTATCCTACGTAACTACGTAGGGGAGAGGTCTGTAGGTTGGTACACCTTTTGTTTTTAATCTGCCATTTCGACATTCACTTATGAAACTTCACGCATTTGGTACTGATCGAAAGGTTAGTCTATTAGCTTTAAAAAAACCAAAAAAAAAAAATTGTTTTTCCTTAGGGAAAACTAAAAAATAATTTTTTTTTAAAAGTGTTAAAAAACGACATTTTGAAAAAGAGGTCTGTAAATTGGGACACTTTTAAAAGTCAAAAATACTCACACCAAATGTACTCCAAAACTTTTAAAAACTATTTATTTATGTTAATTTAATCAATTTTAGTTCGACTTAAATTATTTCCCATCCATTTTTTAAGAACTTAGACCAAATAACAATTAAAACCAAAAGGCTCATTGAACATACACTTCTCCCCTAATATCAAAGAAATGTACTAGGCAGAAAGCGACCTCTGTCGGGCTAAGGCCTTTTTGTATGAAAAACGGGTGTCTCAGCTTACACGCTCAAAGTGTCCCAACTTACACAAAATGGGTTGTTTCGGGAAAAAATTAATAACTTTTTTTCTGACTGTCACTTAAATCTCTTACCAAGTTAATTTAAACACGTTATTAATTTTTCATAGAATTTTAAAAAGGGTGGACAAAAACTTTTTTGGTGAAAAATTGTACACGACTCTCACAGCTTAAATCTGGCTAGAGCCTGGCTTATAATGTTTTCCCCAAAAGTTTTGTCACTAAAAAGGACTACCAAAAAGAAAATAAAAACAATTTTTTTAGTGGAAAAGTTTTGAGAAAATTGAGTGTCTCAACTTACAGACCGTCCCAACCTACAGACCTCTCCCCTAACTATAAAAAAAGGTATTCTACCATAAACAAGAAAGGAAGCTAGCTTCGGCCAGCCGAAGCTTATATACCCTTGCAGATAATTCCTATTAATCACTAATTTTTCGATCGTTCCTATGGCAGCTATATGATATAGTAGTTCGATATTGATAAAATTAAAATAGAAATTCGAAAACATTTAAAAAGAGTGATGTTCCAGAGTAGAAGAGAATACAATAAAAGTCAACGAAGCAATAATTTTTTTTCCTATTATATTCCCATTAATTTTCCGATCGTTCCTATGGCAGCTATATGATATAGTCGTCCGATTTTCAAAAAATTTTATTCGAAATTTGGAATCAGATAAAAAATGGCATTTCCAAAAGTAGGAGGCTCTAGGTTCAAAAACACCCAAGATATATTTTTTTTACATTTTTTTCCCCGATTGTTCCTATGGGAGCTATATGATATAGTTGTCCGATCCGGCTCGTTCCGACTTATATACTACCTGCAATAGATATACGACTTTTGGGAAAGTTTTATCCCGATAGCTTTAAAACTGAGAGACTAGTTTGCGTAGAAACAGACGGACAGACGGACGGACAGACGGACAGACGGACAGACGGACAGACGGACAGACGGACGGACAGACGGACAGACGGACAGACGGACATGGCTAGATCGACTCGTCTAGTGATGCTGATCAAGAATATATATACTTTATAGGGTCGGAAACGTCTCCTTCACTGCGTTGCAAACTTCTGACTGAAATCATAATACCCTCTGCAAGGGTATAAAAATAGTCACGTTTATTTCGTTTTTGCTTTGGTCGTGTGTCTTTGCTATTTGTGTGACTTTGTTATTGTCAGAGTAACTATTTGATTTGTAGAATTGATTTGTGGTTGGGGGTTAATTTCACCAGTCGATTTTTTTGTGTGTAGGAGCTTTTTTAGACCCGGAGGAGCAGTCCATGTAGTGACGAAGCGCACAAGGAGAGTGTGCGAAGGCGACTACTATTATATAGCCGCAAAATTGAAAATCTGCTGTGATAGTCCGATCGTAATGAGTAATACACCAAATTAAAGGTATTGCTAAAACTTAAAGGATTGCATACCAAGAGCTCAAGAAAATCAATTGGTTTGCGAGAGAGAGCGGTGAAAGTGTAAAAGTGAAAATTTAGAAACAGCTATAAATAGCTAAAATTCGGAAAGCCGTAACTTCTATACTACTAAAGCTACAGACTTGTGCTGCATCTCGTTTGAAAGGTATTTTTAAATGCTATAAACGCCTTCTATTTGAAATTTGTGTAAATGTAATAGTTAAAATTTTTTAAAACTTTTTGTTTAAGCTTTTTTTATTTTTTTCAGATTCCTTAAATTTTGGTATATATTACTGTGAAAAGTCACGTTTAAAAGTTATTCAGAAACGAAAATCGCCACTAAGCATTGAATTTAGTATGTGCGTATTCAAAGTATTTTAGGGTGATGGAATCATTTCAATTGTTTTAAGGAGTTCCAAATAGGAAACTTTTGTTTTACGACTTTTGGAAAAACCAGTTGCTTTAGCGGGAAAAAAGCTAAAAAAAGCTCAATTTCGTTAGTTCGTAAGTTGTACACTACTGAAGCTACAGACATGTGCTATACCTTAACGCCTTTTTAACTTAATTTGTTTAAATACAATGCCTTACAAATTACACAGGTACACAGCCAAAAATTTCCACGAACCATTTCAAATTTTCCATGATATTTGGGTGCTTCTGAGTAAAAGTCCCATACAAAATTATTTTCCATCACCTACAGGTTCCGCGGTATAGCTAAGAATACAAAAAACCGATGTTTGTCGACATTTTGAATTACGTGGCCAATATAATTGGACTTACCTCAATTATTTTCGCTGAAACCTACTCTCAATACATCTCGGCATTCGTAAAAAATAGTCCGCATTGTGAACCATTGCCCATGTCTTTAGAATTCGACGCCAAAGTCGAAACTCCCAAAATTTTCACAATTTCTCTGATGAAAAAACCATTCTGAGAATTAAATCTTAAATGGAACTAATTTTAACTATTCGTTGAATCTATTGTTCATTGTATGCTTTAATTTCGGTTTAAAGCGTTTTCATGAAGATATTTTATTGGATTTCTTATACCAATAAAAACCGTTTTTATACCCTTGCAGAGGGTATTATGATTTCAGTCAGAAGTTTGCAACGCAGTGAAGGAGACGTTTCCGACCCTTTAAAGTATATATATTCTTGATCAGCATCACTAGACGAGTCGATCTAGCCATGTCCGTCTGTCCGTCCGTCTGTCCGTCTGTCCGTCCGTCTGTCCGTCTGTTTCTACGCAAACTAGTCCCTCAGTTTTAAAGCTATCGGGGTAAAACTTTCCCAAAAGTCTTATATCTATTGCAGGTAGTATATAAGTCGGAACGAGCCGGATCGGACAACTATATCATATAGCTCCCATAGGAATAATCGGGAAAAAAATTTCAAAAAATTATATCTTGGGTGTTTTTGAACCTAGAACCTCCTACTTTTGGAAATGCCAATTTTTATCTAATTCTGAATTTCGAATAAATTTTTTTCAAAATCGGACGACTATATCATATAGCTGCCATAGGAACGATCGGAAAATTAGTGATTAATAGGAATTATCTGCAAGGGTATATAAGCTTCGGCTGGCCGAAGCTAGCTTCCTTTCTTGTTTTTATTTTATTATCTACTCCTATGAGCTGTCAAATTTCAAATAAGTCAAGGCATCCTATAGAATGCGAGTAAACATGTATGTTTCTCTATGTATGTTCAGTGAAAGTTTTTAATTTCTTAGTTCTAGAGGTTGCCATGACTTATTCAAAATTTGACAGCACATAGGAGTAGATAATAAAATAAAAAAAACGGTTTTATTGGTATAAGAAATCCAATAAAATATCTTCATGAAAACGAATACAATATACCCTTTTACGCTACGAGTAACGGGTATAAAAAGTAATTGAGTGTCGTGGGGGATGATTCTTCCTATTGCCCTCTGCTAAGTGAATTTATAAATAAGTATCAAAAAAACGAAAAATGTACGGTAAAAATAACAATTTAAAGGAAGAAAAGCGAAAGAACATACTTAGTTATTTGGGTATGCAGGGCCTGATGGCCTCATTAATTTTCAATCTGAGCCAGATTAAAGTCCGCCGGCGGGAGTATGATGAATCTCTTCCTAGCCTCCCCTCACTTCTAATTTATGATGATAAATGAGTTTCAATCAAGCGGCTAAAGTGAAGTTACCACGGGCAGTTGCCCGTTTTGACCACTCGGCTTTTTGATTCATAAATTTTTACATAATTCGATTTGACTTTTTCCCTTGGAAGTGGTGCGAGGATTTTCATTTTAATATTTATAAATTATCTCTGGTTGAGCTATGTTTTCGTGGTTCGTGCGATAAGAAAATTTCAGAAATCAGCGTCTTATTGATTTCAATTCGAAATCTCTAATTAGGAATCGTCTTCAGGGGCATTTGCATAATCTGGGACAGCACAAGCGAATTATAATCTATTGCTTGCGGAGATTTCATTTATCGGTTTCAAACAGGGACTGCTGGTCTTATATGAAATGGCCCATTTCCATTTATTTAAATAATCTGGCTATATTTCAAATGGCCAAGGATAAAGGACAAAAGGTAAATAATTGGATGAAAAAATATTCGAACCCTTTTCAGCAAGTTAAATTAAATGGCATTGCTGGTCCGTTTTGCAAGCAATTGGAAAGTCGGAAAAACCGAAAGTGCGAGGGAGGTTGAATGGAAATTGGTATATCCGATAATTTATAGCCGAAAGGTAATTATAGTATTATCTTCGGCAAGCGGTGCGTATACGTAATAAATGCTCGGTATTTAAAGGTTAAGGGCAAGCGATAGTTTATCTCTACCTTTTATTGTCAATTTTACAATTTCCCACAAGCCCTAGTTTCAGAAATGAATTCTCGCTGAAAGGTAGCTACAAAATAAAATGAATTTTTAACTGACAAAACCCCTTGGTCAATACAAATGAATTTTCAACATGGTTTAATGGCTTACATTTTCGAATATCCGTAATTAGTAAATATCTTTACTATTAGTGAACATTATACTAATTATTAAATATTATTAATTTAATTTTAAAAGCTTGATTCAATCGGCTTTAACGATTATAAAAGGGGTCTGGTGCCCGCATCTTTAAAAATTTTGGAGAAGTATAAATGCAATTTTTTTGTGTTTATTTATACCTATCAAAATGTAGAAACATTTTTCAAATCGGACCATTCGTTAAAAACTTATGAGCAAATAATGGAATTCAGCAATGCAAGCAGTGCAAGCAGTCGCTTTGCTGCATGCATATATCCATCCCCCTCGCACTTCCTTTAGCTGAGTCGAGGTATTTTGTATTTAATTTTTGGTAACAAAATAACCAGCTTATCATTACAACGGTATGGGTTACATTTCTGAAATGTTTCGCCAAGAATCTTTTTTGAATTATAGAATCGGAGGCAGCAGGATATTAGCGATGTGGTCGTAGCCATTTTTGGTGCACTTGTAGCTGGCCATGCGATTGCCGAAATCGACGGCAACGGGCAGGGATCTTTCGCGGACGTAGAGGGCGTAGATGAAGGCGCCCACGAAGGTGTCGCCCGCTCCCAGGGCGTCCACAATGCGCCTGGGCTTGTGGGCCTTGACGTGGGTGTAGTTGCCGTCGAGATCCATGAAGCCGGCGCCCTCTGCGCCCCACAGGACGACCACGAAGGGGCGCTTCAGGTTGAGACCCCAGCGCATGCGCAGCCGCTCGTCGAGCTGCAGGCAGGCGTCCTCCAGGGAAACCCAGCCATTGGGCTGGGCCAGCTGCTTGGAGAATATGGCATAGTCGCAGTAGTCCATCAGGGGCCACATCTCCTCCAGGTTGTTGTCGAACTCCAGCGACAGCACGATCTTCTCCCGCCTGGCCGCATTGTAGGCCGTCAGCTCCTTGACCATCGCCAGGGTGTTCTTGAAGTGCAGCACCCGCATGTGGATCCAGCCGTACTGGCTGAGGTCCAACTTCCGGAAGTCCTCGATGCCCACGTCCGGAAAGTCACTGTTGCAGAAGACAATGTTGCGCGTCTTGGTCGACTTGTTGAGTATCACGGAGGCGAAGGGCGCGTTCTGGTCGCACCTCGGGCAGTTCTCAATGATGATGCCGCGCGCCTTCAAGTCATCGATCAGCACCTGGAACACACACAAGCTGCTCAGCATGCCGAAGAACTCCACCTTGACCCCCAGATTCGAGAGCACCGTGCAGTTGTTCGACGCGTTGCCGCCGCGCATCCAGTAGCCCCCGATGGCCTTCTCGCAAATGTAGTCCACGGGGAACTGCTTTATGGTCGAGACGAAGTCTATGGTCGTGGTGCCCACGCACAACACCGTCTTCTTACCAACCGCCCAGCTCTGCTTGTTGCCATACATCTTGTAGCTCTTTCCCTTTTTTTTTGATTTTCAAAATTCAATTTCCCAAGAACATAACTGCTTGATTTGATGGAAAAATTTAGACTGCTTGCGATTATATTGGTAGATTTGGTGTTTAGAATTTAAAAAAGTTTTTTTATATGTTAAACATTTTTATTCAATAAACAGAGATGGTCTTTTTATTAGATTTAAGAATGGAAATGACTAAGACAGTGTCTTCACTGCTGATGATTGTAGTTTCACATTTGTATGGAAATTTTTAAGGTCCTACTAGCATTGAGGTACTTAAGGTATACCAAAATAAATTTTTTGGACAAAAAAAACGAGTTTTAGGATCTGCGAAGTGGCTTCAAAGTTTATCACTCATACGCACTATTGCCTTTGATCACAAATTTATTTAAATCTACGTGCCGTACATTTGCTTACTGTACCTGTTTTAATTTAAAAAACTTTAAAACAAATTATTCCATCGCAAGTCTTAATTTGTCAACGTTAAAAATAAGAGAAGGATTTTGTGCAACTAAGTACTAACTGTCATACGTGTCGTATTAGTAATTTAAGGTAACTTTAAGACCATTTCGCTAGGTATAGATCTCAACAAAAAATGTTTACTCTTTGAAAACATTCTTTGCACACTTAAATCTACCAAAAGAAGACTTAGACTAAAAGTTAAAAATAAATATATTCATTAACTTAGAATTTTAGAAATGAAACGTGAATTGTGGGTAATATTTCCAACTATTTTGATAGTATCTATTAGAAACTATATAAAATCTTCAAAATTTCTTTGTTGTTATGCTTAAAATATGCGTCAAACTATTTATATTTAGAAAAAGAATCGAAATTATGACAAGTGAAAATTGAGCGAAGGAAATTAAATTAAAGACAGGGGGAAGACGAGGATCGTCGATTGAGATTTGTAATCGTAGTTACAGACAACCGGAGAACCAAGATGACCCAATGGTGTTCGCTCAGTGTGATGAAGGCCGTGCTGTGCGTCGGCTGCACGGAGGTGGACTACGTGACCACCGTGGAGAACGTGGACTTCCAGAGCGACAGGACGCGGACCCAGAACGGAACTCTGCAGCGCAGCGGCAGGTCCTCGAACGTCAGCACGGCCCTCCGGCTGTTGGGCGCCAATGTGGAGCTGTTCGGCGTCCTGACCCGCAATCCCACCTACCGCATGATCCTGGACGACCTGGAGCAGCGCGGCATCGACATCAGCCACTGCACCTTCACCGACGAGAGTCCGCCCTTCTCCACGATTGTCCAGGAGCGCTGGACTCGTCGCTGCACGGTCGTCTACTGCGACAAGCCGTTTCCGTATGTGACGGCCGGCGATTTCCGGAAGCTGGATCTCAATCAGTACGGCTGGGTGAACTTTGAGGCGCGCTGTCCGCGCGAAACCTGCGACATGATCCGCCTGATCCTGGATCACAACAACGGGCGCGAGGAGGAGGATCGCATAGTGGTCTCGCTGCAGATCTACAACGCCTTCGCCAAGGTCGTGGATCTGATTGGCATGTGCGACTATGTGTTCGTGACCAAATACATTGCCGAGACCCGTGGCTGGATGACGCCGCTGGCGGCCTGCGAGGGAATCAACGAGCTGCTGCGGATGCCGCGGGACATTAGGATCCGACGGCCCTGCGTCATCGTGCCCTGGAGCAGCCTCGGCGCCGGCTGCATGACCACGGAGGGCCAGTACTTCGAGCTGCCCGCCCACAAGCCCAAGAAGATCATCGACCGGGTGGGCGATAGCGATTGCTTCACGGCCGGCTTCATTTACGCCGCCTTCGTGCGGCAGAGGCGTTTGGCCGACGCCGTGGACTTCGCCAATGCCGTGGCCAGCTTCAAGTTGGCCTATGTGGGATTCGATTGCCTGGGCCACCTGCAAATCGACACGGTCAAGCTGCCGGTCAAGATCAAGGGCGACAGTGAGGCGTCTTCCGACGAGGAGGAGAACGAGCAGCTGAACAGCTGCCGGAAGCACCTGCTGCGGCCATTTGAGTTCCAGGAAGCGATCAAGGACTTAATGGCCACCGCCGAGGAAGAGCCGGTAGAGGCCTCGCTTTCCGGGGAGCCCGAATCTGCTAGTTAGGAATTGTTACTGTCTATTAACAATCTCAAATACTCTCGATGTAAGCTTCTGTTTTAAATTAAAGAGTTGTCAATAAAATTGAAGTCATTTATGAAATATTATACTGTTCAGTAATTGTCCAAAGAACAGATAATAAATTAAAAAAAAAAAATTTTTAATTTACAAATATATTTGCATTAACAGATTTTTCTAGCATAAAATAACTGAAGATATCAGATTTGTAGCTTATAAGATTATTTTCGATCAATATTATTTAAACATTCATTATTCATTCATTCAAATAGAAAAAATTGAATGATTAGAGCAAAAAGGTAAAATTTAAATTTACATTTAAAAAAAAATACCTCATCCTAATCATTATATATAAATGGAATAAATATATATACCGGGGTACAAATACAATTTGTTTAAAAATATTTGTAAAAATTTAATTATGAGATTTTTTTTAAATGTTTAATTAGTATGGTTACAAATTTAGTTAAATAAATTAATTATTGCTCCATTTTGACCTTTTCTCCTTCAGGAATCCTCAAGATTCCTGTGTCTTCGCCAGTTGTTGAATAAAATTGTGAAAATTCTTTACGACAAGTCCCAACTGAGAAGAAAACTGCTTTAACTGAAGAAAAAGCTCTTCCTTTACTGCCGACAATCCTTTTTCCATATCCACAGTTTTCAAACTGTCTCTTCGTCTGTGTGACTTTCACCAGGTTTTTCTAGATAAATGTGTTTGTCCAGGTATTCATCCAGACCTTCGACCACGACAATCGTGTGACCCTTGCGAATAAAATGGCAAAGGGCGTACTCATCGGCTATGATGACATTGTCCTCAGCGCTGATTAAATATTTTCCAATAATTCCAAATTGTTTGGCTGCAATTTATGGGAGATGATATATGTATCAATTATATAAAACGGTCAGCGGCTATACTTACCAGCAGATATAATGCGACTTATCATGGCGAAATTTTCCCAAGGAAATGTTTTCAGAACCTTTCTTTTTTGATTACTTGACGAAATGAGCACATAGTATAGGTTATTTTGAAAGAAGGACATTTTTGGAGAAGAGTTTTAGAATTTTGTTAATAAGATCATCCAAAATTACTAACAAATTTATATGTTTTACTTAATTTTGAATTATTTTTGACTGGAATTTCAGGGCTAATCTGTTTATTTTGTTGGTGTCTTCTAAAAAAAAAAAATAAAGGGGGAAAACTATTTTAATTGAAAGTTTCGAGACAAAGTCAGCAAACTATAGACTTGCTAAATGTACCTGATTTTATTCCAGACTGCTGAGTAATTTACGATACAGGCTTCGAATATTGTTTTGCGGCTCTGAAGGGCATGGCATAATTTCGGACACAATGATTTAGTTGAAATTCTCCCTGGGCGGCCAATCCACGATGTCACAGTTAGCCCTGTGAAATGGGGAAGGTTATATATGTGTGGGCAAATGGATGCTGAGGAAGAACTGTTGCCACAGCATAATTGCCACATGATTAATTCTTGAGTCAGGCGAAACTTGTCCGGGTCCGAGACCAAGATAAATGCTAATAGATATACATTTATGTAGACGTTGGGCGGCGGACAAATGTTGTGAATAGCGGAGCTGGGCGGTTGTCTTGGTCATTTATCATTTCGGACAACAGGCAGGCAGCAACAACAATTACCACGAATATAAGTGACAATTTTCATACATTTCCCTGGCCACGCGGCGTATGAGCGATGAAGATAATTTCGGTGCGAAGCAGCACAGATTACCAGGGATGGCGATGCCAAGGCGGCGCGAATAATCCCTATCCGGCAAATCGATAAATGTCCAACCATTTGGAGAAGGGAGCTGGCGAAAAAGCTGCATCTGGATATGGCAACTCCCCCATAAAAACACCAAGCGCAGGAATTTATTTTATTTTTGGGCTGCTGTGTCGCCGCCATGCGAATATGAACCAGAATTATGTGTCGCAAGCTTGCAGCTGCCAACTTGGGAGAAAGTGCACTTGGAAAAGATTACCCTTTTTTATAAAATCATCCAGAAATTTAGAATTAAAGTTTGGCTTCAAAAATTAGGATTTAAACGAAAATGCGTGAATAAAAGTCTGTAGAAATCTTTCAAATAAAGGACAATACAAAACACAAATGTTTTTCTCTTTAAACTAATTGTGCCTAATTTTCTTTCAGTGATTCACCCACATTCCGGATCTGAGAAAGGGCAAAATCGAGCCGGAAGATTCGTTTCTGTATGTTGAATGCAACCGGCAAAAGCCAAAGAGTAAAACCGACGGCACACACTCACATTTTGAATAGCGACCGGCATTTATGTAAATTAAAAATTATTTCGGCTGTAAAAATTCAGTGGGAATTGTTTTTGGCAAGGCAACGTCGTTGGCAAAACCGAACTAACAAGGGGAAATGTTAAGGGTAAAATGAAGGTCTGCTATTTAAGTCGAACTTTGAAATACACTTATTTTTTGTAGATTTTACAACAAAATTCTGCGTAATTCATATTAATTTTTGGATTGACTAAACTCCTAGTAGGGTATTTTATTTATTTATTATTACTTAAAAAAAGCATAAAAAATGTGAAAAGTTTTAGAATTTTTTTTTCATTTTGGTCTGGAGTATTTCATTTAAATATATTTAATAAATTATGTAGTATTTATATTTATTTTTCGTTATAGTGTCTCTAATTATAATACTACCTCTTAGGGAACTAGACAAAACCAATGTTGCCGCAAAGTCACTGGCAGCAACATCAGCAACAAAAGCTGCAAATATAATAACAGTCATGACAATGGCAGTGGCAATTGAGAAAAACATTGGCTTTTTTAACTGCATTGGCTGTTAAGCAGATATAAAAGATAGTTATTGTTATTATTTCGAGCCACAGACAAACCAAAACTAAATGGGGGTAGAAAAATGAAAGCGTATGAATGGAACGGAGATAATGCAATTGTACTTTATTTTTTGGATTTTAAAAATGTGAAAGAATTTGGAATTTTTCTTAATTTACAAATAATACCGATGTTTCATGGTATTAAAAATTAAATTTTAAGTTAGAAAGAATAGTTAAAGAATTAATCGATTCCAATAAAGCTTTTTCGCTGTTGATGGACATTCGGTTGCATGATTTTTGGACCCCCGAAGAATTTTGGAAAATTGTTCAATCCCATTTCCATACGCCCCCATCCATTTTCCGCTGCCTGCGAGTGACTGCAATGGTGCATAGATTATGCAGTTGGCTTCAGTTTATGATTGGCAAATCCAATATACGCTGTGCTCTTTGGCAGCAGATTGGCAGCCCCGTCCGCACGGCAAAGACCCAAAAGATGGCTGCCACTTTATGCCACTTGCACGCATATTTCGTCGGCTTCACACACACTCGAACACACACACACATACCCGACTATGGCGCAGACACAAGATGGCGGCGCGCCCATTTCCGGCTGATGGGGCAATAGCGTGATTATCGGCAGACGGGCAGCGAAGGGCAAACCGCAGCGACAAAAAATGATTGTGTGAAGTGTATATAGTCACGACATATTGAACTGAAAATACCCTGTAATTGCGATTGAAATTAAACGATTTTATTTAATTTAAAATAAATCAAAATATTTAATATATAAATAGGTTATAAGCATGTTAAAGTATAATTAAATTTTTAAAATAATTTTAAAATTTATAATAATACATTTTGATTTAAATGTTGTTGAGTTTGATTACTGCTTTATTTTAAGTGGCTTTAGATATAGGTATTATTGATATTCCATTATTCCCTGCCATTTGTGGTAGTCCCAGGAAACGAACACACACATCCAGTTGTGCAAAATTGCTGCCGCAGCAGTAAGCTGCAAAATAAGCCAAAAATATGCGTTATCAAGCTTGGCCAATAAAAAAAATATATCGTGCACACATACCCGTGCATTGCCAAGCGCACAGCTGGAAAAACAACAACTTTGCACAGTGGTCAAAAAATTATTCCATTGATTGATTTTTATTAAAGAAATTATTGTAAAAACTATGTGCTGTAAATAGGTTTAAAAAATTCATTTTACATTTTTCCCTAATTTAAATCATTATTTTTACCATAAGCATTTTGATCAAAACAAATATAGTTTTCGCACCACTGTGCATATGGCGTGTGTAAGTGGACCACTTGCATTTGAATCGCTGCTGACGCTGGCCGCCGTCGCAATTTTGCATTACTTTGCATAACCGACAGGGGTTCCCCGCTGGGGGGTGGCATACATACATGCATATATGTACTCTTGGCAAAGGGAAAAGCGGGCGCTACAGTAACGCCCGACACTGTGTCTAGAAAATGGAGTTTTGCCGCTGTGCGCCTTTATTTAACCATAAACTGTTCTTTCATGGTCATTATGGAGGCTTCCTTTGCTGGATTCCGCACATTATTCTTATTTATCGGTGGCGCAGCAGCACAAGAGAGGTTCAGTGGCATCGGAGGATTAACCTTTCCATATATAAGGCAGCATGTTTGCTTCTCCTTTAGCACTTGTTAATAGTGAAACTGAAAATTCTTTAAATTGGGTAAAAGCCCTACTTAAATTCAATACATTTTAATGTATTTTGCAAGATAAATACTTTCGGTACACACCCTCTAAATGGTTTCGGAACCAAATCTGTTGACATTCCTCATCCATCATGGCCTAGAATCTCTCCTCCTGATAACAAGGCTTAAAAACGCCGTCGTCGATGCTTCTACCCCTCATTTTTATTGTCTTGGCCAACTCGGCTTTGATTTTGCTGAGAGCTAAGCGAAAAGGGAAACCCTTTTGGGGGCGTTCAGGTTTAATAAGGTTTTCCGCTGTTGTGCTGGAATCAATCAACAAAATCGTGGCAGATCCTTTCGCATGTTTCTCTGATTATTACGCTCATTACATAAAAAAAAACATTTCACTTTACTTCAAGTTCACTCAGCTTTGTGCTGGAATTTGTTATTATTTTCGTGCTTGGTTGCTTTTTCACAGTTCGCCGACTAAAATGAACTTGAGTAAGGGCGTTCGGGGCGTAGCACACGTGGGGTTTAAAAGTCATTGGTTATCCCTTTACTCGCAGTTCCTTTTATTTTTCCTCCTTTTTCCCCATTTTTCCTTTCAATACCCAATGTTTGTAGCGAATGAGGGCGTATTCAAAATGAAAATGAGATTTTCAAAATGCTATTATTAAAACATGGAATTTGGTATTCTAAACCAAGAAAATCTAGTGATAGGAATTGTAAAAATTAAAATGTAATAAAAAAAAATTATAATCTCTTTAAGGAAATTTGTATTAATTTTATGATATCAAATATTTTGATTATTATAGAAAGCCAGGGTATATTTCTATCGGATCCCTCATAGTTTTTCTTTACCCATCTATATTTTTCTTTTTGGATTTCCGTTCAATCCGTTCGAGTTTCAGTGCGTTGAAATCCTTTCAAGTCGCAAGGGGCCAACGCGCGAAATTCATTTGTTAACCCGGAAGGGATAGGATGACGTCGACTGTCGCCGTTGTCGTAATCGTTGCCTAATCCACTGCAGGCGCGACCCGAGCAAACGGAACCAGGACGCAGGATACAGAACTCAGGACACAGGACCCAGGACCTGACAGTGTTTGCCTTCGCGAGAAATGATTGATGAAGGTACCGCCGAAGAGTCGAGCAAAAGAAAAATCAAAACAAAAAGTGGCAAAAGCAGCAGATCTGGGCTGCGGAGAGTGAGTGTCCTGAAAGGAAAGCCATTTAAATACATTAAAGTACTATTTTTCGAGGCTTTAATACGCCGTCCTCCAACAAGGATATCAATCATGAACCTTTGCACATAAATGGGGCTAATTTGCAATTATAAAAAAAATATATATAATTTAATTTTTTGTTATTAATATCAAAGCAATGCACTGCGATTTTCTTTTGTTAAGATTAAACATTATTTTAAGAGTAAATCTTGAATGGAGCAGGAGAAAAATACATTTCTTAATTTTTCAGAAGTACATTTTTCTTGCCCCACAAAAATATTCCATTAAATAATTTAAAGTGGGACCGAAAAGTCTGTGCACACTTTGGGACACAAAGGCCTGGAACAGCTTCAGCTTGAAGTGTCGATCAGGAATTCACTTTGTGTCCGCCTCGCAGAACTTAATTTCCTTCATGGGTTTTATGTCCCCGGACCTTTTAACGACCCCATAAAGCGATGCGTTTGCCCATTTTTCTCTCTTTTTTCAGCCTGTCCTCCCGTGCCTCCTGCATCCTTCTGTTAGCCTTTTTGTCCATCATCGCCTCACCTGATGCCTGGTGTCCACTAACTGCTCGCTGTGCAGGGCTTTATTTGGTGTTTTTATGGCTAGTTACTCTCGTTTGATGGTATTAACATAATTTATGTATGAACACGAAACTACTAAGCGCACTAACAAAGTATCTACCGCTCACTCTGCCGGCAAGCCGATCAGTGATGGAAAAAGAAACTATTAGGTGGTTGATAAATAAATTCTAATTATGTATTTTTAATAAACCTTAATATTTGGGAACTTATAAAATAGCAATAAATATAAATACATATTTTAAGATTTTTTATTTACAATGATTTCTTTTTTTGTAAGTAAACATTTTTCAGTTCCAGGTACTTATGGTATTCATGTAATTTGCAACCAAATTTTTTACGAAATTAAGCTAGACCTCTTCCATCACTGAGAAGGAGATACGATGTTTGGGGACTAGGTAATAAAGCAATCGACTCTTGGTTAATTGCTGCCACTCAGAGTGAACAATGAACAGGATGAAGTGGGGACCACGAAAAGGATGCTGGATTGGCGACAGGACAGCACGGTCGGATGGCTTAATGGCTCGTCCTCTGGGATGGCGACTTTTAATTGATTCCAATGCGGACGAGTCTGGCGATGCTTGATTCCATTTCGCCGAGCTTGTTACCCTGCTTATCGCCATATTCAAATTAGCGGGCTGAGCGCGGAATGCGATAATAGAATGTGCAGCCCCACGACATTCCCGAAAACCAGTGTAATAAAAGAGTCCGAAAATACGTAAACATTTTTCGTTCATTTAATTTTACGATATGCAAAGCATTCATAAAAAGCGCAGCGGCAACTACGCCGGCAAATATTGTAATAAAAAGACGAGTGCCCACCAAGTACCAAAACAACAAAATGTGTTCCAACTTCCGTTTCCGCTCCGCCATTCGCACCGCAGGCTCGTCCCCAAGGAGTGACAGTGAGTCGTGCGTTGCCTGGTGCTATCTGAAATTATATAAACCAATATTATCTAAAATAATGGAATTTATCATTGGATACATATTTAAATGGTGTATACATTTTCAATGCTTATGGGTTACTTTTTAAGCAGAATCCTATTTCCCTTATAAAATTAGTAAAACAAATAATAGTGTGACCAGCGCAACTAAGGATATAGATATTTTTAAATGGTCAGCCTACCGTTTTTTAATATTATTTAAAATATTTCTTTCATATGTCCGTTTTATTAATTTATTTATTTTAGTTATTTGGCCCACTGTCGAGTGGTATTTTTAAACACATACCCCTTAAAATTTTAGCGCATACGCGTAACAGAGCCCCTAGTTACAAACGGAATAAATAAACAAATAATAGTGTGACCAACGCAACTAAGGATCTAGATATTTTTAAATGGTTAGCCTACCGTTTTTTAATATTATTTAAAATATTTCTTAAATACATTGCCATATGTTAGAATGGAACATTTGTCCTTTTTATTAATTTATTTATTTCTTGATCACTTGGATATTCCATTTTAGGTATCTGGCCCACTGTCGAGTGGTTGAGTGGGTGACCAAGTCGGTATTTTTATACACATACCCGTTAAAATTTAGCGCATACACGTAGTAGAGCCCCTCGTACACACACGGAATCAAATGTGTGTGTATATATGGTCTATGTGGAACGCAGTCATAATCGTAAACAAGTGACGGCGACCGCGACATTTTATAGCTAGAGCCGTGTACTTGCCGAGCGGTTAATGGTAATGACTAGCGGAAGGTCCAGTCCGCCGGTTGTGTAGCCACTGGGCGTTCGCCTCCGGACTCTTTTGGAGCGGACGGACAGCGCCGCGGGCACTCCGGCATAAATTAAAGCGCCGTTAAGCATAAGCTCGCCCAATTACCAAAGTATCCTTGGCCATTATATTTACGGATTTATTATTGTGTTGACTGCCATTCAGGAAACTGCACCCACCGTCGAAAGTAAAATAAAATGATGGAGTGGGTGGCGTGCTTGCAATGCAAGGGATGTCTTATCGGCCCTTTGTCATTTGTCATGTTAATTTAATGATTTTCCCCACCGCCTGTCTGACTTTCGCCACCCACCATTTGGTAACGGGGATTTTCATACCTAACCACCTCACAGTGCTGCTCTTGGCCACGTTTCTTGTGTTCTATGAGGCTTAAATATAAATACTTTAGTTTTAAAACGGAAAAAAATGTTTAATTACCTAGATATAGAACTTATTATACCGACAGGTATTTTAATATATTTTTTCAAATCAGTTTATAGATTCATAGATTGACCTTTTCCATTGGGCAGCACTGTTGGCAGGCGATATGTACACTATGAGTTTAATTTATGCTTTATGTGCGTGCCTTTATTGCCCATAAACCAATACATGTAATCAGCAGGGTTGTCAGCTCGTCTGACGTTGAAGTAAAAATAACATTAAAAGCTTTTATTTTTATTTTACCAATTTAAAAACTGATTTTTAATGCTAATGCGTTCAGGCGTAAAATTAAAAAGAAAAAAATCGTAAAGGCAAAAAAAAAAAAAAAAAAAAAAAAAAAAAAAAAAAAAAAAAAAATGAACAACAGGCGAGACTTTTATTGTTTTCGAAGGCCGGGAAAAGCGTAGAAAAAAAAAGCATGTTACTAATTTAGATTCCAGATGCTTTGCTGCCTCATACCATCATTTTGCCAGCTGCAATTTTGGCTCGAACTGAACGAGCTTCTTCTGCCTCGGTGTGTTCGTTTAATTAATACGAAATCTAATTGAAAAACTGATACTCCAGCTGCTGGCTGCTGACTGCCACATTTGTGCGTGTACGCGTGCGAGTATCTACAGTGTTAATTGAAATTTAATCTAGCCAACACGAATGGAGAGCGAAGACAGTACTGCGATGTGATTAAGAGACTGAAGAGAATAGCAATGGAAATGGGACTGGGAGATGGGAAGTGCACAGAGGGAAAATATTACTTTAGTTTGAGGTAAAATTAAATTTGACAAACAAGTGTTAAATTATTATATTTTTTTATTATTTTTAATTATTTTATTATTTTTTATTATATATTTAATACTATTGTTTTTTTTTCCTGTGTAAAAATGGGAATGCGAACAGGCAGCAGCACGGGATGTATTTATCGGCTGCGTCAACGGCGGCACAGATTAGAAACATTTTTTGTGCGACTAAATAGCCCGAGTATCTCATGGATACGGATGCAGAAAGTGGCGGCTTTCCCTTCTCTGGCTTTTCCCAGCCCAGTCGAGAACTTTTCTCCTGCCGCCTGCTGATTGGAGCCCATCCGCACTCGAACTCCACTTACCTGTCTGCTTTTTGGCCCGGTCCAGTCTCCACCGACCGGGTCAGCATGTTTGCTGTGCAATTGGCGATTGGCGTTTCACGTTGTCGCCGTCGAAGTCCTGTTTGCTAGTGTGTCTATTCCACACTTGGAGAAAATGGTTAAATTAGCTGATAAGAAATATATTGATTAAACAAACTATAATGTTAACAGGACTGAGAGTTCTCTGATGAAAATATATTAATATATAATTATGCTTTTGAATACTAATTCAAATCATATTAGTTTTATAATATTGCGTTCTACATATATTGTTCATAATTTATTTATTTATATGTTTACATTCTATTATTAATTCTATACTCTTGTGTGGCGATTTAAAAAATCTGATTAAAAT